>JBAMNC010000633.1:597500-1140421 GCA_037902135.1 Cetoscarus ocellatus | reverse complement strand
ATATATATATATATATATATATACTAAACTGCCAAAAGTATTTGCTCACCCATCCAAATAATCAGAATCAGGTGTTCCAGTCACTTCCATGGCCACAGGTGTATAAAATCAAGCACCTAGGCATGCAGACTGCTTTTACAAACATTTGTGAAAGAATGGGTCGCTCTCAGGAGCTCAGTGAATTCCAGCGTGGAGCTGTGATAGGATGCCACCTGTGCAACAAATCCAGTCGTGAAATTTCCTCGCTCCTAAATATTCCACAGTACACTGTCAGCTGTATTATAAGAACATGGAAGTGTTTGGGAATGACAGCAACTCAGCCACGAAGTGGTAGGCCACATAAAGTGACGGAGCGGGGTCAGCGGATGCTGAGGCGCATAGTGCCAAGAAGTCACCAACTTTCTGCAGAGTCAATCGCTACAGACCTCCAAACTTCATGTGGCCTTCAGATTAGCTCAAGAACAGTGCGCAGAGAGCTTCATGAATGGGTTTCCATGGCCGAGCAGCTGCATCCAAGCCATACATCACCAAGTGCAATGCAAAGCGTCGGATGCAGTGGTGTAAAGCACGCCGCCACTGGACTCTAGAGCAGTGGAAACGTGTTCTCTGGAGTGATGAACTGCGCTTCTCCATCTGGCAATCTGATGGACGAGTCTGGGTTTGGCGGTTGCCAGGAGAACGATACTTGTCGGACTGCATTGTGCCAAGTGTAAAGTTTGGTGGAGGGGGGATTATGGGTTGGGGTTGTTCTTCAGGAGCTGGGCTTGGCCCCTCAGTTCCAGTCAAAGGAACTCTGAATGCTTCAGCATACCAAGACATTTTGGACAATTCCATGCTCCCAACTTTGTGGGAACAGTTTGGACCTGGCCCCTTCCTCTTCCAACATGACTGTGCACCAGTGCACAAAGCAAGGTCCATAAAGACATGGATGACAGAGTCTGGTGTGGATGAACTTGACTGGCCTGCACAGAGTCCTGACCTCAACCCGATGGAACACCTTTGGGATGAATTAGAGTGGAGAGCCAGGCCTTCTCGTCCAACATCAGCGTGTGACCTCACAAATGTGCTTCTGGAAGAATGGTCAAAAATTCCCATAAACACACTCCTAAACCTTGTGGACAGCCTTAACAGAAGAGTTGAAGCTGTTACAGCTGCAAAGGGTGGACCGACGTCATATTGAACCCTATGGATTAGGAATGGGATGTGTCACGGCCGGCACTAAGCCACTGACAAAGAAGGGGAGAAGGAGCGGAGTACACTGCAAGCAACATCGATTTTATAACAATAATAAATAATAATGTCCAAAGACATGTAAATTCAGGTGCTGCCAAAGCAACCTAACAAAATCATGACTAGGAAGGGGAGCAAGAGTCCATCAATAAGCAGTCTGCCAGCGTCTCCTCTCCAAAACCGGCTCCTGTTCCAGCTCCAGCTCCCCAAATGCACTGATCAGCCTGATCTTTTTACACGTGAGAGAACGCCGGGCCCAGGTGTTCTCAATCCATATGTCAATCCCGACCGCCGCCAGACCACACCTACTGGATCCTGAGGACACAAAACACACTAACCAGCAAACAGGCCACCAGAGGATCATCACAAATGTCACTTATGTTCATATGCGAGTCAAGGCAGGTGAGCGAATATTTTTGGCAATATAGCCAAAAAAAAAAAAAAAAAAAAAAAAAAAAAAAATATATATATATATATATATATATATATATATGTATTATTATTATTATTATTATTATTATTTTTTCCGTTTGTTTTTTGGGTTTTTTTTTTTTTGAAAAGCTGGAGGGGCATCTTATTATCTTTCGCTCCATCCCGCTCCAATTTTTCTCCTGTACCACTCACACCAAGTGTGTGAAGCATGTCTCACACAGAGTGCATCTGCATGTAATTAATTGTTCAGCCACTCCCACTGTTTTCAGTCAGAAACTGGATGTTGACAGCTTGGATCAGCACTGTGGACAGCGCAAAGGCTCTCAGACCTCAGTGCAGGTCAACTACCATCGTCTAATTTTGTTTTTTATCCAGTGAATGCAATGCGCTTCCATGTTTTCGCAGCGTGAGCAGTGAGTGATTTGAGTGGGTCGGGTAGAAATTTGAGTGAGCGGCGGAGCAGTAATGAGCGGAGTGGCACTCATCCGCTCTGAGTGGATGAGCGGGTGCCAGAGACGGCTCTGTGAGGGGGGAGCGGGAAATCTCACCGCTCCACTCCGCTCACATGCTCTGATGTCAAGTAGGGGACCACAAAATATCGTCCGCAAGTTTGAGCCCCTTGCCTTCACACACATACCCGTCCAATCAGCGATGACTGATGTGGCCCACAAGTACCTACCTCTTCTGATAGCTTAGTTATGTGCTGTAGTGTTTTTTAGCTTAGGGTTGTGATTAGTTATTTGCTATTGTGGTTTGCACTTCAGGGCCACAGTACAAATCTGATCAGTTCTCTCACAGAAAGATGTAAAGTGTAGCTGAGTAGATATTTTATTTGAAAATATTTAGCTATTTAATTCTGGTGAACATTCTCAAAACTAACTCCCTCTATTCTCTGTCTAAAAAAGTCATTAGGGCTATTTCCGCTTCCGCTTCCGGCGCTGCTCGAGTAGCAGCCGGTTACAGCAGCTTCTGCTCATTTGAGTGTTTTCTTTTGTTTTTTTTAGTTACTTTTAGTTACTTTTTGTAAATTATTTTTAACTTATTAGATTGCACAATGGAAACCAGAGTTTTTGTGCTTACTCTGGTGGTTCTGCTGTGTTTTTCACTGTTTTCCACCGTGTCTGGAGACACCGTGAGGAGCCACGGTCCTATTGTTTACAGTAGGGATCAGCTGTTAGCGCTCCGTAACACGGCGGTGCTGCCCCAGGAGGGACCTGACGTACCCTGCAAGCTGAAGAGGAAGAGACGGGGGTGCCGTGCCATCGGAGTCCGTTGGAGCCAGGAGGAGAAGATACAGACCTGTCCTCCCGTCCATTATTATGGGGATGTGAGATCTCTCCCCAATAAGATGGATGAGCTGGCGGCGCTGACCCGGCATCAATCGGAGTATCGGGGGTGTAGCATCCTGGTGTTTACAGAGACATGGCTAACAACGCTAACCCCGGACACGGCCGCTACACTGGACGGCTTCCATCTCTCGCGGGCGGACAGGAAGGTGGAGAGCGGTAAGAGGAAAGGAGGGGGGCTGGCAGTATTTGTGAATGATAGATGGTGTAACTCGGGGCACATCACTGTCATGGAGCAGATCTGCTGTAGAGACATTGAACTGTTAGCTGTTAGCCTGCGGCCATATTACCTCCTGCGCGAGTTCTCGCATGTTATCGCAATAGCTGCGTATGTCCCGCCGTCTGGTAATGCCGTAGCCGCGTGTGAGATCCTGCACTCTGCAGTAAGCCGGCTACAGACCAAACACCCTCAGGCCCTCCTCCTCATCTCTGGTGACTTTAATCATGCCCCTCCATCCTCCACTCTGCCCACTTTCACCCAGTATGTCACCTGCCACACTAGAGACAATGAAATACTGGACTTACTGTATGCAAACACCAAGGATGCATACAAGTCATTACCCCTCCCTCCCCTGGAGAGATCAGACCACAACTTGGTTTATCTCCAGCCTGTGTACAAACCCCTTGTCCACAGGCAGCCAGCTGTGACCCGTACAGTGAAGAGATGGTCTGAGGAGACTGAAGAGGCTCTGAGGGACTGTTTTGAGTCAACTGTGTGGGAGGAGCTCTGTGATCCTCACGGGGAGGACATAGATAACCTTACGGACTGTATCACTGACTATATTAACTTCTGTGTAGAGAACATTGTACCCACTAGGACTGTAAGGTGCTTCTCAAACAACAAGCCCTGGATCAATCCAGACATAAAGGCCCTCCTGAAGGAGAAGAAGAGAGCCTTTAGGTCAGGAGACAAGGAGGAACTGAAGGCTGTGCAGAAGGAACTGAGGAGGAAGATCCGAGAGGGAAGGACAACTACAGGAAGAAGATGGAGGACCAGCTGCAGCAAAGAAATGTCAGCAGAGTCTGGAGGGGTCTGAAGACCATCTCAGGCCACAAGGAGCCAGACTCTCCAGCTGTGGGGGACCAGAAGTGGGTGAACGATCTAAACCTGTTCTTCAACAGGTTTGACCAGACACCTGCCCCTCCCCCCACCCTGCCAGCCCTGCTGCAACTCCCCTCATCTACATCTCCAGGTCGTTGTCCCACCCTAACCTCCTCCCCCCTTTCCACGACCTCCAGCCCTCAACCACCACCCCCAACTGCTACTCCCGACAGAGGGCCAACATCCCAACTCACACCCTCCAGCACCCAGCCCCCCTCCTCCAGCCTGTCCCTCAGGTCCACCCAGGTGAGACACTGCAGGTCCAAATGGCATCAGCTCCAGGCTCCTCAAGTCCTGTGCAGACCAGCTATGTGGGATTGTGGAGCGCATCTTTAACATGAGCCTGATGCTAGGGAGGGTACCAGAGCTGTGGAAGACATCTTGCGTGGTACCAGTGCCTAAAACACCGCACCCCAAGGACCTGAACAGCTACAGGCCGGTGGCACTGACGTCCCATCTGATGAAGACTCTGGAGAGGCTGGTTCTTTCTCACCTCCGGCCTCTGATGAGCTCATCAATGGACCCGCTTCAGTTTGCCTACCAGCCTGGCATCGGGGTGGATGATGCTGTCATCTTCCTCCTGAACAGAGCTCTGTCTCACCTGGAGAAGCCAGAGAGCCCTGTGAGGATCATGTTCTTTGATTTCTCCATCCAGCCTCTTCTCTTGAGGGACAAGCTGGAGCACACGGGGGTGGACCACCACCTATCGGGCTGGATCCAGGATTACCTCACCAACCGACTGCAGTATGTGAGGGCACGAGGCTGTGTATCTGACATGGTGGTCTGCAGTACAGGGGCCCCACAGGGAACGGTCCTGGCTCCGTTCCTCTCATACATGTACATGGCGGACTTCATGTACAGGTCAGACAGCTGCCACCTGCAGAAGTTCTCTGACGACTCTGCGATTGTCGGCCTCATCACCGAGGACGAAGACCGGGAGTACAGAGGACTGACCCAGGACTTTGTGGACTGGTGCCAACGGAACCACCTCCAGATCAACCAAGGAACCAAAGAACCGAGGAAGACCAAGGAACTGGTGGTGGACTTCCGTAGGCGTAGACCCCCCCACCCAACACCGGTAAGCATCCAGGTTTTGGACATTGAGATTGTGGACTCCTACAAATACCTGGGTGTTCACCTGAACAATAGACTGGACTGGTCTGACCACACGAGTGCTCTCTACAGGAAGGGCCAGAGCAGACTGTACCTGCTGAGGAGACTGAGGTCTTTTGAGGTACAGGGAGCTCTCCTGAGGACCTTTTTTGACTCTGTGGTGGCATCAGCCATCTTTTATGGAGTGGTCTGCTGGGGCAGCAGCATCTCGGCTGCAGACAGGAACAGACTGGACGGACTGATCAGGAAGGCCAGCTCAGTCCTGGGGTGCCCCCTGGACTCAGTGCAGGTGGTGGGAGAAAGGAGGATGCTGGTGAAGCTGGCATCCATGCTGGAGAGGGACTCCCAGCCCCTGCAGGACACTCTGACAGACCTGTGCAGCTCCTTCAGTGACAGGCTGCGTCACCCGAAGTGCGTGAAGGAGCGTTACCGCAGGTCTTTCCTGCTGCTGTTAGACTTTACAACCAGCACTGCTCCCAGTCACCATAAACTGAGCAATTATCGAACAATGTGCAATTACAATATACAATTACTGTGCTAACTCTATTGACAATGTGCAATTCATCCATGTGCAATCACTTACATTCATGTGCAATTACTTGGTGAATGTGTTAATAATTCTTATAGGATTTGCTTTTTAGTTTCTGTATTCAAGCCCTTTTTTATATGTATACTGGTAGACTAATGTAAATACTACTATTTTTCATGCTATTTTTATACCATTTTTATACTTATTCTTTATCAACGCTGTCCTCTTTGCTGCTGTAACACTGCAAATTTCCCCGTGTGGGACGAATAAAGGTTTATTCAATTCTATTCTATTTCTGTGCTGCTTTTGCCTATATTGAGAGTGATTTTGTAAATCAGTGATTTAGTTCCGCATTGCCTGTTGTCACGGGGGGCTTTAATTGATGAGACGCACAGAGGCACCTGCAAGAGGAAGCTGCGCGTTCCCAGGAGAAGAGGGACAGCTTCTGTATGTGAGACACATAGTGACACTCTCTCCCATTGTTTTAATCCTGCGAGAGTAAAAGTTGCTGAACCGGTTTTAAACTGCATAAAAACGTAGCGTGAAGTTATTGTGAGGCTGTATATGACTTTTACGGTTGGTTTTGTTTGATAAAAGTGACGCTAAACTGTTAAAACAGTCGCAGATTTGGCCTCATTTGCATATTGCTTCACTCGCTGTAGGGAGAGACCGCGCTGTTAAGGTGCGTTCACACCGAAGGCGACTTGGGCGACCAAGACCCAAGTCCTGTCGCCTGTTCAGAGCTCATTTTGTCACCGTCACCGTTGCTCATTGACATCAAGCCCGCTCGAGTTTCACCGCTATCATATCATATATCATATAATAGGACGTATTAGCTGACATTATTCCAACTGGATCCTTTTCACTCACCTGCCAACCACAAAACACTGCAGTTGATGGCCCTGCAGCAGCATCGTCTGTGAGTGAAAGTTGTTCAGTCAATTTTTTACTTAAGTTCAAGTACTGGAGTACCTTTTTTTGAAAATACTTCCTAAGTATTAAAAGTACATTTTCATTTAATGTTAATACGTTATTGTATTGTTGCCACAACGAGTTTACAGAATGACTGAAACGACCTACTGACTGCATTGACCTGCTTACAGAACCTGAACAAATTGAACAAAAAGCTTGTAAAATATGCTACAAGCCTTTAGAAATGCCTATTCAAACACGACTGAATCGACAAAAAGGACAACCACTGCTGTTTTCATTTTTTATTTAACATCCCCCAACACCCAAAACAGACACCGGACCCTTCATAGGAATACAGTGGAGTTAAAAGTACAATTTTTGTCTTTCAAATGTAGTGGAGTGAAAGTTTCCAAAAAAAGTACCCAAAGCACAGATACTCAAAAATGTACTTAAGTGCAGTACTCAAGTAAATGTACTTTGTTACTGTCCACCCCTGATGTTACCCAGCATGTTTTATTTTACTGTGGGAGATATTTTTGTATAAAGAGCTCACAGAAAAAAAGAGGGACAGCTTCTTACATTGTAGAAAATGAAAGGTGCTGATCCTGATCCCTGTCTGAGTGTTTGCCTTCATGTACACCAGCGTCCATCTTAAGTCTGCTATAAAAGCAGCGCTGCCTTCTGTATTTGAGCTGATGTTTCTGTGTCTCATGTTCATGTTGGTTTATTGTCTGGGTGTTCATGAGCACCACAGACTGGAGAGGAGTGGGCCCATCCAACAGCAGGACAAAGACAAACTGCTCTCCTTCTGCTCCACAACATTCACTCAACTTTAGTCTTCAAGTCAAGTTTGGAGTGAGCTGATCTTCATCAGTGTCTGTGTTGTTTGTGATCTTCTCCTCTTCTTCATTTTGGAGGCTCCATGTCCTCCAGCACATGAATGAATCTGATAATCAGACTAATCAGATCAGATTAACCTCATGTTCTCTTCTTCTCCTGCTCTTGGTCTAAACTCATACAGAAGGTTATTTTTCACATGTATGATGTGTCGTATCGTTGATAATTAACCAAAACAATCTATATCCTCTCACTGGCCACTTCATTAGGTACACTTTGCTAGTACCTGGTTGGACCTCCTTCACCTCCAGAGCTCCTTCATTCAACAAGGAGCTGAAACATCCCTCAGAGATGTTGGTCCATTACTCCATGACAGCATCACACAGCTGCTGCAGATTTCTCTGCTGAACATCCATGATGAGAATCTCCTGCTCCACCACATCCCAAAGGTGCTCTATTGGACTGAAACCTGGTGACTGTGGAGGCCACTGGAGTTCAGTGAACTCATGGTCATGTTGAAGAAACCAGTTTGAGATGATCTGAGCTTTGAGACATGGAGTGTTATCCTGCTGAAATTGTCCATCGGAGGATGGTCCACTGTTAAGAATAATTTGATCTTTGTATATATTGTATATATTGTATATAGTGTTCTCATGTATTTGAACATCTCCATCCTGATGCTTGTATAACTTTTCTTCAGCAACTGCATTCTTTCCCACACACAGACACGACACAACCTTGCACAGATCATTCCTTACTCCTTCTTATCACCCTTAATTACAACTTAGTGTATCTTCGAGACCAGCTCGAACCGGCACAAGAAGAGGATCAGAGCCTGAGTCAAGGACACTCCACTTCTCCCCCTTTCACTCCCTCTTACATGATACACACACACATCCCTATAAAGAGAGAAGACTTTTGTATTAGCTTCAGATCAACACCTCAGACTGCTTAACACTCTGTATTGTTGTTCTCCTTGCTGCAAGTAAAACTTCGCTTGATTGCATCCAGCTGTTCTCTGCATCTTTATTCTGAATTATGTCAGGTGTTGGTAAGAACCATTAAAGGCACCACTGAGCAATCTTAGGACTGTGAAGGAAAAATCCTGACATAAACTTGGTCCTTCGAGCTGGATCCTCAACATCTGTGACCCTGGGAGAGAGGGAGCCATCGCGAAAATCCGTGCACGGTCTGGTAGAAAATCTCCAGCATTGAAAAGCCCGCCTTGAGGGATCAGTGGTCTCCACTCTCGACTGGGGCCCGGTCACGAGGATCCACCCGAGAGACGGCTGACTGCAAGCTGGTGAGCATAGATCTTTTGTCTAGACGGTAGGGTAGTGTGGGAAGTTTCAGAGCGGATTTACAACCCGCTATTTACCCCACTCTGTGCGGTGTAGGATGTCTTAAAGCGGATTTGTAACCCGCTAAATTGCCCTACACTAAGAGTTTAGGATGTCTGAGAGATAGGTTGTAACTCTGTCTAAATTGCCCTAAACTAGGATAGTTTAGGATGTCTGAGAGATAGGTTGTCAATCTGTCTAAATTGCCCTAAACTAGGATCCCGCTCCTAAGTGATTTTAACTGCGTTAGAAGGCAGTCTCGGGAGTGAAGACAATTGTGTACAGTTGTGTACAATTGTGTGTCTGTGTGACTGTTTGTGTGTGACTCTGTGTGTGTGCGACTCTGATCAAAATTGAGAAGCTGCAGAGGAAGACGGCTACATCCGCTGTGAATTAGTCACAGTAGAAGCTTGGTGTAGTGGACGATCTTTCTCTGATAGTGGCTGATCGTTGATCACTGTCTGAAAACTGTAAAATGGGAACAGGAAACAGTAAGTTGAGTAAACAAGAGAAAGACAGAATAAGGAGGAGGTTTAAACATAATGGACAGTTGATAAAGAAAGAACAGGGAGGAAATCCACCTGTGGATCCCCTAAAGTATGTGGAAAAATGGATAAAAGAATGTGGATTTGATGGAAATGTGAAAGTAAAATCATGCAAAGCACTTGTGTGTGCGGTGAGAGAAGCCAATAAGAAAAGAGGAGATGACTGTAATGAAGTTCAATGTGCCCTGATGTGGTCACAAGCAGCAGTAAATACTGAAAAGAAGGAAGAACAGGGAAAAATTAAACAACAAGAACTGTTACAACAACAACAGAAACAAAAACAGCTAGAAGAAGACGTGATGATCTGGTATCTGTCTAAAAAATCACCACTCATGACTGATAAAAAGAAAGTTGTTGTAAGCGAGGAACAGTGTGAGGAGAAAACCACACCTAAACATTCACCGCCACCTACTCCTGAACATTCTCCCCGTGTAACTAGGGGCAGAAAGATGGAGCGGGGTGGTGCAAAAACTAGGGAGACGAAAGGCGTTGCGGAAACATTATACAGCGGATTAGCTGCTGAAGTAAAAATGACTGAAAAAAAAAAGCGGCAATGAGGAAGATAGAGAGACAATGGAGCACCAAAAGGCGATGCAGAAAAATTGTTGGCGCATAGAGCTGATCAAATATCACCAAATGATGAATCACCTGTTGAAATTTGTTGTAACTCTCCAGTCTCCAACTATTGTCCTAAATGTAAATGGTGAACTGATTGAATTCCTTTGACACAAGTACATCTAAACAATACAGAATGACCTCTAAAAGAAGTTCCTGAAACACTTTGGTCTAAAGGCCCATCTGATGTTGGTCTAATGAAAGAAGTAGAACCTGTAATAATTATAGCTAAAAATGAGCACAGGCCTACACAGAAACAATATCCATTAAAGCCTGATGCAATACTAGGTATTACACCTGTGATACAAGACTTGTTAAAAGCTAGAGTCATAATACCATGTGATGACTCACCTGTAAATACACCTGTATTTCCTGTAAAGAAAGCCCTACCCAGTGTTGGATGGAGAATGGTGCAGGACTTACAAGCTGTAAATAAAGCTGTTCAAACACGTGCACCACTTGTGCCAGATCCACACACGTTGCTTAACAATCTGTGACCAAAGATGAAATATTTTACAGTAGTGGATCTAGCAAATGCATTTTTCTCTATACCTGTAGATAAAAAGTCACAATACTGGTTTGCATTCACTTTTGAAAGGAAGAGGTATACTTATACCCGCCTTCCTCAAGGCTTTACTGATTCGCCAACTATATTTTCCCAGGCCATGACTGCAAACCTTTCTAAATTTAACCCACCTTGTGGTTCACAAGTTTTACTATATGTTGATGATATCCTTCTCGCCTCAGATGATGAAAATAATAGCCGAAAAGATTCCATAGCGTTACTAAAATTTTTAGCTGAACAAGGACATAAATGCAGTAAAAACAAATTGCAGTTTGTTCAACAGGAAGTTAAATTCCTTGGACATACTGTTGCTCATGGTTACAAATCTCTTACAACATGACGGATTAAGATGATTTCTGAGTTGCCCTATCCAGACACACCAAAAGAACTTATGGCATTCTTAGGAACCCTTAATTACTGCAGACAATGGATCCCAAATTTCTCTGCTATGTCAGGACCGCTGTACTCGCTCCTAACCTGAAAAGAGAGAGTTTTCCCTCTGTCTTCAGAGCACAGGGACTTATGTAATCAATTGAAACGAGCAGTACACCAATCTTTATCTTTAAAACTACCTGACTATAGCAAAGCATTTCATCTTTTCTGCCACTCTAAAGGTGGTCACATGTCCGCAGTATTAGCCCAGAAAGAAGCAGGAAGTTACCGCCCTATAGCCTATTATTCTAAAAAGCTTGACCCCGTGGCACAAGGCCTCCCTCCATGTGTCATGGCTGTCACAGCAGCTGCAGAAGCAGTTACACCCAGTGCTGATGTTGTTCTTTTTCATCCTTTGACCTTACATGTAAACCATGATGTATATGCACTGCTACAACAGGATAAGATTAATTTCCTGTCACCTGCTAGACATCTGCACTGTATGACTGTTCTTCTATCTCAACCACACCTAGAAATACTACGCTGCACAGTTTTAAATCCTGCAACACTTTTACCTGATGTTGAAAACATATGTGATGATCATGACTGATTAGAATCTTCCCTTCAGACATTTTTTCCCAGACCTGATCTGAAGGACACACCTATTTCTGATTCAATTTGGCTTTTTACTGATGGTAGCTCTCTAAAAGATTCAAATGGAAAAACACACTCTGCTTATGCTGTTACTACTCTGACTGAAGTACTGATGACACAGTCACTACCTGCATCTGATTCAGCCCAATCTGCTGAACTTACAGCTGTTATTGCTACCCTACACTATTGTACTGACTTCCCTGTAACTATTTTCACTGATTCTAAATATGTCTATACCTCTTGTCATTATCACTATGCTCAATGGCATCTTAGAGAGTTTAAAACATCATCTGGTTCTGAAGTGAAACATGCAGCTCTGCTTAAGGCCCTGACACGGGCCCTTAAGCTCCCCTCAGCCTTAGCTATTGTTCACGTGCCAGCTCATACTAACAAAAGTGATCTTTTTTCTCGTGGCAATGCTTGTCTGTCATGTCTAGTTGTTATATGACATTATAGTAATTGGACTGAAATACATCCAACTGCACATGCTGATGCAGATTTTACAGTTAAAGTGCTGAAAGAGAGTATTTTCTGCAGATTTGGAATACCTGAAATTATCTACTCAGATAATGGTACAATTAAACAACAACTAATAAAAGCAATGGAAACAACAGGAAAACCATGGCCTGCTTGTTTACACCTAGTTAAAACTTCCATTAATACAACACCTTGTGGCAAACATAAACTAACACCATTTGAATGTATATTTCATAGACCTTATCAGCTACCTGAATTGACAATTCTCCAGCCTAAGAAACCTGTAAAATGCTCTGAATTAGTGACACATTTGCAACAATGTTGTAAAGTGAAAGAGCAAATTGATGCTGTCAAGTCTGTTTCTGTGTCCCAGGAGGAGAAGCCTGAAGGCCCTACACCTGTCAAACCTGGAGACTTTGTGTTCCTGAAGGCCCTCCAGAGAAAGAAGTGGTCGTCACCACGTTGGACTGGGCCGTACCAAGTTCTCCTGTCAACGCCCACAGCAGTAAAAGTTGAAGGAAGACCGCCCTGGATCCATCTCAGCCACTGCAAACTCCTGAGAAGTGAGGAGGAGATGCTGAAGCTGGAATCATCAAAGTGCACTGGTGAATAAAGCGGGCTACAAAGGGGGGCGGAGAATAGCTCCGTGTGCTGATAGAAGGCACTGCCATTAGGGCACCGTCTCAAACCCGAGAAGAAACCATCGCCAGGTCTCTGACCAGCCCCAGTGTACTATAGGGAAATGGCTCAGAGATGGACCCCCTGCTTCCTGACTACTCTGCTGTGCGTCATCGTCATCGTCTGGATCCTGACTGACTGGCCTCTGGCTCCTCTGGCTCCCCCTGGTGGACATGGACTGAACAAGCGTAACCATCTTGGAAACAACAACCCCCTGGACCATCCTGAAGACAGCAGCCCCTTGGATTGGTATACCAAGGCTTTCAACTTCTCATCATCTTTTGAACTGAATATGTGGTACAGATATGCACAAACCTTAGCAAAATCTCAGAATCTAACTGACTGTTATGTGTGTACTTGGATGCCAATAGCCACAAGGAACCCTCACATCATACCCAAACCAGTTACAAATGTCAGCACTTTGTTCCCACACATTCTCAGATCATCACTTGCAGCTACAGTTTTGAACCAAACATACTGGTCTATGATTTCAGGCCCTAGACCTAATGTTAAGATGTTAAACTTTACCCATCTACTAAAGACGAATGATACAAAGAACAACCCTATTTATGGCCCAGTACATCTAACTAAGGATGTTCAATTTGACTGTTTTTACAACAATGACAATTTTCCCAATTTGGCTTCCATCCTTATGGGTAATATTAATCCAACATACTGCTTTAGTGTTCATAAACCTTGCTTGATAAATGACTCCCAAAATTTACAGACAGCATGTTTATTCCACCTTACCAACAGCCCCACCAATTGGACATGAGGAAACACAAATCTAGTTTCTTCGCAGATACTATGCCTATATGATGTCTGTACAGAAAATCTAACTGAAGTTGTATAAGGTTGATGTGAGAAGTGCATTATCTGTTCAAATAATGAAAAACAGTGGGGAATGTTAAGAATAATTTGATCTTTGTATATATTGTATATATTGTATAGTGTTCTCATGTATTTGAACATCTCCATCCTGATGCTTGTATAACTTTTCTTCAGCAACTGCATTCTTTCCCACACACAGACACGACACAACCTTGCACAGACCATTCCTTACTCCTTCTTATCACCCTTAATTACGACTCAGTGTATCTTCGAGACCAGCTCGAACCGGCACAAGAAGAGGATCAGAGCCTGAGTCAAGGACACTCCACTTCTCCCCCTTTCACTTCCTCTTACATGATACACACACACATCCCTATAAAGAGAGAAGACTTTTGTATTAGCTTCAGATCAACACCTCAGACTGCTTGACACACTGTATTGTTGTTCTCCTTGCTGCAAGTAAAACTTCGCTTGATTGCATCCAGCTGTTCTCTGCATCTTTATTCTGAATTATGTCAGGTGTTGGTAAGAACCATTAAAGGCGCCACTGAGCAATCTTAGGACTGTGAAGAAAAAAATCCTGACATAAACTGTGGTCATAAAGGGATGGACATGGTCAGCAGCAACACTCGGGCAGGCTGTGAGGTTTGAACCATAATCAGGTGGGACTGAGGGGCCCAAAGTGAGCACATGACATAAATGCAAGTACCTCGATTTCTATATTATGTTTTATTGGACACAGGGATGGACTGGGACAAAAATGTGGCCCTGGACTTATTGGTCCAGTCCGACCCACTACTATCCACATGCAGGTACTGTGCCAACTCTCCTCTTTGTTGTACCAAACACACAAGCTCTTCATAACACCACGAACAATATCCCTTCATATTCTGAAGCCTTGAATAAATAAACAATAAATATACAGTGCGTTGCCTACTTGCTCTTAAGAAGGATACTGGAGTAAGGATTTAAGATTGAGGTCTCTGGTGAGATCATCTCCACAGGAGAGGTTGCATTGGGCCTGACGCCATTCACAAACCTGGACATGAAAGGCTCTAATTTTGTAGACCAGGCGCAGGCACAGGTGCACCGCACCTCCGCCGTGCCAACTGGGTGTGTCCAGGGCATTTTGCAAGTTTCCTGCTCGGTGCAGTCCGGCGCAGTGAGGCGCACCCACGCCTCTGTCTCTCCTACAGGCACAAGTAGCAACAAGGGAGGAGAGAAGGTGTGCGTGGGTTTAACACAGCCGAGTCTTCACCAATCCCATGAACGCCTCTCCTTGGTGGAGAAGTGGTTAATGAAAGCAACTAATCAATTAATCAGTACAGTTATTGTTTTCCAATACTTTCGAGAACTAGATTTAATTGTAACACACCACACCGTGTTTGCTATTTGTTATGTCACGTAGTTCAAAGACAGTTAAAGCTGCAGTAGGCAACATTGTTTTAGCATAATTGAGTAAAAATTTTATAATATCCTCCAACCATAATGTAAGTCAAGTGGTCTGTGACAAGCAATAGGCTCTGCACCTCTCCATGGCTCTGTGTTCAGCCTTTATAAAATCAGTAGCGGGGCGATGTGCATCAACCAATCAGAGGTCAGCTCAGACCACTGCATTCCTATTGGCTGTTCCACTGCATATGCGCGTTCCCATACTGCTGGCAGACGGAGAGAGCAAGCAGCAATGGCGGACAATGCACCTGGTAAAATCGCTATTCCCGCATTGGCTACAACTGCCTACATGGCAAAACAAACAAAAAAAGGAAGACAGACTTAGAAAAAAAGGAATATAAAAGAGAGGCTGACCAAAGAAGGAGCAAAAGTCATGTCATTATCGGCAGAGCATTCCAGAAACGGAGAGAACTGCAGGATAGCCAAGGTCTGAAATTGGATTCGGAGCTGGCCACTCTTCTATTGGACAGGTAAGCTGCTAAATGAATAACAATGTTATATTTGTCGTAAAGTGTTTTGGTGATAGTGATGTTGTGTAGTTAGATTTCATGAAAGCAGATGACCAAATGGCTACCGGTAAGTTGAATGCTGCTAACTGTTTAGCCGTCTGCTAAATGTTAGTAAATAGTGAGGTTGAAGCTATTTGTAATGTATTTATAAGTCCGTGTCTAGCTGATGTAGTCCTCTGCTAACCATAGCTAATCGCAGCCAACCTAAAGCTTATGGTTGAAACTTAAAAATTTGTATTTATTTTCTGCCAATTGTAGCTAAAGCTTACGTTTGAAACTATTTGGTGTCTGTGTTTACGTGGCTAGTGAGAGCTGCTGTTATGTCTGAAAACGTTCATTCATGTGCTCATTATGTTCTGCTGGACTTTGTTACATTGTGCACTGCTGGTGACAGATTACTGCACATTAAGGATCACAGCAGAGATGTAGTGTGCCCGTCAACGCTTCTCCAAGGGTGTCAAACTTGGTTATAGCCAAGAGAAAAGGGGGCGGTCTTCGACTCTGTGTCGACCTCACAGATGTAAACAAAGCCATCATCCTGATAAGTACCCTCTACCTACGGCTGAGGAGGTCACCAGTCATTTCCACTGCTCCACAGTCTTCAGTAACATGGACCTACGCAACAGCTATCTGCAGGTCCCTCTGGCATCAGCCAGCATGGACCTTAGGGCATTTGTCACGCACATTGGAGTTTTCAGATTCAAGCGCATGGCCGTTGGACTTTCTTCAGCCCCGAGCTGCTTTCAAAAGATAAAGTGAAGCATAAAAAAGTGTGGTGCAATTTCTGAATATTTATTTGTATTTTGTTTTATGATAGCCAGAAATGCCTGATCAAACCTCTGTCATTTTAGCTGTTAATGTGTAGAAATATTGCTGATGTGTCATTGTTTCTTAGGATATGTGGACAGGTGTGCTCCACCACGTCGCAGGAGAACACGAGTGGGCTCTTGGCACCTGTCACCATGGCCCCTTGTCAGACAACAGGGACAAGGAGTGGATACAGAAGGGATCTGTGGCATACGATGCACTCGCTGACATAGTGCTAAATGAACGCTGGCTGGGGGAAGTTGAGAAGTACCTCAGTTTTAGGTAAATTAGTGTGGCTTGTACATATTTATCTTTGTGTTCACAAGTGTTAAACAAATCAGTCATTTAGAGCGCGGCGCCCCCTCGTGACAAGTCTCTAAAATGCAGATATTTATAGATCAGTATTTGCTCAACTGCCTTTTTTATTTATTTATTTTTTTGGCTGTTCACAACTGATTGTGACAGTATTTTTCAATCAAAATGTTTTTACCCCTTTTAGGTACATGACAATATGAAAGAGCTAATAGTGGGTTTTCATTGTTTAGGTCTACAGCAGAACTGGAGTCCTTCCACAATCACATCCTGATGTATGCCAGCAAGAGATTCAGCCTCACCCCACCAGTGTATTCAGCTTGCACCCTGCTTACCGGTTTGGACTACAACCATCATGTCCATCGACCAGTGCAGGGAAAAGCAGATGGCTCCATTGAGTAAGTGCTTAAAGACAAATCACCCAAACAAGAAATGCATATTACAACACATAGAGATGTCAGTCTTCTCTCAAATACAATGGGTTAGGGTTAGAGCTCAATGGCACAAGTCCTGTGGTCCTCAAAGCGCAGAAAAAATACGTTTGAAGAATTCAAAAACAAGTGTCTCTTCACAAAAATCACAACCTGGTTGCTCAAGTTAATCCACGGACGTTGTGAGCAGTTTGATGTAGGAAATATTCTCTTTCTAGTAAAAAGACAGTAGTTCAGATAGATTTAAAAGTTATTCTGGTAGACTGTACTGCAGAAATAAAGTACTTCCTACATGACATTGCTCACAACCAGGTCTGTGGATTATTTTGATGGGCAAGGTCATGATTTCTGAAAACAGACACTTGATATGGATTTTTTCATGGTGTATTGTTATGGTGTTTAGAGCAACACAGATCTTGTGCCTTTTAGTCCCAGTATATTTGAGAGAAGGCAGAAATCTTGATGGCCAATATCTCGAAAACATTTTGAAGTGAACAGTCACTTGGTTATGTATTGAACCCTAGGAAGAATATCGGCAGCATCTGCTGCAGATAATGGGGATTCTAATAAAATAAACTAAACTTTAAAAAACAATTCACCTGCTAAAATGTAGGTGTGTGAGTTTTATACAAGCGGAACTGATTAAATTGATTTTTGCAGTAACCATCTTTTCCCTGTTTTGGTCAAATTCTTACTTTCATCATGTCAGATAGAGGAAGCTGTTTAACAAGAAGTCCCTGAAGTGGAGCCTGTATGCCATGAAGGTCGAGAAGGACTACAGCTACATTCCTGACCTCCAGAGGGCCATCCTCCAAACCGTGCCACAGCAGGCAGAGGCATGCCACGTGTGAGAAGCCAGAGGCCTGATGGCCCACGACAGTGTGGTGGGCTATGTGGGATCTCACCGCCAACCACAGAGGAGCTGCTCCGGACACAAGTCAGCCGAGGAGCGGGTATATAAGTTCTTTGAGTTGACCTCCGTCTTTTTTGAAACCCAATCCAAAAATTTTCATCCCAAATCTGACATACACCACCTGTCATTCATTTTCATCTTGGGAGTAAATCTAGATATACCAGAGCACTCCAGGAGATGTTACATATTTATAATTCTGGGCAGGGTGATATACATGTATTGATTCATTCTTATGAGACTAAATATTGGCTGATTTTGATTTTGTACTGCTCATTTGACTGTCCAGATTTCATTTGCAGTGTTACAGTAAAATGAATCATCAAAAATAACAGAGGTTATCATTAAAATACTGAGATTGACATATTTTGGTCATAGATATTGAAGTATTGTTTCTATCAGCATCACAAACCTGAATATGACTCACCTACCACTTTGTTTTGCACTTGAAATCACACTCCTTGAGCATAAAAATGATATCAAGTTTTTACAAAAATACATTTAAAATTCACATTTACTTTTTGTTATGATAAAAACTTTGAACAATGCTTGACTGGGTCAAAGAGTGGTGGGATAAAGGTTGTAGCCTCCACAAAGTAATTGACAGAGGTTGCCTGTAGATTTTATTGATTACATTTTTTCAGCACCTATAGAGATGTATTATGATTTGTATACTAAAGTAATAACAACCATATTGACACATGCTCCAAGAAATGATATAGACACTGCATGGACTGATCATGTATTGTATTTAAAGAAATTGCTGTCAGTGTGATAGGTTGAATAACCTTAACATTATTGGCCTCATTTGGAGTATCTTTAATATCCTAAAATAGTATAAACATCTCCATTTCTATGAGTTTAAACTTTGAAATATTTACTTCCTGTTATAAAGGTTCAGTACAGTATGTTGCGTTTTTTTTAAATGTTCAAGTGTCATCCTTACCCCAGCAGAACTAGTGAGGTTGTAGTTGCTGGAGGGAGACAGCAGGGGGAGCATAATGCTTTCGAGCTACTTTATGGTGCACTTCACAAGTCCCTCTCAGTCATTACAGCCATGGCCTGAGGAGAGTTTGTGTCTGTATCATTTACCTATTACTCGCCCTTTTCAGGTATGTGTCCCTCATAATAAGAGGTTTTGTTTTGTTGTATTATAGTTGAATGTGTAGACATGTTCAGGAGAGTGTTTATATTGCTGTATGTCCGTGCATTGTGAAGTAATTACAAATTACATGAGGACGAGTGAGCGATTAGCCTTGCGAGCTAACCGTGGCGATGCTAGCTGGCTGCACTGTTGTCTATATGGTCTGTAGTGGCGGGAAGATTCACCGTCGTTTGTAATTTTAGGCTAATGTATATGTACTGAAATGCCGGACTACAGAATGTGTCGTTAGAACATGATTTAAAGTTACTGTATATAATTTGGGTAAGATGAGTAGATTTTGTTTAAGTATTTCCTGTATTATATGTCAAATAGACATGTTCATGAAATGGTTACATACATTTTCTGTGATTATGTCCAATGCAAGTATGTAAGTTGTGATGCTGTACTGAAGTGTTGTTGTTGTAGTCAGTCATTACAGCCATGGCCTGAGGAGAGTTTGTGTCTGTATCATTTACTTATTACTCGCCCTCTCAGGCATCTACATCAGCCCATGAAAGTCCATTTAAGGCACTGCTGTCTTACTTAGAATGATCGGGCTTCGTCTGAAGTAAAATTCATCCTAGTAATTCATACATTACATGATGGCAGCTTAAAAAAAGTAATGAAAAAGTGCAAAACATTGTAGCTTAGGAGATTTGTGTTAGGAATTATGCAGTCATTTTCAGTTCACAATTAAATGCAAAACTCTGTTCTTGTTTTCATTTGCAAGGCCAAGGACAACCAACAATGCTGGAAAAACACTGACCAGAGGTTGGACAGGTTATTCAGCAGGCTCTGACCCTAACAAAGACTGTGTTTTTGTCTTTATTGTAAATGTTGTTCTCATGCTTGTAAATATGTTTGTTTAATAATGTTATTTTTGAATGCAATAAAAGTGTGACCCAAGTCAGCTGTGGGTTTCTTTACAGTAGTGCTGCTCTGACTGCTATGTGAACAAAAGAAGCAATTGTTCATCCTTCAATGGTTTTATTTAAAAAAAAAAAAAATCAATGGCATCAACCAGTAAACAACAAAATAGCATGTAATAAATTATAATAAATCAGTAAAGTAACACACATAACTGATTTTTAAACATTTGCACATGTAGACTATTTACAATTCTGTTTCTGACTTTAATGGCCAAGGGGGAAGGGGGTTGGTCAAGGATGAAGCCCACATATTGGTGGTGGGGGTCAGGGTAGGTGTCACGTATCTGCCAGGCACAGCAGCTTGGAATCACTATTCTGTTGCCTCGTTCCAGGGTGCCATACTGCCACACAACAAACTAAGATGATTAGTCACTTCTGGCAGCTACTGGCGCTGTAAACAGGGAGAGGGAGAGGTCCTGATGCCACCAGCTTTTTGCTGTAAGAAAAACACAATAACCTCCATGAGCTTATTTTTGACTCTTCATTCATCAGTGAAAACCCATCTGCTCTGAAATGGCGTCAGATGCTGAGGGCCTCATGCCTGGGGTCACCTTGGGCCCCACAGCTGCTGAGTCTGCCACAGTCTGTCTGCCTGGGTCAAGGTCAGGGTGAGTTTAGTAACTTTGAATGTTTGTGTGTCTGCAGCCCTGCTGGAGGGAGACTTTGAGGAGATGCAGAGCAGACTGGTTTATCTGGAGACTCTGCGCTCAGTGTGAACAGCAAACATCCAAACAGCATCACATCAAGCAGCTGGAGGGGCACAAGAAGAAGAAGAAGAGGCAGGACACTCACATCACTGAAGGATGTTATCATTCTCCTTCTCTATGAGAGCTTTGTGTGGGTGCTGAATTAAAGTTTAAATTCTAGAGGTTAAGAGAAAGTCGACTCCATGACCCTGACCTTGGAACTGTACCATGACCTTCAAAACCTAATCCTCTCACTTCTAAATTGCTCTTCAGGATGTCTGTCTGTAGGAGTGGTTGTCTGTCACTCTGTCTGTGACTGGCAGGTGGCCGAGTGTCAGCTGGAATATGGTCTGGCCTGTGGGAGGAAACTGGAGCATCTAAGTCTGAAATGTTTTACGCCATTTATTCTTTCAGGGCACCGTAAATAATCTATCATCACATGATGTAAAGGGATGAACATTAATGACGATTACTCTGTTTTTCTCTTACAGGAAGGAGCTGTAAGCTGTTGAAGGTGAGCTGAGATATGGATTTGTATTGATAATATTCATTTCTTTTAAAAACCCTTTCTGTCTTCAGTGATTAAAGGAAATGTTCAGAAACATATCGCTTTTTAAAAGAAGGGAAATAAAGATGCTTCAGTTGATCTAAAGCTTAAATGCCTGTTGTCACCAATAAAATCACCTCAGTTTAACTACATGCTCACCTTTGGGATGTCAACAGATCACCAGCCCATCTTCTGCTCCTCCTCCTTCTCCTGCTGCTCCTGCAGCTGCTGCTCCTGCTTCTGCAGAAGGAGACCCTCAGTACAGACAGGTAAGTGAGGTGTGCCATCGCTCTGAGGATATCACACTTCATACAGAGATAACATGATAAAACTGTAGTTATAAATGTTAAGTATAATTATTTCATTTTTATTAGCTGGGGTAGAATGAATAAAACATTTGTACTCTAGTAAAAGTACCCTGGTGTGTTTCAGACCCACAGCTGCAGGTAAAAGAAGCACTTTAAGTATCTTTTATTTATGAATCTACTCAAGTAAAAGTAAAAAGTATTATATTAAAAATGTGCTCAGAGTATTCAGTAGTCTGAATGCATTTGCTGTGTTGTGTAAATATTTTTTTGCTCTCTTTTAAGAACACGTCATGCACTGATTGCCATCGGGACATAACGATCATTGTAACCAGTATAACAAACAGTGCATCTAAATCTGATTACCAACCCTGCCTTTAATCGTTAATCAGTTCAAGTTTTGATTTTTGAAAACTAAAACTCCATGAAGCACATGCACACAAAAGAGCCACTCAATCACAGGAACCTGAGCTAATAATGGCGTCGGTGGCGCAGCTGGATAGTGCGCTTGGGTGATCGGGAGGTTGCAGGTTCAAGCCCAGCTCTGGGCGGCACATGGCGATGTGTCCTTGGGCAAGACACTTAACCCCAAGTTGCTCCCACTGCTGTGTCAGTGGTGTGTAAATGGGCATGAAAGGGCGTGAAAGTGTTAGCTGATACTGATGGATAACTAACATAGAAACTCTGAACCATCAGTGAGTGAATGTGAGAGTGAATGGGTGTGAATGGGTAAGTGTGACCTGCGGTGTAAAGCAGCTTTGAGTAGTCAATGACTAGAAAAGCCCTATGTAAGCTCAAGTCCATTTACCATTTAATGCAGTCATTTATTATTTCATATCCATAAATATACTCCACCTAACCATCAGACAACATTTGTTGTGCTCCTGTTTTTCAGCTGCTGCTACATAAGATGACCGAAGAAGTGAGAGCTCTCAGCAGCTGCTCTGAACCAGCAGCCAGGCCTGGAGTCTGATGCCCTGACGATGCAGCAGCAGAGAAATGGAAAAAGAGGGCTGCTCAGTAAAATAATGTTTTTAGGAATTACAAGACGAGTACTGAGCGGTTTTTTAAAAATCATTCTCAGTTTATGTGGCTCCTGGCTAAATGTACCTATTACTTCATTGCACACAGAAAAGTGTTTTATTAGAGAATGTATTTTTATTGTTACTTCTTATGACAAATAAGTGCATCCTCTGTGGATGAAACATCTGAGAAACTTATCGGTAACATTTTAGAATAACGATCATTTGTAAGGCATTTATAAGCTATTAGTAGATATTAGTAGATAACTACTCATGAACAAACCACTTATAAACATTTGTAAATGATTATTATATCATTTATAAATGATTATTAAATCATTTACAACTTAGCTTACAAGACATTTATAAACTATTAGTTGATATTGAACTAATCATGAGTAAACTATATATATACATTTATAAATGATTATTAAACCATTTATAAATAAAGTTGCACAACATTTATTTATGATTTATACATTAAAACACTGCATCAATATTATTGGCTCATGATTTGTTCATCATTAACTACTGTTATTTTTATGTGTAAGAAAACTTTTTTTATGATATAACGAAATATTCTTTAACTACATGTATTGTGTTTTTCATGATTAATAAATGATTTGTAATAAGTCAGTATAAATCACGTTAAGTCTTTGTTGCAGCCCAAGCATTTGTGAAAAAAAATCAGCAATCCCTAACTGTTTTTTATCAAACCATTTCAATACATTCACAACTTAATAGTCCATAGTTTATAAATGTGCTCCTTTAAGATTCATAAGTGATCTGTGGATTATTTTTTTCAATATGATCAACCTGATTAGTAAATTATCAGTGAAATACTTTAGATGTGTTAAAAAAAACCACTGTACCACCATTTGTTTATTCTTGTTCAACAAAGTATTTGTTTCACATTCATAAAACATTTATACATCATTTGCGGATGCTATTGAGGTCCCCTAATCTAAAGTGAAAACTATTCTCCATTTACAAATGTTTGGTAATGTTTATAAATGATTTGCAGACTTTTTACTCACCTCTTTTAAATGAGCTAGTTTTGGTGAATACAGATATAAAGCAATTACTAACTTGTCTTGTCTAACAAATGATTTGTTACACATTCTTAAAACATCTATAAAGCATTTGCAGATGTTATTATGTCCCCTAATCTAAAGTGGAAACTATTCTCTATTTACAAATGTTTGCCAATGTTTACAAATGATTTGCGGACTTTTTACTCGCCACTTGTAAACAATCTGGCTTTTGTGAATACAGATATAAAGCAATTAACTTGTTTAACAAATTATTTGTTACACATTCATAAAACATTTATACATCATTGGCGGATGCTATTGTGGCCCCTAATCTAAAGTGAAAACTATTCTCTATTTACAAATGTTTGGTAATGTTTTTAAATTATTTGCAGACTTTTTACTCGCCTCTTTTAAATGACCTAGTTCTGGTGAATACAGATATAAAGCAATTAACTTGTTTAACAAATTATTTGTTAGACATTTATAAAACATCTATAAAGCATTTGCAGATAGTATGTCCCCTAATCTAAAGTGAACTCTGTTCATCATTAACAAACATCTAATAACGTTTGCTGAAGATCTGTAGACTTTTTCATCACATTATAAATGTTGTAGACAACTTTGGCATCCATCCTTCTTTGTGACATCAAACAGTGGCAGAATTAGGAGTTCAGAGTATAAGAGTATAAAACATTTGGTAACACTTTATTTGAAGGGGTATACAGAAGACTGACATTACGCTGTCATAATCGTGACGACACCTGTCATTAACATGAATAAGGCTTCATGAAGGTTGTCAGAAAAAAATAACCTCCAGTTTTGTCATATGACCACTTGAAATTAACATGTCATAACAGACCTGATCATCAAACAGAAAGACAAAGTTTAGTATAATCTCTTAACTTTAAATTAATGGTTGGACTTGACATTGACTGTCATTACACAGTTATAATGGACCATTGTAAAATGACTTATTTCCTTGACCTGAAGTAAAGTGAAACATTTTAACCCAGTTATTAAGATGTCATTAAGTGTCATGATACAGTCAGATGAAATCACATTAATACCTGTACAAAGCACCAGTTAAGTCAAGAAATATTTATTTTCTTTTAGATTTATTCTAAAACACACAACATGATAACTTCCACAGACGAGCCTTAGCATATTTTTAACTATACTTTGGATAAAACAAACAGGATCATCAAACATTATTTGAAACTTTTCTCCCTACTTGACTTGATTTTGAACATAATGGAAAAGTCGGCCCAAAACACCATTATAATTGCGTATACCTAACCAGTTGTGCCACTCTATCATTTTGAGGTGAATCCTCAGTGATTCTGGGGTGCCATTACCTCTATGTTGTCAAATTTCACACTTATATTTCAATATTCTGAGTATGAGCACCAGTCTCTGGGTCAACAAAGTTCTTTTAATGGCAGACAGAATCATGGCCATATCCATATTGGGAAAGCTGACCCTTGTCGGTCATCTGTGAGAATGAATGTTCTGGGTCTGATATGCCTTTGGATGTGGCTGATGAGGGTTTGTTTTGATCGATCCTTGACGAGTCTCAAAATGGGTCCTCTGGAATTACCATCAACCTCCAGCACCCCAAAAACCCACTGACGATCACGGCGCCAGGTGTTCCCACGATGACTACGATGGTACTAAGAAAAGGAAAGAAAATTAACAGATACTTGAATTACATTCTAAGTACTTTCTAATTCTGAAAACTGTTACCTGAGCATGAACTCAAGCCATGTCCCCAAAGGTGTGTGAGACCTGGAAAAGAGTGATCCTCTGTGTACAGATAGAAGGGAAGCTTTATGATGCTTACATACCCTGAGGAAAAAGAAAACAAGGCACTGAAAAACAATCAGATATAAATCTAAAGTAGCTAACCTTGAATAAACTTATATTCATCAGAGACAAATGTGATAAGGACAGATTTATGATCTGGGTGTCCATGGGTTTGTGTCCATCATAAAATCTTATTTGTATCTGGCTTGATGGATACACTTCTGGATGTATATGTATAAATGTGTATATGGATATTTCATATGTATTTGTGTATTTATTTAAAATGAAGAAAATGGCTTCAGCCTAGTCTATTGTAAAATGCTAAAATGCCTTAAGAAAACACCTGCTATGAATTGACGCTATAAAATTGAAGATTGATTGATATAGTAGTGTAGTGGTTCTTGCAAATATACCTACATATCCCCTGCACTACACTACTGCATCAAATATCATATTATTCACACACACACACACACACACACACACACACATATATATATATATATACATATTTATATACATAACATTTTAATCTTCATGAAGCAACAACTTCTTCCTAAACCAGTTCCGTAGACGATGAAGGACGTTCTTTTTCTTCTTCTTCTTCTTGTTCTCATCCTTGTAGTCCTCTGTTTGAGTCTCTGGGTCCTTGAACACTGGAGCTGAGATCTTGCTTGACTCTGCCTGCAGTCTGTCTGCATAGATCACATCTTCCAGCTCACACGTGTTCTCTGTTGTGGCAGGACGGCCTCTGATCTCATAAGTTTTACGAACTGTGGGAACGGTGTCTGTTTTACCCCCAGCTAATTTCCTCTTCCTCTCCTCGACTTTCTTTCCTCTCAAGGTTGTCTCCTTCCCCTCCAAGCAGGGACGGAGTACGGGAAGAGGAGGGCGTTGGCCATTTGTGGGTCTCTCATCTTCCAGCTCCAGCTTGTTCTCAGGCTGACGAGCGCTCTTTTTCTTTTTCTTCTTCTTGTTCTCATCCTTGTAGTCCTCTGTTTGAGTCTCTGGGTCCTTGAACACTGGAGCTGAGATCTTGCTTGACTCTGCCTGCAGTCTGTCTGCATAGATCACATCTTCCAGCTCACATGTGTTCTCTGTTGTGGCAGGACGGCCTCTGATCTCATAAGTTTTACGAACTGTGGGAACAGTGTCTGTTTTACCCCCAGCTAATTTCCTCTTCCTCTCCTCGACTTTCTTTCCTCTCAAGGTTGTCTCCTTCCCCTCCAAGCAGGGAGGGAGTACGGGAAGAGGAGGGCGTTGGCCATTTGTGGGTCTCTCATCTTCCAGCTCCAGCCTGTTCTCAGCTAATGCAGTCTTTATGACCCCTGAGGACTGTTTTGTTTTTATCCCAGTGATGAATGGATGTGACAGAACTTCAGCTGGAGTGATTCTTTTGCTCCCATCCATCACCAGCATGGCTTTGAGCAGTTCAACACATTGTTCTCGCTCCTCAGCCTCAAACATATTATTTTCCTCCAGACGCTCGTCCTTAAGTTGATCCAGACAAAAATCTTTGTGAATCCTCTTGAAACGTTGACTTGTCTCCTGTGTTCTGATTCTCCAGGTGCCGTTCTTTCTTTTTGCGAAGAACCTGTGAGCCTTTGGTGCTTCATTCAGTAGATCATCCGATGGCATACCCAAGAGATCAACTAATGTCAGCATTGCTTCATAAGGAGTTTCTGCCCATGAAATATAGCTACAGCAGAGCATGCTGTACATTACGCAGCCCAATGACCACATGTCAATGGCCTCTGAAAATGGCAGACCTAGAAGAAGCTCTGGGGCTCTGGCGGATATTAACTGGAGATTTGTTGTGTCCTGCTCGATCTGATCTCTTGTCATGGCCACGCCAAAGTCTATGAGCTTGACTCTGATGGGCTGTTTACATTGCTCCAGCATGATGTTATCTTCCTTAATGTCCGTATGTATTATCCCTAAGCTCTTAAGTGCATTTAGCGCCACGGCCATCTGTTTAATGACAGCCCTGATGTCACATAACCTTAAAGGCTCCTTATTTAACTTGAAAATGTAGTCAAATAAGTCAATGTCCAGTGTTTCAAAAACCAGCCCTTTTCCATGGCACAAATCAAAGGAGTCGATGATCCTGATGATGTTACAATTGTGGCACTGACTGCTCTTGAGCTTTTCCAGAATTTGTAACTCCTCTGTGTCCTGTTTACATATTGGGATCTTAATAGCTACCATACCCCTGGTGTCTGAATCCCAACATTTCAGGACCTTGCCAAAGCCGCCTGAACCAAGAGTTTCAAGGCAGGTATACCTCTTTGGAAGCCTATACTTCGTGGTGTCACATGAAACCTCATGTTCAACGTCCTCTTGATCGATGTCAGCCATCTCCTGTCAGAAATCTGCAGCAGGGTAGATTCTGCTCTCGTCCTCCAAACAAACCTTTATATACACACACGGAACAGAGAGGCAAGAGGCCTTTGATCCTCTCTTTAGAACTCTCTTTGATGTACACGTGTATAAAGACATCAAAGCACTTCGACTTCTAGAACTCTCTTTGATGTGCAGACATCAAAGCACTTACTTTTCTGTAAATGTCTTTGATGTTGGGACATTGCAAAAAAAATATATTATAAAATATATATATATTCTCTGGAATATTTGGTCACATATACACGTCAAACGCCAGCATTTAATGTTATTGAGAGGTCCTTACTGAATGTAGAAATGGGTTCAGAGTGTATTGACTACTCAGGGTCTTACATTAGTTAGAAATGACCACAGAATGTATGTTTCAAGATTGTTTTAATAATATATCATAATCTCACAATGTAGTTAGAAGTATCACACAGAATATTATGCCTGTAAAGGTTTTTTGGTCATATTAAGGTAATTTTTTTATATATGTGAGTAAATATAAGGATCTCACCAACATAATTAAAAGTTTTTTTCCTACACCATAGAGCCTTGATACATATCTAATGGAGTACATTGTTCAAAGTTGTAAATATTAAACTCAGGACAAGTATTCAAAGAAAGAACGTCACGTACAGAACATTCTGATCCAAAGCCAGGAGCAGGAAAAGCACGACCATATTTGGAACCAAGTGGGAAGCCATCTTGGAGCATGTCAGCCATTTTGTGTAACACCATAGAATTAAGAAAGAAATATGCCTGGTTGTGCCTTATAGCTGAATATAAATAACTTCTGGACTCCATGGGATTGTATAAAGGCCTATGGGAGGATAAATTACAAAATTATAATTAAGAATTAAAGAAAGTGAATGTTAAAAGGAGAGAGGGAGGGACCCTTCTGGAGCCTTCGAGAAGACGGGAGGAGTCCCTCCCATCGGCTGTATAACGTGCATACCATAACTCAGTTGTTCAGTTGTTCAGGAGTTGTTCAGGAGTTGTTCTAGGGTGTCATGACACAAATCATCTCCCGTTTGTTATTTTTCATCTTGTGACAGTAATAAACGAGTTTCTGGAAAGTGGACTTTGCCTGCGTTCATGCTTCTTTGAACAGCGAAAGGACAAATTTTTACATCTGTTTTTCATCTTAGCTGTCATTCCTGCGCAGAAGTTACGAGCCAGCTCATTCGGTATTTACTGAGAAAATGAGACACTACACATTGGTGCCGAAACCCGGGAATTTTTTTAACCTGGGACCTTTAGATCTCTCGTCCGCTGAGCTGTGGGAGACCGCTATATTTCAAACGCTTATGTGGCCACAATCTTTTAAGGTAAGAGGATCTTTGTTTGTTCTTCAGTGTTAGGAGTGTATTTGAGATATGGAGGCCCGACCTTTGGGTCAGGGACGAGACAATCCCTCCCTAAAGGGGCCTATAACGGAATGAGTTGTGCTACACAAAGAGTTAATTGTAATGAACTTCCGTGTTTCTGGTGTAAATGCTGGCAGACTCCACTTCTACTGTAGATTTAATCTTAGTATATTGAGTAGATGCATGCATATTTAATTCTTGTATCGTAATATGTGGGTTGGGATGTGTTGTATTTGTTTACGGCATGATAAGGCTGAGTTTTTAGGAATATTTAAGACTCTGAGGAGCCAGGGACTGCAGCTACAGCCTCATAAATCTTCGTGCAGAGAAAGAGAATCCTCAGGGTAGGGAGTATATTTAAGAGGAAAAGAGTGTGGGGTCACACAAAAGATTATATTTTGTCCGACATGGGTGAAGTTAGACGTGAAACGCGGACCGCAGTTAAAGGCGTCAAAGAAGTAGGGGTGGGTAATTTACAGCACTCACAAACAGAGGAAAGCGGCAAAGAAGAGGCTACATGGGGAGTTTGGATTGATAAAGTGATAGAAATAGACGTAGAACAGGACAATTGAAGTGATTAGATTAGAATAGATTAGAATAGATTAGATAGTACTTTATTAATCCCTTTGGGAAAACTCCTTCAGGCAAATCAGGACTCCAGTAACAATAAATTATTACAGATAAAAGGTATATATGTATATAAAGATAATTTAATAATAATATATAAAGAAAAGATATAATAATAAAAAAATTATAAATTATAAATTATTATTATAAATTATAAAGATAGAATAATAATAATATATAAAGGTATATATATAAAGATGGATCTAAAAATATATATAAATGAATATATAAATATAAATAATTAGGAAATTATAATTATTAATGATTAGGAAAATTACAAAAACAAAAACTTTAAAGGAATGCTCAGTTATACTGTGTCCTAAGTGATAAAGAAAGGGGAAAATTAGAGGGGAAAAGGTGTCTTTTCTGTTTTAATCAGGCTTTGTGTGTGTTGAGTTTTTAGATGAGAAGCCCACAGCTCCAATTTTGACGAGCGATGGTCAGCTGCGCAGAAAAGGAGCTGGGGGAGGAGAATGAAAAAAAAAAAAAAAACGCCTCCTCTTTGGAAGCATAGAAAGGGAGATATAGAATATAACTTATTTAATGGGAATAAAAGTTTGAAGTAAAACACTGAGGAACAGAGGATACGCAGAAAAAGTGGGAAGAGAATAAAACGGCTCCAGGAGTGGGCCACATGTAAGTGTTGACTAGACTAGGGATATACAGACACAAAAGTAGCACTAGGAAAGTGCTGGAGAATTGCTTGTTAACATTGTGTCTTCGGTGACTAAGGTTAGTCACTGAGTAAAGCATCGAGAATATGCTTTGTAGTGTTGTCTGTTTTGAGTGATTTAGGATAAATCACATAATAGAGCATTAGGAAAATGCTAAACCAAGTTGAAGAATCAAGTGATTTAGGATAAATCACATGATAGAGCATTAGGAAATGCTAAGTAGGGCTGTGTGTTTCAGGTGATTTCGGATAAATCACAGATATGGAGCATTAGGGCAATGCTTAGTAGTGATGTATGTTTTGGAGTGGTTTAAGGTTTAATCACTGTGATATAAGGAAAAGCATAAAGAAAAGTGCTTGTAGTTAGGGTTGTGTGGATTTTGTGATTAGAGGTTAATCACTAAATAGGTTTGTGTGATCTAAGGTGGATCACCAGATACAAGTAAAGCCCCAGGAAGGGGTTGATAAGGTTGTGTAATCTAGAGTGGATCACCAGATAGAAGTAAAGCCCCAGGAAGGGGTTCTTAGGGTAGGGTGATAAAAGGAATATCACCGAATAAAAGCATAGCACTAGGATGGTGCTGATAAGAGTGTTGTGATTTAAGGAAAATCACAGAATAAGAAGCTGGACATTGGGGAGGTCCAGGTAGGTTGTGTAATTTAGAGAAAAGTGGTAAGATAAAGAAATATTGCACTGAAGGAGTGCTGAAAGAGGCATGTAATTCTAAAAGGTGTATTACAGAGAAGCCAACACCAGGATAGGGGTGTGTCAGTAAAAAAAAAATCCCTTTGTGAGGAAAGTGATAGGTGTGGATAGGGCTGTGACATCCATTGGATTTTACAACACTTCTGTGTTTTTTTGATTTGTTTTTTTTGTTTGTTGGAAATTTTTCTAAGATAAATGCTGTAGGAAAGATAAGATAAGATAAGATTATAATATAATATAATATAATATAAGATAAGATAAGATAATCCATTATTAGTCCCTTAGGGGGAAATTCTAAGTTTACAGCAGCTGTAGAATACTAAGTAGAAATAAATAGAAACTTAATATATAAATAAATAAAGAAAATATACAATAAAATATAATATAATATAATATAATATAATATAATATAATGTAATATAATACAGAACATAGTTCATAAAACAATATATATAAAGAAATATATAAAGACAAGGAACTTAATAATGAAGATAAAATCAAATGAATATATGTAAGTGGTATTTGTAGTGATTAGGCACATGTTTGAAGTACTACAGTCGGAAATTGAGATATTAGAGTTGTTAATACAGATTATTGCTTACTAGTGAGTTCTTTTTTGTGGTAGTGTCTAACAGGACAATACCTGAAAGCAAGAGGTTTTAGCTCCAAGGAATTGGAACTCATTTTTTGGTTAAAAAGAACATATTTTGACTAAAAAAGGAATAGGAACATCACAGGACAACCAGATAATTGGACTGAAGCTCTGGAAAATCACTAAATTTGTCAATTTAAGGCAGGTTGTGAAAGATTTCCCAACTGTAAACTCGAGCTAACTTTTGTATTGAACTCCATTCATACTCGGCCTACTGCTAGAAGACCTCTGAACTCATCAAACAGCAGATGCCACAGTAACTTTAGACCCATTATTAGAACCCACTGTGGTAGGAGTAAATAAAGTTGAAGCAAATCCAAAATAGGCCTAACAACTAACAAGATTATTGTATTCCAGAACCAGACAAAGAGCCAGAAATATTTTTGAAGTGCCATAAGCAGTGCAAAGCAGGGCTACAAGGGGACCACAATGAACAAAATAAAGGCAATGGGATTAAGGCAGACACCTGTGATGCTAGTAATTACACACCACCCAAAGCAAAAGAAATTCATCCAAAATTGTATGAATAAATGGCAAGACAGAACTACAGGTCAGCATAAATGACCTCTAGTGGGGTCCTTTGATATGGCGTGTTGCAGTGAGGTGGAAACAAGCATCAAATACCATAAAGCAAATGATGTCAGCTTTACAAGAGAAGGGAAAAGAGCAAGAGAGAAGGAGGTGGTGGAATGGTTTAAGCAGGAAAGTCTCAGCAGACAGCTGCAGACCGAAGAGAAGATGGACTAGGAAAAAAGGAAAAGACAGTGGAATGAGGCAAAAAAAAAAAGACAACAGACCTTGGGCTGGGAGACCTCGATCCACCGCACCTAGATGGCCAGCAGAGAAATAGGTGACTATTGCCCCCCCTCCACCATATAGTGGAGAAAGCAAGGTCAAACATGCAGGGCAATATCCGTTAAGGTCAGACAAGCGAAAGGAGGAGATCGAGCAACAGGGGAAGTTCACACTATCGGTGCAGAAGAAGGACGGAGCTCAAAACAGCACACCATCAAGTCTGTCCAGAGCTGCAAGTGAAGAATCTCTGTCTTCCCGTGACGAGGAGTCTCCTCAAGGGGGGCTCGCAGAGGCTCACTTTGGAGCCTGCAGTAAATCTAGTCGAGCCCACAGTGTGGAAGACTTGACTGATGAAGAACAGATGGACTTAAACAGGATAAAACAGGCAGTGGAATTAGACCAGCTGAGACAAAAACAAAGAGAGCATGGACACGCACCCCCAAACACCCCGGTGCAAGACCTGTGTAGTAAACAGATGTTACATGAATTCAAGATAACACCAAAAAAAAAAAGTCTGAAAAAATTGGAAAAGATGGAAACCCTGTTAGATAATTTGGAACAACACCTGCATCAAGGAGATCCAGCAGTGAACTCCACTCCGCAGCCATCCTTGGAGATGCAGCTGTCAGGAACGTTAGAGCCCAGGGTGGAAGAGGCTCAGACAGAAGAAGGCCTGGTGGCATGGAGACTGGATGACAAGCAAAGAAGGACATTTCACCACCTGCGACGTATTCACTGAAGGAGTGGCAGGTTGGTTGAAGACGGACTCGACCAGGGGCACAGAAAATGCTCCCCTGGCACCGCTGGCCACTGCAGAACGACACCAAGCATCACCAACAGGGACCGCACCCCCCAGAACAAGCCTCAACACCTACTACAGCCTCCATTCAGTCCACAGCTGACCCAAGTCAAGCAACCCAGCAGACTCAGACAGGAGCTGCAGGCTTGCCAACAGTCCAAGTGACCATGAACCAGCCCAGAGAAGGGAGAGGAAGGTCAAGACAAAGAGGTCAGCGTGGCCCAGGAGGATGGAGAGGAGCAATGAACAAATCATTCAAATGGGCCCAATCAGCCCCAAACATGAACAAGCAACAAGGGAGGATGTGGTCAACCAGGACATTGCAGAAGAGAGTGCCTCATAAAGTCCTGGGACACTTCACCACCAGACCAAAACAACCAGAGAGGCCCAAATGTCAACATTGGACATCCAGGACCACAGCTTTAATCCAGGACAGAATACAAACACTAATCCATTCTGCACATGGATGGAATAACTTTTACAAGTGGGACAAGAGACTACAGTTGCTCCACTCATTTATTGAGTGGACACACCAGTTAGTCTTAAGGAAGACAAATTTTATGCTCACTGGGGGTCATGTGCACTCCAGAGAGACGGACAATAAATTTTCCAGATAAGCTGGCAATGCAAATGCTTGAGACCATTCCAACACCTCCAGTAAAGAAAGAAAACCCCATGGTGTATTGGATTAGACTAAATCTTCAGTCTGAAATAAAGTTTAAATGGAAATAATGGGGACCATGGGTGACAGCTCAGATAGGGGATGTCACAATGCCTAATTTAACGTTACATTATACTCTCTTATATGACGAACAACAAATCCAAACAGATTATGATCAATGTTGAGACAAATTATCAATAAGGGACTACAATACTTAAGAGGAAGAAGCTTATTTGAAAGACATACCATAAGAAGTATGGTCCAAACATAAAACAGATGTAGGCCTGGTTAAGACAGAACAACCAATAAAAATAAAAATAACATCAGAGGTAAACTTACCCCCCATATGCCAGTATCCACTCAGGCCACACGCCATGGACGGGAGTAAACCCCCAACTGAAAGTTTATTAAAGCCAACAAAAATTGATTATAGATTGGTACTTAATCTAAGAGCTATAAATGTATTGGTGGAAGGAGAAGCTCCAGTTGCACCCAATCCACACAAATTTCTATCACAAATCACAATCACACAAATATTCCACTAGATGCTAAATGGTACGCTGTCATTGATCTGTGTTCTGCTTTTTTCAGTGTGCCGATACATCCAGAATTGCAACCATTGTTTGCGTTTGCCTAGTTGGTAAGAATCACACATACACTGGACTGCCTCAAGGATATTGTTATAGTCCTTTATTCTTTTAACAGAGTGCTGGCACAGGCTCTGGAGCATATTGACATCATCTAAACTTCATGTCAAAATGTGGATGATCTCCTGATAGCCTCAGACACAAACAACAGTGCATTTATGACCCCATTGAAGTCCTGTAGGCACTTGCTAAGGGGGGACACAAAGTGAGTGAAGAAAAATGTATTTTTATAAATCCATGTTTTGTCCCCTTTTTAGTTTATGATAAAGCCTTTTTGTTCATCTTTAATTTTGAGTCCTCCTCGCTGTTTTTTGTTTATTTTCTAACATATCCTGACAATTCCCTATCTAAAAACAACATAGTTGAAATTAAAGAAATTAGATGTGCCCAAAGTAATTTAATTTATTTATCTGTCCCATTGATGGACAAAACATGGCAGAAAGAAGGGATAATTCACACAGAGTACACTCCTACCAACTAAGGCTAGGGCCTCAAAATAGCCAAGCCATTGAGCCCCTCCCAAATAGCTATGGGTGTATATACCCAAATCCAGGACCCCACAATGGTCCATTAATGAATAGCCCCTGTATAGATGATCTAGCCTTTTATCGGCAAGCAAGGGTATCTCTTTCAACAGGCAGATGGTGGATAAGAGACCAAAGGGGAGCACCTCACAGTCCTCAGTGACAACCAATCCAAGTGGCAATGGTGGCACCATTCCAGCCAACAGCAGAGTGCGTGGAGAACCAAGAACCCATGACAGCTAGCAGGTTCTTAGAGTCAGAAGATGCACCCAGCACCAGTGATGTGTAACGTGCTAGCACCAGTAGTTTGCAACTGGCAAGGCTGGAGAACTTTATAGCAGCAGCAGAAACCAAGGAAAAAATCAGCATGTCAGAGGAGGACACGGCATGATCCAGAGATGCTCTCAACTTTTCAAGAGAACCAGATCCGACTGATCCAGAACTGAACCAAATGCCTGAAGTAGAATCTGAGGTAAAACAGGAGGACTCTGAGGTTATACTGGACTCAGAAAGAGAACAGGAAGTCAGTGAAAGTGGACTTAATGGTGACTCTGAGTCTATTCAACAAGAACAGGAGCAGAACACGCCGTCTGCTGCAGATAGATGGATATAAAACGGTTTGTATGCCTGTGTGAACGACATGTCAGCCGAAGATACCAGGACCTCATGGACATAGTACCATCCCATGTTGCTGCTGGGATACGTCAGTGGAGGCGTCTACAGCGTAGAAGGGGCCCACGAGACCGTCCCTCAAGAGAGCTTCGTCGAGCGATGAGGTGGGTCAGGGACCTGGAGAAGCAGGTAGCCAACCTTCAGAGGACGACCTGCAGTGAGTGACTGGTTTTCATTATATACAACCTCGATGATTGGTTACTGTAATACGACAATCACCTCACTAAGTCTCACATCAGTGAGTGCATAATCAACTGTGACTTTTGGTAGTTTTCTTATTAATGTCTTGATCAATCCTGTTGTTGTTCAAGTCCTTCATGAAATGTTTGTGAATTGAATAGCTTTGTTGGTGTGACTTCAATAGTCACAAAGGGGGGAGAATGTGGTGTAAAATTATCGTACAATGTCTTGTTGGTATCACTGTTTATTAACGAGTTCCACGTTACTCATACTTTTAATGTTTTTAGCTTTCTTAACATACTTTCAATAATGGAATGTTGAATGTTGGTCTGTTGGTCACTATAGTAACTCAAGTAACTTTCTTTTTTTTAGCATTAGCTGGGAGTAGTAGTTATATCGTATCATACAAATACAGCATATGTAACATTGTTGATATTACCAGGCACATATTTTACCTTATGTTGGGTTTTGCATTCAAGGACAGATTACCTTATATACTGGGCCTGTACGACACCTAAGCCTTTTATGAGTAATTTTATATCAGCCATAATAATATTATTATAATATTCCTACATTTACATTTTATAATGTTTATATATTCTCTGGAATATTTGGTCACATATACACGTCAAACGCCAGCATTTAATGTTATTGAGAGGTCCTTACTGAATGTAGAAATGGGTTCAGAGTGTATTGACTACTCAGGGTCTTACATTAGTTAGAAATGACCACAGAATGTATGTTTCAAGATTGTTTTAATAATATATCATAATCTCACAATGTAGTTAGAAGTATCACACAGAATATTATGCCTGTAAAGGTTTTTTGGTCATATTAAGGTCATTTTTTTTATATATGTGAGTAAATATAAGGATCTCACCAACATAATTAAAAGTTTTTTTCCTACACCATAGAGCCTTGATACATATCTAATGGAGTACATTGTTCAAAGTTGTAAATATTAAACTCAGGACAAGTATTCAAAGAAAGAACGTCACGTACAGAACATTCTGTTCCAAAGCCAGGAGCAGGAAAAGCACGACCATATTTGGAACCAAGTGGGAAGCCATCTTGGAGCATGTCAGCCATTTTGTGTAACACCATAGAATTAAGAAAGAAATATGCCTGGTTGTGCCTTATAGCTGAATATAAATAACTTCTGGACTCCATGGGATTGTATAAAGGCCTATGGGAGGATAAATTACAAAATTATAATTAAGAATTAAAGAAAGTGAATGTTAAAAGGAGAGGGGGAGGGACCCTTCTGGAGCCTTCGAGAAGACGGGAGGAGTCCCTCCCATCGGCTATATAACGTACATACCATAACTCAAGCTTCAGTTGTTCAGGAGTTGTTCAGGAGTTGTTCTAGGGTGTCATGACACAAATCATCTCCCGTTTGTTATTTTTCATCTTGTGACAGTAATAAACGAGTTTCTGGAAAGTGGACTTTGCCTGCGTTCATGCTTCTTTGAACAGCGAAAGGACAAATTTTTACATCTGTTTTTCATCTTAGCTGCCATTCCTGCGCAGAAGTTACGAACCAGCTCATTCGGTATTTACTGAGAAAATGAGACACTACAATATGTATATATATATATATATATATATATATATATATATATATAAATATATATACTAAACTGCCAAAAGTATTTGCTCACCCATCCAAATAATCAGAATCAGGTGTTCCAGTCACCTCCATGGCCACAGGTGTATAAAATCAAGCACCTAGGCATGCAGACTGCTTTTACAAACATTTGTGAAAGAATGGGTCGCTCTCAGGAGCTCAGTGAATTCCAGCGTGGAGCTGTGACAGGATGCCACCTGTGCAACAAATCCAGTCGTGAAATTTCCTCGCTCCTAAATATTCCACAGTCAACTGTCAGCTGTATTATAAGAACATGGAAGTGTTTGGGAATGACAGCAACTCAGCCACAAAGTGGTAGGCCACATAAAGTGACGGAGCGGGGTCAGCGGATGCTGAGGCGCATAGTGCCAAGAAGTCACCAACTTTCTGCAGAGTCAATCGCTACAGACCTCCAAACTTCATGTGGCCTTCAGATTAGCTCAAGAACAGTGCGCAGAGAGCTTCATGAATGGGTTTCCATGGCCGAGCAGCTGCATCCAAGCCATACATCACCAAGTGCAATGCAAAGCGTCGGATGCAGTGGTGTAAAGCACGCCGCCACTGGACTCTAGAGCAGTGGAAACGTGTTCTCTGGAGTGATGAACTGCGCTTCTCCATCTGGCAATCTGATGGACGAGTCTGGGTTTGGCGGTTGCCAGGAGAACGATACTTGTCGGACTGCATTGTGCCAAGTGTAAAGTTTGGTGGAGGGGGGATTATGGTGTGGGGTTGTTTTTCAGGAGCTGGGCTTGGCCCCTTAGTTCCAGTGAAAGGAACTCTGAATGCTTCAGCATACCAAGACATTTTGGACAATTCCATGCTCCCAACTTTGTGGGAACAGTTTGGACCTGGCCCCTTCCTCTTCCAACATGACTGTGCACCAGTGCACAAAGCAAGGTCCATAAAGACATGGATGACAGAGTCTGGTGTGGATGAACTTGACTGGCCTGCACAGAGTCCTGACCTCAACCCGATGGAACACCTTTGGGATGAATTAGAGCGGAGAGCCAGACCTTCTCGTCCAACATCAGCGTGTGACCTCACAAATGTGCTTCTGGAAGAATGGTCAAAAATTCCCATAAACACACTCCTAAACCTTGTGGACAGCCTTAACAGAAGAGTTGAAGCTGTTACAGCTGCAAAGGGTGGACCAACATCATATTGAACCCTATGGATTAGGAATGGGATGTGTCACGGCCGGCACTAAGCCACTGACAAAGAAGGGGAGAAGGAGTGGAGTACACTGCAAGCAACATCGATTTTATAACAATAATAAATAATAATGTCCAAAGACATGTAAATTCAGGTGCTGCCAAAGGAACCTAACAAAATCATGACTAGGAAGGGGAGCAAGAGTCCATCAATAAGCAGTCTGCCAGCGTCTCCTCTCCAAAACCGGCTCCTGTTCCAGCTCCAGCTCCCCAAATGCACTGATCAGCCTGATCTTTTTACACGTGAGAGAACGCCGGGCCCAGGTGTTCTCAATCCATATGTCAATCCCGACCGCCGCCAGACCACACCTACTGGATCCTGAGGACACAAAACACACTAACCAGCAAACAGGCCACCAGAGGATCATCACAAATGTCACTTATGTTCATATGCGAGTCAAGGCAGGTGAGCGAATATTTTTGGCAATATAGCTAAAATATATATATATATATATATATATATATATATATATATATATATATGTATTATTATTATTATTTTTTTTTTTTTTTCGTTTGTTTTTTGGGTTTTTTTTTTTTTGGAAAAGCTGGAGGGGCATCTTATTATCTTTCGCTCCATCCCGCTCCAATTTTTCTCCTGTACCACTCACACCAAGTGTGTGAAGCATGTCTCACACAGAGTGCATCTGCATGTAATTAATTGTTCAGCCACTCACACTGTTTTCAGTCAGAAACTGGATGTTGACAGCTTGGATCAGCACCGTGGACAGCGCAAAGGCTCTCAGACCTCAGTGCAGGTCAACTACCATCGTCTAATTTTGTTTTTTATCCAGTGAATGCAATGCGCTTCCATGTTTTCGCAGCGTGAGCAGTGAGTGATTTGAGTGGGTCGGGTAGAAATTTGAGTGAGCGGCGGAGCAGTAATGAGCGGAGTGGCACTCATCCGCTCTGAGTGGATGAGCGGGTGCCAGAGACGGCTCTGTGAGCGAGGAGCGGGAAATCTCACCGCTCCACTCCGCTCACATGCTCTGATGTCAAGTAGGGGACCACAAAATATCGTCCGCAAGTTTGAGCCCCCTGCCTTCACACACATACCCGTCCAATCAGCGATGACTGATGTGGCCCACAAGTACCTACCTCTTCTGATAGCTTAGTTATGTGCTGTAGTGTTTTTTAGTTTAGGGTTGTGATTAGTTATTTGCTATTGTGGTTTGCACTTCAGGGCCACAGTACAAATCTGATCAGTTCTCTCACAGAAAGATGTAAAGTGTAGCTGAGTAGATATTTTATTTGAAAATATTTTGCTATTTTATTCTGGTGAACATTCTCAAAACTAACTCCCTCTATTCTCTGTCTAAAAAAGTCATTAGGGCTATTTCCGCTTCCGCTTCCGGCGCTGCTCGAGTAGCAGCCGGTTACAGCAGCTTCTGCTCATTTGAGTGTTTTCTTTTGTTTTTGTTAGTTACTTTTAGTTACTTTTTGTAAATTATTTTTAACTTATTAGATTGCACAATGGAAACCAGAGTTTTTGGGCTTACTCTGGTGGTTCTGCTGTGTTTTTCACTGTTTTCCACCGTGTCTGGAGACACCGTGAGGAGCCACGGTCCTATTGTTTACAGTAGGGATCAGCTGTTAGCGCTCCGTAACACGGCGGTGCTGCCCCAGGAGGGACCTGACGTACCCTGCAAGCTGAAGAGGAAGAGACGGGGGTGCCGTGCCATCGGAGTCCGTTGGAGCCAGGAGGAGAAGATACAGACCTGTCCTCCCGTCCATTATTATGGGGATGTGAGATCTCTCCCCAATAAGATGGATGAGCTGGCGGCGCTGACCCGGCATCAATCGGATTATCGGGAGTGTAGCATCCTGGTGTTTACAGAGACATGGCTAACAACGCTAACCCCGGACACGGCCGCTACACTGGACGGCTTCCATCTCTCGCGGGCGGACAGGACAGTGGAGAGCGGTAAGAGGAAAGGAGGGGGGCTGGCAGTTTTTGTGAATGATAGATGGTGTAACTCAGGGCACATCACTGTCATGGAGCAGATCTGCTGTAGAGACATTGAACTGTTAGCTGTTAGCCTGCGGCCATATTACCTCCTGCGCGAGTTCTCGCATGTTATCGCGATAGCTGCGTATGTCCCGCCGTCTGGTAATGCCGTAGCCGCGTGTGAGATCCTGCACTCTGCAGTCAGCCAGCTACACACCAAACACCCTCAGGCCCTCCTCCTCATCTCTGGTGACTTTAATCATGCCCCTCCATCCTCCACTCTGCCCACTTTCACCCAGTATGTCACCTGCCACACTAGAGACAATGAAATACTGGACTTACTGTATGCAAACACCAAGGATGCATACAAGTCATTACCCCTCCCTCCCCTGGAGAGATCAGACCACAACTTGGTTTATCTCCAGCCTGTGTACAAACCCCTTGTCCACAGGCAGCCAGCTGTGACCCGTACAGTGAAGAGATGGTCTGAGGAGACTGAAGAGGCTCTGAGGGACTGTTTTGAGTCAACTGTGTGGGAGGAGCTCTGTGATCCTCACGGGGAGGACATAGATAACCTTACGGACTGTATCACTGACTATATTAACTTCTGTGTAGAGAACATTGTACCCACTAGGACTGTACGGTGCTTCTCAAACAACAAGCCCTGGATCAATCCAGACATAAAGGCTCTCCTGAAGGAGAAGAAGAGAGCCTTTAGGTCAGGAGACAAGGAGGAACTGAAGGCTGTGCAGAAGGAGCTGAGGAGGAAGATCCGAGAGGGAAGGACAACTACAGGAAGAAGACGGAGGACCAGCTGCAGCAAAGAAATGTCAGCAGAGTCTGGAGGGGTCTGAAGACCATCTCAGGCCACAAGGAGCCAGACTCTCCAGCTGTGGGGGACCAGAAGTGGGTGAACGATCTAAACCTGTTCTTCAACAGGTTTGACCAGACACCTGCCCCTCCCCCCACCCTGCCAGCCCTGCTGCAACTCCCCTCATCTACATCTCCAGGTCGTTGTCCCACCCTAACCTCCTCCCCCCTTTCCACGACCTCCAGCCCTCAACCACCACCGCCAACTGCTACTCCCGACAGAGGGCCAACATCCCAACTCACACCCTCCAGCACCCAGCCCCCCTCCTCCAGCCTGTCCCTCAGGTCCACCCAGGTGAGACACTGCAGGTCCAAATGGCATCAGCTCCAGGCTCCTCAAGTCCTGTGCAGACCAGCCGTGTGGGATTGTGGAGCACATCTTTAACATGAGCCTGATGCTAGGGAGGGTACCAGAGCTGTGGAAGACATCTTGCGTGGTACCAGTGCCTAAAACACCGCACCCCAAGGACCTGAACAGCTACAGACCAGTGGCACTGACGTCCCATCTGATGAAGACTCTGGAGAGGCTGGTTCTTTCTCACCTCCGGCCTCTGGTGAGCTCATCAATGGACCCGCTTCAGTTTGCCTACCAGCCTGGCATCGGGGTGGATGATGCTGTCATCTTCCTCCTGAACAGAGCTCTGTCTCACCTGGAGAAGCCAGAGAGCCCTGTGAGGATCATGTTCTTTGATTTCTCCATCCAGCCTCTTCTCTTGAGGGACAAGCTGGAGCACACGGGGTGGACCACCACCTATCGGGCTGGATCCAGGATTACCTCACCAACCGACTGCAGTATGTGAGGGCACGAGGCTGTGTATCTGACATGGTGGTCTGCAGTACAGGGGCCCCACAGGGAACGGTCCTGGCTCCGTTCCTCTCATACATGTACATGGCGGACTTCATGTACAGGTCAGACAGCTGCCACCTGCAGAAGTTCTCTGACGACTCTGCGATTGTCGGCCTCATCACCGAGGACGAAGACCGGGAGTACAGAGGACTGACCCAGGACTTTGTGGACTGGTGCCAACGGAACCACCTCCAGATCAACCAAGGAACCAAAGAACCGAGGAAGACCAAGGAACTGGTGGTGGACTTCCGTAGGCGTAGACCCCCCCACCCAACACCGGTAAGCATCCAGGTTTTGGACATTGAGATAGTGGACTCTTACAAATACCTGGGTGTTCACCTGAACAATAGACTGGACTGGTCTGACCACACGAGTGCTCTCTACAGGAAGGGCCAGAGCAGACTGTACCTGCTGAGGAGACTGAGGTCTTTTGAGGTGCAGGGAGCTCTCCTGAGGACCTTTTTTGACTCTGTGGTGGCATCAGCCATCTTTTATGGAGTGGTCTGCTGGGGCAGCAGCATCTCGGCTGCAGACAGGAACAGACTGGACGGACTGATCAGGAAGGCCAGCTCAGTCCTGGGGTGCCCCCTGGACTCAGTGCAGGTGGTGGGAGAAAGGAGGATGCTGGTGAAGCTGGCATCCATGCTGGAGAGGGACTCCCAGCCCCTGCAGGACACTCTGACAGACCTGTGCAGCTCCTTCAGTGACAGGCTGCGTCACCCGAAGTGTGTGAAGGAGCGTTACCGCAGGTCTTTCCTGCCTGCTGCTGTTAGACTTTACAACCAGCACTGCTCCCAGTCACCATAAACTGAGCAATTATCGAACAATGTGCAATTACAATATACAATTACTGTGCTAACTCTATTGACAATGTGCAATTCATCCATGTGCAATCACTTACATTCATGTGCAATTACTTGGTGAATGTGTTAATAATTCTTATAGGATTTGCTTTTTAGTTTCTGTATTCAAGCCCTTTTTTATATGTATACTGGTAGACTAATGTAAATACTACTATTTTTCATGCTATTTTTATACCATTTTTATACTTATTCTTTATCAACGCTGTCCTCTTTGCTGCTGTAACACTGCAAATTTCCCCGTGTGGGACGAATAAAGGTTTATTCAATTCTATTCTATTTCTGTGCTGCTTTTGCCTATATTGAGAGTGATTTTGTAAATCAGTGATTTAGTTCCACATTGCCTGTTGTCACGGGGGGCTTTAATTGATGAGACGCACAGAGGCACGTGCAAGAGGAAGCTGCGCGTTCCCAGGAGAAGAGGGACAGCTTCTGTATGTGAGACACATAGTGACACTCTCTCCCATTGTTTTAATCCTGCGAGAGTAAAAGTTGCTGAACCGGTTTTAAACTGCATAAAAACGTAGCGTGAAGTTATTGTGAGGCTGTATATGACTTTTACGGTTGGTTTTGTTTGATAAAAGTGACGCTAAACTGTTAAAACAGTCGCAGATTTGGCCTCATTTGCATATTGCTTCACTCGCTGCAGGGAGAGACCGCGCTGTTAAGGTGCGTTCACACCGAAGGCGACTTGGGCGACCAAGACCCAAGTCCTGTCGCCTGTTCAGAGCTCATTTTGTCACCGTCACCGTTGCTCATTGACATCAAGCCCGCTCGAGTTTCACCGCTATCATATCATATATCATATAATAGGACGTATTAGCTGACATTATTCCAACTGGATCCTTTTCACTCACCTGCCAACCACAAAACACTGCAGCTGATGGCCCTGCAGCAGCATCGTCTGTGAGTGAAAGTTGTTCAGTCAATTTTTTACTTAAGTTCAAGTACTGGAGTACCTTTTTTTGAAAATACTTCCTAAGTATTAAAAGTACATTTTCATTTAATGTTAATATGTTATTGTATTGTTGCCACAACGAGTTTACAGAATGACTGAAACGACCTACTGACTGCATTGACCTGCTTACAGAACCTGAACAAATTGAACAAAAAGCTTGTAAAATATGCTACAAGCCTTTAGAAATGCCTATTCAAACACGACTGAATCGACAAAAAGGACAACCACTGCTGTTTTCATTTTTTATTTCACATCCCCCAACACCCAAAACAGACACCGGACCCTTCATAGGAATACAGTGGAGTTAAAAGTACAATTTTTGTCTTTCAAATGTAGTGGAGGGAAAGTTTCCAAAAAAAGTACCCAAAGCACAGATACTCAAAAATGTACTTAAGTGCAGTACTCAAGTAAATGTACTTTGTTACTGTCCACCCCTGATGTTACCCAGCATGTTTTATTTTACTGTGGGAGATATTTTTGTATAAAGAGCTCACAGAAAAAAAGAGGGACAGCTTCTTACATTGTAGAAAATGAAAGGTGCTGATCCTGATCCCTGCCTGAGTGTTTGCCTTCATGTACACCAGCGTCCATCTTGAGTCTGCTATAAAAGCAGCGCTGCCTTCTGTATTTGAGCTGATGTTTCTGTGTCTCATGTTCATGTTGGTTTATTGTCTGGGTGTTCATGAGCACCACAGACTGGAGAGGAGTGGGCCCATCCAACAGCAGGACAAAGACAAACTGCTCTCCTTCTGCTCCACAACATTCACTCAACTTTAGTCTTCAAGTCAAGTTTGGAGTGAGCTGATCTTCATCAGTGTCTGTGTTGTTTGTGATCTTCTCCTCTTCTTCATTTTGGAGGCTCCACGTCCTCCAGCACATGAATGAATCTGATAATCAGACTAATCAGATCAGATTAACCTCATGTTCTCTTCTTCTCCTGCTCTTGGTCTAAACTCATACAGAAGGTTATTTTTCACATGTATGATGTGTCGTATCGTTGATAATTAACCAAAACAATCTATATCCTCTCACTGGCCACTTCATTAGGGACACTTTGCTAGTACCTGGTTGGACCTCCTTCACCTCCAGAGCTCCTTCATTCAACAAGGAGCTGAAACATCCCTCAGAGATGTTGGTCCATTACTCCATGACAGCATCACACAGCTGCTGCAGATTTCTCTGCTGAACATCCATGATGAGAATCTCCTGCTCCACCACATCCCAAAGGTGCTCTATTGGACTGAAACCTGGTGACTGTGGAGGCCACTGGAGTTCAGTGAACTCATGGTCATGTTGAAGAAACCAGTTTGAGATGATCTGAGCTTTGAGACATGGAGTGTTATCCTGCTGAAATTGTCCATCGGAGGATGGTCCACTGTTAAGAATAATTTGATCTTTGTATATATTGTATATATTGTATATAGTGTTCTCATGTATTTGAACATCTCCATCCTGATGCTTGTATAACTTTTCTTCAGCAACTGCATTCTTTCCCACACACAGACACGACACAACCTTGCACAGATCATTCCTTACTCCTTCTTATCACCCTTAATGACAACTTAGTGTATCTTCGAGACCAGCTCGAACCGGCACAAGAAGAGGATCAGAGCCTGAGTCAAGGACACTCCACTTCTCCCCCTTTCACTCCCTCTTACATGATACACACACACATCCCTATAAAGAGAGAAGACTTTTGTATTAGCTTCAGATCAACACGTCAGACTGCTTGACACTCTGTATTGTTGTTCTCCTTGCTGCAAGTAAAAGTTCGCTTGATTGCATCCAGCTGTTCTCTGCATCTTTATTCTGAATTATGTCAGGTGTTGGTAAGAACCATTAAAGGCACCACTGAGCAATCTTAGGACTGTGAAGGAAAAATCCTGACATAAACTTGGTCCTTCGAGCTGGATCCTCAACATCTGTGACCCTGGGAGAGAGGGAGCCATCGCGAAAATCCGTGCACGGTCTGGTAGAAAATCTCCAGCATTGAAAAGCCCGCCTTGAGGGATCAGTGGTCTCCACTCTCGACTGGGGCCCGGTCACGAGGATCCACCCGAGAGACGGCTGACTGCAAGCTGGTGAGCATAGATCTTTTGTCTAGACGGTAGGGTAGTGTGGGAAGTTTCAGAGCGGATTTACAACCACTATTTACCCCACTCTGTGCGGTGTAGGATGTCTTAAAGCGGATTTGTAACCCGCTAAATTGCCCTACACTAAGAGTTTAGGATGTCTGAGAGATAGGTTGTAACTCTGTCTAAATTGCCCTAAACTAGGATAGTTTAGGATGTCTGAGAGATAGGTTGTCAATCTGTCTAAATTGCCCTAAACTAGGATCCCGCTCCTAAGTGATTTTAACTGCGTTAGAAGGCAGTCTCGGGAGTGAAGACAATTGTGTACAGTTGTGTACAATTGTGTGTCTGTGTGACTGTTTGTGTGTGACTCTGTGTGTGTGCGACTCTGATCAAAATTGAGAAGCTGCAGAGGAAGACGGCTACATCCGCTGTGAATTAGTCACAGTAGAAGCTTGGTGTAGTGGACGATCTTTCTCTGATAGTGGCTGATCGTTGATCACTGTCTGAAAACTGTAAAATGGGAACAGGAAACAGTAAGTTGAGTAAACAAGAGAAAGACAGAATAAGGAGGAGGTTTAAACATAATGGACAGTTGATAAAGAAAGAACAGGGAGGAAATCCACCTGTGGATCCCCTAAAGTATGTGGAAAAATGGATAAAAGAATGTGGATTTGATGGAAATGTGAAAGTAAAATCATGCAAAGCACTTGTGTGTGCGGTGAGAGAAGCCAATAAGAAAAGAGGAGATGACTGTAATGAAGTTCAATGTGCCCTGATGTGGTCACAAGCAGCAGTAAATACTGAAAAGAAGGAAGAACAGGGAAAAATTAAACAACAAGAACTGTTACAACAACAACAGAAACAAAAACAGCTAGAAGAAGACGTGATGATCTGGTATCTGTCTAAAAAATCACCACTCATGACTGATAAAAAGAAAGTTGTTGTAAGCGAGGAACAGTGTGAGGAGAAAACCACACCTAAACATTCACCGCCACCTACTCCTGAACATTCTCCCCGTGTAACTAGGGGCAGAAAGATGGAGCAGGGTGGTGCAAAAACTAGGGAGAAGAAAGGCGTTGCGGAAACATTATACAGCGGATTAGCTGCTGAAGTAAAAATGACTGAAAAAAAAAAGCGGCAATGAGGAAGATAGAGAGACAATGGAGCACCAAAAGGCGATGCAGAAAAATTGTTGGCGCATAGAGCTGATCAAATATCACCAAATGATGAATCACCTGTTGAAATTTGTTGTAACTCTCCAGTCTCCAACTATTGTCCTAAATGTAAATGGTGAACTGATTGAATTCCTTTGACACAAGTACATCTAAACAATACAGAATGACCTCTAAAAGAAGTTCCTGAAACACTTTGGTCTAAAGGCCCATCTGATGTAGGTCTAATGAAAGAAGTAGAACCTGTAATAATTATAGCTAAAAATGAGCACAGGCCTAGACAGAAACAATATCCATTAAAGCCTGATGCAATACCAGGTATTACACCTGTGATACAAGACTTGTTAAAAGCTAGAGTCATAATACCATGTGATGACTCACCTGTAAATACACCTGTATTTCCTGTAAAGAAAGCCCTACCCAGTGTTGGATGGAGAATGGTGCAGGACTTACAAGCTGTAAATAAAGCTGTTCAAACACGTGCACCACTTGTACCAGATCCGCACACGTTGCTTAACAATCTGTGACCAAAGATGAAATATTTTACAGTAGTGGATCTAGCAAATGCATTTTTCTCTATACCTGTAGATAAAAAGTCACAATACTGGTTTGCATTCACTTTTGAAGGTAAAAGGTATACTTATACCCGCCTTCCTCAAGGCTTTACTGATTCGCCAACTATATTTTCCCAGGCCATGACTGCAAACCTTTCTAAATTTAACCCACCTTGTGGTTCACAAGTTTTACTATATGTTGATGATATCCTTCTCGCCTCAGATGATGAAAATAATAGCCGAAAAGATTCCATAGCGTTACTAAAATTTTTAGCTGAACAAGGACATAAATGCAGTAAAAACAAATTGCAGTTTGTTCAACAGGAAGTTAAATTCCTTGGACATACTGTTTCTCATGGTTCCAAGTCTCTTACAACATGACGGATTAAGATGATTTCTGAGTTGCCCTATCCAGACACACCAAAAGAACTTATGGCATTCTTAGGAACCCTTAATTACTGCAGACAATGGATCCCAAATTTCTCTGCTATGTCAGGACCGCTGTACTCGCTCCTAACCTGAAAAGAGAGAGTTTTCCCTCTGTCTTCAGAGCACAGGGACTTATGTAATCAATTGAAACGAGCAGTACACCAATCTTTATCTTTAAAACTACCTGACTATAGCAAAGCATTTCATCTTTTCTGCCACTCTAAAGGTGGTCACATGTCCGCAGTATTAGCCCAGAAAGAAGCAGGAAGTTACCGCCCTATAGCCTATTACTCTAAAAAGCTTGACCCCGTGGCACAAGGCCTCCCTCCATGTGTCATGGCTGTCACAGCAGCTGCAGAAGCAGTTACATCCAGTGCTGATGTTGTTCTTTTTCATCCTTTGACCTTACATGTAAACCATGATGTATATGCACTGCTACAACAGGATAAGATTAATTTCCTGTCACCTGCTAGACATCTGCACTGTATGACTGTTCTTCTATCTCAACCACACCTAGAAATACTACGCTGCACAGTTTTAAATCCTGCAACACTTTTACCTGATGTTGAAAACATATGTGATGATCATGATGATTAGAATCTTCCCTTCAGACATTTTTGCCCAGACCTGATCTGAAGGACACACCTTTTTCTGATTCAATTTGGCTTTTTACTGATGGTAGCTCTCTAAAAGATTCAAATGGAAAAACACACTCTGCTTATGCTGTTACTACTCTGACTGAGGTACTGATGACACAGTCACTACCTGCATCTGATTCAGCCCAATCTGCTGAACTTACAGCTGTTATTGCTACCCTACACTATTGTACTGACTTCCCTGTAACTATTTTCACTGATTCTAAATATGTCTATACCTCTTGTCATTATCACTATGCTCAATGGCATCTTAGAGAGTTTAAAACATCATCTGGTTCTGAAGTGAAACATGCAGCTCTGCTTAAGGCCCTGACACAGGCCCTTAAGCTCCCCTCAGCCTTAGCTATTGTTCACGTGCCAGCTCATACTAACAAAACTGATCTTTTTTCTCGTGGCAATGCTTGTCTGTCATGTCTAGTTGTTATATGACATTATAGTAATTGGACTGAAATACATCCAACTGCACATGCTGATGCAGATTTTACAGTTAAAGTGCTGAAAGAGAGTATTTTCTGCAGATTTGGAATACCTGAAATTATCTACTCAGATAATGGTACAATTAAACAACAACTAATAAAAGCAATGGAAACAACAGGAAAACCATGGCCTGCTTGTTTACACCTAGTTAAAACTTCCATTAATACAACACCTTGTGGCAAACATAAACTAACACCATTTGAATGTATATTTCATAGACCTTATCAGCCGCCTGAATTGACAATTCTCCAGCCTAAGAAACCTGTAAAATGCTCTGAATTAGTGACACATTTGCAACAATGTTGTAAAGTGAAAGAGCAAATTGATGCTGTCAAGTCTGTTTCTGTGTCCCAGGAGGAGAAGCCTGAAGGCCCTACACCTGTCAAACCTGGAGACTTTGTGTTCCTGAAGGCCCTCCAGAGAAAGAAGTGGTCGTCACCACGTTGGACTGGGCCGTACCAAGTTCTCCTGTCAACGCCCACAGCAGTAAAAGTTGAAGGAAGACCGCCCTGGATCCATCTCAGCCACTGCAAACTCCTGAGAAGTGAGGAGGAGATGCTGAAGCTGGAATCATCAAAGTGCACTGGTGAATAAAGCGGGCTACAAGGGGGGGCGGAGAATAGCTCCGTGTGCTGATAGAAGGCACTGCCATTAGGGCACCGTCTCAAACCCGAGAAGAAACCATCGCCAGGTCTCTGACCAGCCCCAGTGTACTATAGGGAAATGGCTCAGAGATGGACCCCCTGCTTCCTGACTACTCTGCTGTGCGTCATCGTCATCGTCTGGATCCTGACTGACTGGCCTCTGGCTCCTCTGGCTCCCCCTGGTGGACATGGACTGAACAAGCGTAACCATCTTGGAAACAACAACCCCCTGGACCATCCTGAAGACAGCAGCCCCTTGGATTGGTATACCAAGGCTTTCAACTTCTCATCATCTTTTGAACTGAATATGTGGTACAGATATGCACAAACCTTAGCAAAATCTCAGAATCTAACTGACTGTTATGTGTGTACTTGGATGCCAATAGCCACAAGGAACCCTCACATCATACCCAAACCAGTTACAAATGTCAGCACTTTGTTCCCACACATTCTCAGATCATCACTTGCAGCTACAGTTTTGAACCAAACATACTGGTCTATGATTTCAGGCCCTAGACCTAATGTTAAGATGTTAAACTTTACCCATCTACTAAAGACGAATGATACAAAGAACAACCCTATTTATGGCCCAGTACATCTAACTAAGGATGTTCAATTTGACTGTTTTTACAACAATGACAATTTTCCCAATTTGGCTTCCATCCTTATGGGTAATATTAATCCAACATACTGCTTTAGTGTTCATAAACCTTGCTTGATAAATGACTCCCAAAATTTACAGACAGCATGTTTATTCCACCTTACCAACAGCCCCACCAATTGGACATGAGGAAACACAAATCTAGTTTCTTCGCAGATACTATGCCTATATGATGTCTGTACAGAAAATCTAACTGAAGTTGTATAAGGTTGATGTGAGAAGTGCATTATCTGTTCAAATAATGAAAAACAGTGGGGAATGTTAAGAATAATTTGATCTTTGTATATATTGTATATATTGTATATATTGTATAGTGTTCTCATGTATTTGAACATCTCCATCCTGATGCTTGTATAACTTTTCTTCAGCAACTGCATTCTTTCCCACACACAGACACGACACAACCTTGCACAGACCATTCCTTACTCCTTCTTATCACCCTTAATTACGACTCAGTGTATCTTCGAGACCAGCTCGAACCGGCACAAGAAGAGGATCAGAGCCTGAGTCAAGGACACTCCACTTCTCCCCCTTTCACTCCCTCTTACATGATACACACACACATCCCTATAAAGAGAGAAGACTTTTGTATTAGCTTCAGATCAACACCTCAGACTGCTTGACACACTGTATTGTTGTTCTCCTTGCTGCAAGTAAAACTTCGCTTGATTGCATCCAGCTGTTCTCTGCATCTTTATTCTGAATTATGTCAGGTGTTGGTAAGAACCATTAAAGGCACCACTGAGCAATCTTAGGACTGTGAAGAAAAAAATCCTGACATAAACTGTGGTCATAAAGGGATGGACATGGTCAGCAGCAACACTCGGGCAGGCTGTGAGGTTTGAACCATAATCAGGTGGGACTGAGGGGCCCAAAGTGAGCACATGACATAAATGCAAGTAACTCGATTTCTATATTATGTTTTATTGGACACAGGGATGGACTGGGACAAAAATGTGGCCCTGGACTTATTGGTCCAGTCCGACCCACTACTGTCCACATGCAGGTACTGTGCCAACTCTCCTCTTTGTTGTACCAAACACACAAGCTCTTCATAACACCACGAACAATATCCCTTCATATTCTGAAGCCTTGAATAAATAAACAATAAATATACAGTGCGTTGCCTACTTGCTCTTAAGAAGGATACTGGAGTAAGGATTTAAGATTGAGGTCTCTGGTGAGATCATCTCCACAGGAGAGGTTGCATTGGGCCTGACGCCATTCACAAACCTGGACATGAAAGGCTCTAATTTTGTAGACCAGGCGCAGGCACAGGTGTACCGCACCTCCGCCGTGCCAACTGGGTGTGTCCAGGGCATTTTGCAAGTTTCCTGCTCGGTGCAGTCCGGCGCAGTGAGGCGCACCCACGCCTCTGTCTCTCCTACAGGCACAAGTAGCAACAAGGGAGGAGAGAAGGTGTGCGTGGGTTTAACACAGCCGAGTCTTCACCAATCCCATGAACGCCTCTCCTTGGTGGAGAAGTGGTTAATGAAAGCAACTAATCAATTAATCAGTACAGTTATTGTTTTCCAATACTTTCGAGAACTAGATTTAATTGTAACACACCACACCGTGTTTGCTATTTGTTATGTCACGTAGTTCAAAGACAGTTAAAGCTGCAGTAGGCAACATTGTTTTAGCATAATTGAGTAAAAATTTTATAATATCCTCCAACCATAATGTAAGTCAAGTGGTCTGTGACAAGCAATAGGCTCTGCACCTCTCCATGGCTCTGTGTTCAGCCTTTATAAAATCAGTAGCGGGACGATGTGCATCAACCAATCAGAGGTCAGCTCAGACCACTGCATTCCTATTGGCTGTTCCACTGCATATGCGCGTTCCCATACTGCTGGCAGACGGAGAGAGCAAGCAGCAATGGCGGACAATGCACCTGGTAAAATCCCGCATTGGCTACAACTGCCTACATGGCAAAACAAACAAAAAAAGGAAGACAGACTTAGAAAAAAGGAATATAAAAGAGAGGCTGACCAAAGAAGGAGCAAAAGTCATGTCATTATCGGCAGAGCATTCCAGAAACGGAGAGAACTGCAGGATAGCCAAGGTCTGAAATTGGATTCGGAGCTGGCCACTCTTCTCTTGGACAGGTAAGCTGCTAAATGAATAACAATGTTATATTTGTCGTAAAGTGTTTTGGTGATAGTGATGTTGTGTAGTTAGATTTCATGAAAGCAGATGACCAAATGGCTACCGGTAAGTTGAATGCTGCTAACTGTTTAGCCGTCTGCTAAATGTTAGTAAATAGTGAGGTTGAAGCTATTTGTCATGTATTTATAAGTCCGTGTCTAGCTGATGTAGTCCTCTGCTAACCATAGCTAATCGCAGCCAACCTAAAGCTTATGGTTGAAACTTAAAAATTTGTATTTATTTTCTGCCAATTGTAGCTAAAGCTTACGTTTGAAACTATTTGGTGTCTGTGTTTACGTGGCTAGTAAGAGCTGCTGTTATGTCTGAAAACGTTCATTCATGTGCTCATTATGTTCTGCTGGACTTTGTTACATTGTGCACTGCTGGTGACAGATTACTGCACATTAAGGATCACAGCAGAGATGTAGTGTGCCCGTCAACGCTTCTCCAAGGGTGTCAAACTTGGTTATAGCCAAGAGAAAAGGGGGCGGTCTTCGACTCTGTGTCGACCTCACAGATGTAAACAAAGCCATCATCCTGATAAGTACCCTCTACCTACGGCTGAGGAGGTCACCAGTCATTTCCACTGCTCCACAGTCTTCAGTAACATGGACCTACGCAACAGCTATCTGCAGGTCCCTCTGGCATCAGCCAGCATGGACCTTAGGGCATTTGTCACGCACATTGGAGTTTTCAGATTCAAGCGCATGGCCGTTGGACTTTCTTCAGCCCCGAGCTGCTTTCAAAAGATAAAGTGAAGCATAAAAAAGTGTGGTGCAATTTCTGAATATTTATTTGTATTTTGTTTTATGATAGCCAGAAATGCCTGATCAAACCTCTGTCATTTTAGCTGTTAATGTGTAGAAATATTGCTGATGTGTCATTGTTTCTTAGGATATGTGGACAGGTGTGCTCCACCACGTCGCAGGAGAACACGAGTGGGCTCTTGGCACCTGTCACCATGGCCCCTTGTCAGACAACAGGGACAAGGAGTGGATACAGAAGGGATCTGTGGCATACGATGCACTCGCTGACATAGTGCTAAATGAACGCTGGCTGGGGGAAGTTGAGAAGTACCTCAGTTTTAGGTAAATTAGTGTGGCTTGTACATATTTATCTTTGTGTTCACAAGTGTTAAACAAATCAGTCATTTAGAGCGCGGCGCCCCCTCGTGACAAGTCTCTAAAATGCAGATATTTATAGATCAGTATTTGCTCAACTGCCTTTTTTATTTATTTATTTTTTTGGCTGTTCACAACTGATTGTGACAGTATTTTTCAATCAAAATGTTTTTACCCCTTTTAGGTACATGACAATATGAAAGAGCTAATAGTGGGTTTTCATTGTTTAGGTCTACAGCAGAACTGGAGTCCTTCCACAATCACATCCTGATGTATGCCAGCAAGAGATTCAGCCTCACCCCACCAGTGTATTCAGCTTGCACCCTGCTTACCGGTTTGGACTACAACCATCATGTCCATCGACCAGTGCAGGGAAAAGCAGATGGCTCCATTGAGTAAGTGCTTAAAGACAAATCACCCAAACAAGAAATGCATATTACAACACATAGAGATGTCAGTCTTCTCTCAAATACAATGGGTTAGGGTTAGAGCTCAATGGCACAAGTCCTGTGGTCCTCAAAGCGCAGAAAAAATACATTTGAAGAATTCAAAAACAAGTGTCTCTTCACAAAAATCACAACCTGGTTGCTCAAGTTAATCCACGGACGTTGTGAGCAGTTTGATGTAGGAAATATTCTCTTTCTAGTAAAAAGACAGTAGTTCAGATAGATTTAAAAGTTATTCTGGTAGACTGTACTGCAGAAATAAAGTACTTCCTACATGACATTGCTCACAACCAGGTCTGTGGATTATTTTGATGGGCAAGGTCATGATTTCTGAAAACAGACACTTGATATGGATTTTTTCATGGTGTATTGTTATGGTGTTTAGAGCAACACAGATCTTGTGCCTTTTAGTCCCAGTATATTTGAGAGAAGGCAGAAATCTTGATGGCCAATATCTCCAAAACATTTTGAAGTGAACAGTCACTTGGTTATGTATTGAACCCTAGGAAGAATATCGGCAGCATCTGCTGCAGATAATGGGGATTCTAATAAAATAAACTAAACTTTAAAAAACAATTCACCTGCTAAAATGTAGGTGTGTGAGTTTTATACAAGCGGAACTGATTAAATTGATTTTTGCAGTAACCATCTTTTCCCTGTTTTGGTCAAATTCTTACTTTCATCATGTCAGATAGAGGAAGCTGTTTAACAAGAAGTCCCTGAAGTGGAGCCTGTATGCCATGAAGGTCGAGAAGGACTACAGCTACATTCCTGACCTCCAGAGGGCCATCCTCCAAACCGTGCCACAGCAGGCAGAGGCATGCCACGTGTGAGAAGCCAGAGGCCTGATGGCCCACGACAGTGTGGTGGGCTATGTGGGATCTCACCGCCAACCACAGAGGAGCTGCTCCGGACACAAGTCAGCCGAGGAGCGGGTATATAAGTTCTTTGAGTTGACCTCCGTCTTTTTTGAAACCCAATCCAAAAATTTTCATCCCAAATCTGACATACACCACCTGTCATTCATTTTCATCTTGGGAGTAAATCTAGATATACCAGAGCACTCCAGGAGATGTTACATATTTATAATTCTGGGCAGGGTGATATACATGTATTGATTCATTCTTATGAGACTAAATATTGGCTGATTTTGATTTTGTACTGCTCATTTGACTGTCCAGATTTCATTTGCAGTGTTACAGTAAAATGAATCATCAAAAATAACAGAGGTTATCATTAAAATACTGAGATTGACATATTTTGGTCATAGATATTGAAGTATTGTTTCTATCAGCATCACAAACCTGAATATGACTCACCTACCACTTTGTTTTGCACTTGAAGTCACACTCCTTGAGCATAAAAATGATATCAAGTTTTTACAAAAATACATTTAAAATTCACATTTACTTTTTGTTATGATAAAAACTTTGAACAATGCTTGACTGGGTCAAAGAGTGGTGGGATAAAGGTTGTAGCCTCCACAAAGTAATTGACAGAGGTTGCCTGTAGATTTTATTGATTACATTTTTTCAGCACCTATAGAGATGTATTATGATTTGTATACTAAAGTAATAACAACCATATTGACACATGCTCCAAGAAATGATATAGACACTGCATGGACTGATCATGTATTGTATTTAAAGAAATTGCTGTCAGTGTGATAGGTTGAATAACCTTAACATTATTGGCCTCATTTGGAGTATCTTTAATATCCTAAAATAGTATAAACATCTCCATTTCTATGAGTTTAAACTTTGAAATATTTACTTCCTGTTATAAAGGTTCAGTACAGTATGTTGCGTTTTTTTTAAATGTTCAAGTGTCATCCTTACCCCAGCAGAACTAGTGAGGTTGTAGTTGCTGGAGGGAGACAGCAGGGGGAGCATAATGCTTTCGAGCTACTTTATGGTGCACTTCACAAGTCCCTCTCAGTCATTACAGCCATGGCCTGAGGAGAGTTTGTGTCTGTATCATTTACCTATTACTCGCCCTTTTCAGGTATGTGTCCCTCATAATAAGAGGTTTTGTTTTGTTGTATTATAGTTGAATGTGTAGACATGTTCAGGAGAGTGTTTATATTGCTGTATGTCCGTGCATTGTGAAGTAATTACAAATTACATGAGGACGAGTGAGCGATTAGCCTTGCGAGCTAACCGTGGCGATGCTAGCTGGCTGCACTGTTGTCTATATGGTCTGTAGTGGCGGGAAGATTCACCGTCGTTTGTAATTTTAGGCTAATGTATATGTACTGAAATGCCGGACTACAGAATGTGTCGTTAGAACATGATTTAAAGTTACTGTATATAATTTGGGTAAGATGAGTAGATTTTGTTTAAGTATTTCCTGTATTATATGTCAAATAGACATGTTCATGAAATGGTTACATACATTTTCTGTGATTATGTCCAATGCAAGTATGTAAGTTGTGATGCTGTACTGAAGTGTTGTTGTTGTAGTCAGTCATTACAGCCATGGCCTGAGGAGAGTTTGTGTCTGTATCATTTACTTATTACTCGCCCTCTCAGGCATCTACATCAGCCCATGAAAGTCCATTTAAGGCACTGCTGTCTTACTTAGAATGATCGGGCTTCGTCTGAAGTAAAATTCATCCTAGTAATTCATACATTACATGATGGCAGCTTAAAAAAAGTAATGAAAAAGTGCAAAACATTGTAGCTTAGGAGATTTGTGTTAGGAATTATGCAGTCATTTTCAGTTCACAATTAAATGCAAAACTCTGTTCTTGTTTTCATTTGCAAGGCCAAGGACAACCAACAATGCTGGAAAAACACTGACCAGAGGTTGGACAGGTTATTCAGCAGGCTCTGACCCTAACAAAGACTGTGTTTTTGTCTTTATTGTAAATGTTGTTCTCATGCTTGTAAATATGTTTGTTTAATAATGTTATTTTTGAATGCAATAAAAGTGTGACCCAAGTCAGCTGTGGGTTCTTTACAGTAGTGCTGCTCTGACTGCTATGTGAACAAAAGAAGCAATTGTTCATCCTTCAATGGTTTTATTTAAAAAAAAAAAAAATCAATGGCATCAACCAGTAAACAACAAAATAGCATGTAATAAATTATAATAAATCAGTAAAGTAACACACATAACTGATTTTTAAACATTTGCACATGTAGACTATTTACAATTCTGTTTCTGACTTTAATGGCCAAGGGGGAAGGGGGTTGGTCAAGGATGAAGCCCACATATTGGTGGTGGGGGTCAGGGTAGGTGTCACGTATCTGCCAGGCACAGCAGCTTGGAATCACTATTCTGTTGCCTCGTTCCAGGGTGCCATACTGCCACACAACAAACTGTCGGTAAGCAGCATAACGAAACTGCTTATTGTCTTCTCTGGGGACTTGAGGGTCTTCCCCGAGCCCGGACATCATTCCAGATTCTCCGGGCCAGGCGAAGAACACCCTCATCGAGAATGTAAAGGTCCATATGAGGTAACAGGGAAATGCAGTGTTGTGGTGACTGGCCACAGCACTTCTTTTCAACCTCAGTGGACATTTCCCTGCACCTCATACAGACACACCACTCAAGTTGGGTGGGGCCCTGGCCCAGAGAACCTGGAGGAGGAGGAGTGCTGGCCTGGATACCAGAAATGAGGCTGGGGTCCCTCAAGAGACATCTACTGAGAAGGTCCTGACATTGCTGCAAGGTCAGTGATTGAATTCTGGCCTGGAAAGACAGTAGACAAGGGAAATGATTATTTATTATTAGACCTACATAATGATAACTTTGTGGTATAAAGTCATGTTGAATGTTCAGATACCTGTTCAGTCGCCAGCCAGCGAGCTCTAATGTCCTGGACTCTTCTCATGTCATCATCTCCCAGAGGGGCTTCAGTCTGAAGCTATCCTCTGCCCCGGCCAGACCCTCTGCCACGACCATGTCCCCGTCCACGGCCCCTGGCTCGACCCCTCCCTCTGCCACGTCCACTGGACTCTGCCTGCTGGCTGCTAAGATGATTAGTCACTTCTGGCAGCTACTGGCGCTGTAAACAGGGAGAGGGAGAGGTCCTGATGCCACCAGCTTTTTGCTTTAAGAAAAACACAATAACCTCCATGAGCTTATTTTTGACTCTTCATTCATCAGTGAAAACCCATCTGCTCTGAAATGGCGTCAGATGCTGAGGGCCTCATGCCTGGGGTCACCTTGGGCCCCACAGCTGCTGAGTCTGCCACAGTCTGTCTGCCTGGGTCAAGGTCAGGGTGAGTTTAGTAACTTTGAATGTTTGTGTGTCTGCAGCCCTGCTGGAGGGAGACTTTGAGGAGATGCAGAGCAGACTGGTTTATCTGGAGACTCTGCGCTCAGTGTGAACAGCAAACATCCAAACAGCATCACATCAAGCAGCTGGAGGGGCACAAGAAGAAGAAGAAGAGGCAGGACACTCACATCACTGAAGGATGTTATCATTCTCCTTCTCTATGAGAGCTTTGTGTGGGTGCTGAATTAAAGTTTAAATTCTAGAGGTTAAGAGAAAGTCGACTCCATGACCCTGACCTTGGAACTGTACCATGACCTTCAAAACCTAATCCTCTCACTTCTAAATTGCTCTTCAGGATGTCTGTCTGTAGGAGTGGTTGTCTGTCACTCTGTCTGTGACTGGCAGGTGGCCGAGTGTCAGCTGGAATATGGTCTGGCCTGTGGGAGGAAACTGGAGCATCTAAGTCTGAAATGTTTTACGCCATTTATTCTTTCAGGGCACCGTAAATAATCTATCATCACATGATGTAAAGGGATGAACATTAATGACGATTACTCTGTTAATCTCTTACAGGAAGGAGCTGTAAGCTGTTGAAGGTGAGCTGAGATATGGATTTGTATTGATAATATTCATTTCTTTTAAAAACCCTTTCTGTCTTCAGTGATTAAAGGAAATGTTCAGAAACATATCGCTTTTTAAAAGAAGGGAAATAAAGATGCTTCAGTTGATCTAAAGCTTAAATGCCTGTTGTCACCAATAAAATCACCTCAGTTTAACTACATGCTCACCTTTGGGATGTCAACAGATCACCAGCCCATCTTCTGCTCCTCCTCCTTCTCCTGCTGCTCCTGCAGCTGCTGCTCCTGCTTCTGCAGAAGGAGACCCTCAGTACAGACAGGTAAGTGAGGTGTGCCATCGCTCTGAGGATATCACACTTCATACAGAGATAACATGATAAAACTGTAGTTATAAATGTTAAGTATAATTATTTCATTTTTATTAGCTGGGGTAGAATGAATAAAACATTTGTACTCTAGTAAAAGTACCCTGGTGTGTTTCAGACCCACAGCTGCAGGTAAAAGAAGCACTTTAAGTATCTTTTATTTATGAATCTACTCAAGTAAAAGTAAAAAGTATTATATTAAAAATGTGCTCAGAGTATTCAGTAGTCTGAATGCATTTGCTGTGTTGTGTAAATATTTTTTTGCTCTCTTTTAAGAACACGTCATGCACTGATTGCCATCGGGACATAACGATCATTGTAACCAGTATAACAAACAGTGCATCTAAATCTGATTACCAACCCTGCCTTTAATCGTTAATCAGTTCAAGTTTTGATTTTTGAAAACTAAAACTCCATGAAGCACATGCACACAAAAGAGCCACTCAATCACAGGAACCTGAGCTAATGGTGGTGTCGGTGGCGCAGCTGGATAGTGCGCTTGGGTGATCGGGAGGTTGCAGGTTCAAGCCCAGCTCTGGGCGGCACATGGCGATGTGTCCTTGGGCAAGACACTTAACCCCAAGTTGCTCCCACTGCTGTGTCAGTGGTGTGTAAATGGGCATGAAAGGGCGTGAAAGTGTTAGCTGATACTGATGGATAACTAACATAGAAACTCTGAACCATCAGTGAGTGAATGTGAGAGTGAATGGGTGTGAATGGGTAAGTGTGACCTGCGGTGTAAAGCAGCTTTGAGTAGTCAATGACTAGAAAAGCCCTATGTAAGCTCAAGTCCATTTACCATTTAATGCAGTCATTTATTATTTCATATCCACAAATATACTCCACCTAACCATCAGACAACATTTGTTGTGCTCCTGTTTTTCAGCTGCTGCTACATAAGATGACCGAAGAAGTGAGAGCTCTCAGCAGCTGCTCTGAACCAGCAGCCAGGCCTGGAGTCTGATGCCCTGACGATGCAGCAGCAGAGAAATGGAAAAAGAGGGCTGCTCAGTAAAGTAATGGTTTTAGGAATTACAAGACGAGTACTGAGCGGTTTTTTAAAAATCATTCTCAGTTTATGTGGCTCCTGGCTAAATGTACCTATTACTTCATTGCACACAGAAAAGTGTTTTATTAGAGAATGTATTTTTATTGTTACTTCTTATGACAAATAAGTGCATCCTCTGTGGATGAAACATCTGAGAAACTTATCGGTAACGCTTTAGAATAATGATCATTTGTAAGGCATTTATAAGCTATTAGTAGATATTAGTAGATAACTACTCATGAACAAACCACTTATAAACATTTGTAAATGATTATTATATCATTTATAAATGATTATTAAATCATTTACAACTTAGCTTACAAGACATTTATAAACTATTAGTTGATATTGAACTAATCATGAGTAAACTATATATATACATTTATAAATGATTATTAAACCATTTATAAATAAAGTTGCACAACATTTATTTATGATTTATACATTAAAACACTGCATCAATATTATTGGCTCATGATTTGTTCATCATTAACTACTGTTATTTTTATGTGTAAGAAAACTTTTTTTATGATATAACCAAATATTCTTTAACTACATGTATTGTGTTTTTCATGATTAATAAATGATTTGTAATAAGTCAGTATAAATCACGTTAAGTCATTGTTGCAGCCCAAGCATTTGTGAAAAAAAATCATCAATTCCTAACTGTTTTTTTATCAAACCATTTCAATACATTCACAACTTAATAGTCCATAGTTTATAAATGTGCTACTTTAAGATTCATAAGTGATCTGTGGATTATTTTTTTCAATATGATCAACCTGATCAGTAAATTATCAGTGAAATACTTTAGATGTGTTAAAAAAAACCACTGTACCACCATTTGTTTATTCTTGTTCAACAAAGTATTTGTTTCACATTCATAAAACATTTATACATCATTTGCGGATGCTATTGAGGCCCCTAATCAAAAGTGAAAACTATTCTCCATTTACAAATGTTTGGTAATGTTTATAAATGATTTGCAGACTTTTTACTCACCTCTTTTAAATGAGCTAGTTTTGGTGAATACAGATATAAAGCAATTACTAACTTGTCTTGTCTAACAAATGATTTGTTACACATTCTTAAAACATCTATAAAGCATTTGCAGATGTTATGTCCCCTAATCTAAAGTGGAAACTATTCTCTATTTACAAATGTTTGCCAATGTTTACAAATGATTTGCGGACTTTTTACTCGCCACTTGTAAACAATCTGGCTTTTGTGAATACAGATATAAAGCAATTAACTTGTTTAACAAAGTATTTGTTACACATTCATAAAACATTTATACATCATTGGCGGATGTTATTATGTCCCCTAATCTAAAGTGAAAACTATTCTCTATTTACAAATGTTTGGTAATGTTTTTAAATGATTTGCAGACTTTTTACTCGCCTCTTTTAAATGAGCTAGTTCTGGTGAATACAGATATAAAGCAATTACTAACTTGTCTTGTCTAACAAATGATTTGTTACACATTCTTAAAACATCTATAAAGCATTTGCAGATGTTATGTCCCCTAATCTAAAGTGGAAACTATTCTCTATTTACAAATGTTTGCCAATGTTTACAAATGATTTGCGGACTTTTTACTCGCCACTTGTAAACAATCTGGCTTTTGTGAATACAGATATAAAGCAATTAACTTGTTTAACAACTTATTTGTTAGACATTTATAAAACATCTATAAAGCATTTGCAGACAGTATGTCCCCTAATCTAAAGTGACCTCTGTTCATCATTAACAAACATCTAATAACGTTTGCTGAAGATCTGTAGACTTTTTCATCACATTATAAATGTTGTAGACAACTTTGGCATCCATCCTTCTTTGTGACATCAAACAGTGGCAGAATTAGGAGTTCAGAGTATAAGAGTATAAAACATTTGGTAACACTTTATTTGAAGGGGTATACAGAAGACTGACATTACGCTGTCATAATCGTGACGACACCTGTCATTAACATGAATAAGGCTTCATGAAGGTTGTCAGAAAAAAATAACCTCCAGTTTTGTCATATGACCACTTGAAATTAACATGTCATAACAGACCTGATCATCAAACAGAAAGACAAAGTTTAGTATAATCTCTTAACTTTAAATTAATGGTTGGACTTGACATTGACTGTCATTACACAGTTATAATGGACCATTGTAAAATGACTTATTTCCTTGACCTGAAGTAAAGTGAAACATTTTAACCCAGTTATTAAGATGTCATTAAGTGTCATGATACAGTCAGATGAAATCACATTAATACCTGTACAAAGCACCAGTTAAGTCAAGAAATATTTATTTTCTTTTAGATTTATTCTAAAACACACAACATGATAACTTCCACAGACGAGCCTTAGCATATTTTTAACTATACTTTGGATAAAACAAACAGGATCATCAAACATTATTTGAAACTTTTCTCTCTACTTGACTTGATTTTGAACATAATGGAAAAGTCGGCCCAAAACACCGTTATAATTGCGTATACCTAACCAGTTGTGCCACTCTATCATTTTGAGGTGAATCCTCAGTGATTCTGGGGTGCCATTACCTCTATGTTGTCAAATTTTACACTTATGTTTCAACATTCTGAGTATGAGCACCAGTCTCTGGGTCAACAAAGTTCTTTTAATGGCAGACAGAATCATGGCCATATCCATATTGGGAAAGCTGACCCTTGTCGGTCATCTGTGAGAATGAATGTTCTGGGTCTGATATGCCTTTGGATGTGGCTGATGAGGGTTTGTTTTGATCGATCCTTGACGAGTCTCAAAATGGGTCCTCTGGAATTACCATCAACCTCCAGCACCCCAAAAACCCACTGACGATCACGGCGCCAGGTGTTCCCACGACGACTACGATGGTACTAAGAAAAGGAAAGAAAATTAACAGATACTTGAATTACATTCTAAGTACTTTCTAATTCTGAAAACTGTTACCTGAGCATGAACTCAAGCCATGTCCCCAAAGGTGTGTGAGACCTGGAAAAGAGTGATCCTCTGTGTACAGATAGAAGGGAAGCTTTATGATGCTTACATACCCTGAGGAAAAAGAAGACAAGGCACTGAAAAACAATCAGATATAAATCTAAAGTAGCTAACCTTGAATAAACTTATATTCATCAGAGACAAATGTGATAAGGACAGATTTATGATCTGGGTGTCCATGGGTTTGTGTCCATCATAAAATCTTATTTGTATCTGGCTTGATGGATACACTTCTGGATGTATATGTATAAATGTGTATATGGATATTTCATATGTATTTGTGTATTTATTTAAAATGAAGAAAATGGCTTCAGCCTAGTCTATTGTAAAATGCTAAAATGCCTTAAGAAAACACCTGCCATGAATTGATGCTATAAAATTGAAGATTGATTGATATAGTAGGGTAGTGGTTCTTGCAGATATACCTGCATATCCCCTGCACTACACTACTGCATCAAATATCATATTATTCACACACACACACACACACACACACACACACACATATATATATATACATATTTATATACATAACATTTTAATCTTCATGAAGCAACAACTTCTTCCTAAACCAGTTCCGTAGACGATGAAGGACGTTCTTTTTCTTCTTCTTCTTCTTGTTCTCATCCTTGTAGTCCTCTGTTTGAGTCTCTGGGTCCTTGAACACTGGAGCTGAGATCTTGCTTGACTCTGCCTGCAGTCTGTCTGCATTTATCACATCTTCTAGCTCACACGTGTTCTCTGCTGTGGCAGGACGGCCTCTGATCTCATAAGTTTTACGAACTGTGGGAACGGTGTCTGTTTTACCCCCAGCTAATTTCCTCTTCCTCTCCTCGACTTTCTTTCCTATCAAGGTTGTCTCTTTCCCCTCCAAGCAGGGAGGGAGTACGGGAAGAGGAGGGCGTTGGCCATTTGTGGGTCTCTCATCTTCCAGCTCCAGCCTGTTCTCAGGCTGACGAGCGTTCTTTTTCTTCTTCTTCTTCTTGTTCTCATCCTTGTAGTCCTCTGTTTGACTATCCTGGTCCTTGAACACTGGAGCTGAGATCTTGCTTGACTCTGCCTGCAGTCTGTCTGCATTTATCACATCTTCCAGCTCACATGTGTTCTCTGTTGTGGCAGGACGGCCTCTGATCTCATAAGTTTTACGAACTGTGGGAACGGTGTCTGTTTTACCCCCAGCTAATTTCCTCTTCCTCTCCTCGACTTTCTTTCCTCTCAAGGTTGTCTCCTTCCCCTCCAAGCAGGGACGGAGTACGGGAAGAGGAGGGCGTTGGCCATTTGTGGGTCTCTCATCTTCCAGCTCCAGCTTGTTCTCAGGCTGACGAGCGCTCTTTTTCTTTTTCTTCTTCTTGTTCTCATCCTTGTAGTCCTCTGTTTGAGTCTCTGGGTCCTTGAACACTGGAGCTGAGATCTTGCTTGACTCTGCCTGCAGTCTGTCTGCATAGATCACATCTTCCAGCTCACATGTGTTCTCTGCTGTGGCAGGTCGGCCTCTGATCTCATAAGTTTTACGAACTGTGGGAACGGTGTCTGTTTTACCCCCAGCTAATTTCCTCTTCCTCTCCTCGACTTTCTTTCCTATCAAGGTTGTCTCCTTCCCCTCCAAGCAGGGACGGAGTACGGGAAGAGGAGGGCGTTGGCCATTTGTGGGTCTCTCATCTTCCAGCTCCAGCCTGTTCTCAGGCTGACGAGCGTTCTTTTTCTTCTTCTTCTTCTTGTTCTCATCCTTGTACTCCTCTGTTTGAGTCTCTGGGTCCTTGAACACTGGAGCTGAGATCTTGCTTGACGCTGCCTGCAGTCTGTCTGCATAGATCACATCTTCTAGCTCACACGTGTTCTCTGTTGTGGCAGGACGGCCTCTGATCTCATAAGTTTTACGAACTGTGGGAACGGTGTCTGTTTTACCCCCAGCTAATTTCCTCTTCCTCTCCTCGACTTTCTTTCCTCTCAAGGTTGTCTCCTTCCCCTCCAAGCAGGGACGGAGTACGGGAAGAGGAGGGCGTTGGCCATTTGTGGGTCTCTCATCTTCCAGCTCCAGCTTGTTCTCAGGCTGACGAGCGCTCTTTTTCTTTTTCTTCTTCTTGTTCTCATCCTTGTAGTCCTCTGTTTGAGGATCTGGGTCCTTGAACACTGGAGCTGAGATCTTGCTTGACTCTGCCTGCAGTCTGTCTGCATAGATCACATCTTCCAGCTCACATGTGTTCTCTGTTGTGGCAGGACGGCCTCTGATCTCATAAGTTTTACGAACTGTGGGAACAGTGTCTGTTTTACCCCCAGCTAATTTCCTCTTCCTCTCCTCGACTTTCTTTCCTCTCAAGGTTGTCTCCTTCCCCTCCAAGCAGGGAGGGAGTACGGGAAGAGGAGGGCGTTGGCCATTTGTGGGTCTCTCATCTTCCAGCTCCAGCCTGTTCTCAGCTAATGCAGTCTTTATGACCCCTGAGGACTGTTTTGTTTTTATCCCAGTGATGAACGGATGTGACAGAACTTCAGCTGGAGTGATTCTTTTGCTCCCATCCATCACCAGCATGGCTTTGAGCAGTTCAACACATTGTTCTCGCTCCTCAGCCTCAAACATATTATTTTCCTCCAGACGCTCGTCCTTAAGTTGATCCAGACAAAAATCTTTGTGAATCCTCTTGAAACGTTGACTTGTCTCCTGTGTTCTGATTCTCCAGGTGCCGTTCTTTCTTTTTGCGAAGAACCTGTGAGCCTTTGGTGCTTCATTCAGTAGATCATCCGATGGCATACCCAAGAGATCAACTAATGTCAGCATTGCTTCATAAGGAGTTTCTGCCCATGAAATATAGCTACAGCAGAGCATGCTGTACATTACGCAGCCCAATGACCACATGTCAATGGCCTCTGAAAATGGCAGACCTAGAAGAAGCTCTGGGGCTCTGGCGGATATTAACTGGAGATTTGTTGTGTCCTGCTCGATCTGATCTCTTGTCATGGCCACGCCAAAGTCTATGAGCTTGACTCTGATGGGCTGTTTACATTGCTCCAGCATGATGTTATCTTCCTTAATGTCCGTATGTATTATCCCTAAGCTCTTAAGTGCATTTAGCGCCACGGCCATCTGTTTAATGACAGCCCTGATGTCACATAACCTTAAAGGCTCCTTATTTAACTTGAAAATGTAGTCAAATAAGTCAATGTCCAGTGTTTCAAAAACCAGCCCTTTTCCATGGCACAAATCAAAGGAGTCGATGATCCTGATGATGTTACAATTGTGGCACTGACTGCTCTTGAGCTTTTCCAGAATTTGTAACTCCTCTGTGTCCTGTTTACATATTGGGATCTTAATAGCTACCATACCCCTGGTGTCTGAATCCCAACATTTCAGGACCTTGCCAAAGCCGCCTGAACCAAGAGTTTCAAGGCAGGTATACCTCTTTGGAAGCCTATACTTCGTGGTGTCACATGAAACCTCATGTTCAACGTCCTCTTGATCGATGTCAGCCATCTCCTGTCAGAAATCTGCAGCAGGGTAGATTCTGCTCTCGTCCTCCAAACAAACCTTTATATACACACACGGAACAGAGAGGCAAGAGGCCTTTGATCCTCTCTTTAGAACTCTCTTTGATGTACACGTGTATAAAGACATCAAAGCACTTCGACTTCTAGAACTCTCTTTGATGTGCAGACATCAAAGCACTTACATTTCTGTAAATGTCTTTGATGTTGGGACATTGCGAAAAAAAAATGAATACAGTGATTTGCAATTATTTTTATCTATAATCAGTTGAGGGTATGTATGATGTTAAACTGCAAAGCAAATACAAATCATTCACAGACGAAAGCATTTTGTTTGGCAAAAAGGAAACGTACCTATCAAACAAATACATCATGCTTCAGAAACAAATACGGCATGTCCCTAATTTCCTTGGGGGAGTTTGTCCACAGGGACTAATAAAGTTCTGTCTAATCTAATCTGTTTCACACATACAAAGAAACATAATTCTTCAATTACAAAAAAAATCCTTCAAATAAATAATAAAATCCTTTAAGTAGAAAAAAAAAATCTTTAAGTACAAACAGAACAACCTTCAAGTACAGAAAAAAAAAATTGACAACTACAAAAAACTGTCACATGAATTTTGGCACTAGTTTGCCACCTTGCAGATTCACACACATAGCCAATTAATTTTCTAAGAAATGTTTTGTAATTCGCACTCCATAAAAACAGGTGGCACTGTTGATTCAATTTAAGGCTACCAATTAGGGTAACTCAACTTTTCATTCTGTTTTTAACTTAATTAAATTATGGCCACATGTAACGTTATAACTTGATATGTCTTGGTCTTAGGATGGAATTTTGACGTGAAGACGACCTCAGTCCACACACATTTCTTTTAGCACCATCTGAGGAGTCGTGTTAAATTACTGCAGATAAAACACTCACCCTGCTTTCGCTGCTTCACATTGAAAGGTTTGATACAACAAAGTAACAGGTTTTTATTGTGAAAAATTGTAAGAAGTGAAATGCAAACTAGCTCGTGTTAGTTCACATAAAATGAGGTGAAAGCGTGGAGATATTTAGTGCTAATGCGTGTATGTAACAGTTCTAAATACTACAGGAGGTTAAAGTGTAAGCAGAAATGGCCATGCCCCAAAAGGGATAAGAGGAAAGATGGATAATCGATTGAATACACTAAAGAGATATAATTTTTACCCTTGTATGGTGTTCATATTTTTTTTCAGCCAGTGATGGACTTGCTGCATTTATGTGTATTTAATTCATCGCAATGTATATTTCTTTGTAATAATACTCAACAGATGTTTACTTCATCCCAGTTACAAGCTATGTAAACAACATATGTAATTGATATTTGCAATTTGAGTTTGTTAGATCACATTTATGAATTAAAGTGCTGCTTATTTAAAAAAATAAAATTAACAGAAAACTTATAATAATAATAATAATATCTTGAATTTATATAGCGCCTTTCAAGTGTGTCCAGAATCTGCAGCTTTGAGGAGGTCACTGGTTATTTTGATAAGGGTGGTCTCGGTGCTGTAGTGAGTGCGAAATCCTAATTGAATAGGTTTGTGGAGCTCATGGTTGGACATGTGTTGCTGGAGTTGGGCAGCGACTGCTTTTTCAAGGATTTTGCTGATGAAGGGAAGGTTGGAGATCGGTCGATAGTTAGAGAGGTCCTCCGGGTCTAACCCAGGCTTCTTGATGATGGGGGTTACTGAGGCAGTTTTGAAAGATGAGGGGACAGTGCCAGATGATAATGAGGTGTTGATGATGTCTACCATGATGGGGCACAGAACAGATAGAGATGCTTTCACCAGTGGTGTAGGCATGGGGTCGAGAGAGCAGGTGGTGCCTTGGCCTTCTTGACCCATTTGGTCACTTGGAAAGTGTCTACAGGTGTGAAGCAGGAGAGACGGCAGTGAGGCGGAGGAGCAGTGTCTTGGTGGGGGTTGAAATCCTGAGGTGGAGGTCCGGATGAAAGTTGCTGCTGGATTATGGCAATTTTATCCTGAAAAATTCCAGGTGCCTAGTGCAGCGGTTGAAGTCGGCTGGAGGATGATGGTTGTCAATGGGGCGGAGAAGGCAATTTATTGTGGAGAAGAGCATTCGGTCATTGCTGCATTGCTGGTCACTGATTAGGGATGAATAGTAGCTGGACTTTGCTCTGGAGAGAGCTTCTTTGTAGGAGCTTACATGCTCTTTATAGGCCTCCAGATGAACAGTGAGGCCAGATTTTTTAGAGTCTCTCGAGCTGTTGACCAGAAGCCTTCATGGAGCGGAGTTCAGCCGTGTACCAGGGAGCTGGGTGGGAAAAGGAGACTGAGCGAGTCTTCAGGGGGGCGAGAGAATCCAGGCTGAGGGATAGTGCTATGTTGTAGTGATTCACCAGGGCATCAACTGTGGTTATCGAGTCTGTAGTGGTCAGGTTGGTTGCTAATCTGTCCATGAGAGCTAGGATGTTTACTGACTTGTTGTTTTTGAAATATTTTTTTATGTGTGAAAAAGGGGCAGATAATATAAGATTTTTCTTCTTTCTGTTCCTTTTCATTCAATTATATACTTATATGCTTGTATGTAAATGTTTTATTTCAGATACAAAACCCAAAACCAGTGAAGTTGGCACGTTGTGTAAATCGTAAATAAAACAGAATACAATGATTTGCAAATCCCTTTCAACCTATATTCAATTGAATACACAGCAAAGACAAGATACTTAACGTTTGAACTGCTAAACTGTGTCATTTTTTGCAAATATTTGCTCATTTTGAATTTGATGCCTGCAACATGTTTCAAAAAAGCTGGCACAAGTCAAAAAAAAGACTGAGAAAGTTGAGGAATGCTCATCAAACACTTATTTGGAACATCCCACAGGTGAACAGGCTAATTGAGAACAGGTGGGTGCCATGATTGGGTATAAAAGCAGCTTCCCTGAAATGGTCAGTCATTCACAAACAAGGATGGGGCGAGGGTCACCACTTTGTGAACAAATGCGTGAGCAAATTGTCGAACAGTTTAAGAACAACATTTCTCAATGAGCTATTGCAAGGAATTTAGGGATTTCATCATCTACGGTCCGTAATATCATCAAAAGGTTCAGAGAATCTGGAGAAATTACTGCACGTAAGCAGCAAGGCCGAAAACCAACATTGAGTGCCCGTGGCCTTCGATCCCTCAGGCGGTACTGCATCAAAAACCGGCATCACTGTGTAAAGGATATCATCACATGGGCTCAGGAACACTTCAGAAAACCACTGTCAGTAACTACAGTTCGTCGCTACATCTGTAAGTGCAAGTTAAAACTCTACTATGCAAAGCAAAAGCCATTTATCAACAACACCCAGAAACGCTGCCGGCTTCGCTGGGCCCGAGCTCATCTAAGATGATGGTCTGACGAGTCCACATTTCAAATTGTTTTTGGAAAGTGTGGTCGTCGTGTCCTCCGGACCAAAGAGGAAAAGAACCAGCCGGACTGTTATAGGCGCAAAGTTCAAAAGCCAGCATCTGTGATGGTATGGGGGTGTATTAGTGCCCAAGGCATGGGTAACTTACACATCTGTGAAGGCACCATTAATGCTGAAAGGTACATACAGGTTTTGGAGCAACATATGTTGCCATCCAAGCAACGTCTTTTTCATGGATGCCCCTGCTTATTTCAGCAAGACAATGCCAAGCCACATTCTGCACGTGTTACAACAGCGTGGCTTCGTAGGAAAAGAGTGCGGGTACTAGACTGGCCTGCCTGTAGTCCAGACCTGTCCCCCATTGAAAATGTGTGGCGCATTATGAAGCGTAAAATACAACAACGGAGACCCCGGACTGTTGAACAACTTAAGCTGTACATCAAGCAAGAATGGGAAAGAATTCCACCCGAAAAGCTTCAAAAATTGGTCTCCTCAGTTCCCAAACGTTTACTGAGTGTTGTTAAAAGGAAAGGCGATGTAACACAGTGGTAAAAATGCCCCTGTGCCAACTTTTTTGCAATGTGTTGCTGCCATTAAATTCTAAGTTGATGATTATTTGCAAAAGAAAATAAAGTTTCTCAGTTCGAACATTAAATATCTTGTCTTTGCAGTGTATTCAATTGAATATAAGTTGAAAAGGATTTGCAAATCATTGTATTCTGTTTTTATTTACGATTTACTCAACGTGCCAACTTCACTGGTTTTGGGTTTTGTATATGAATGAAATAAAATCACTAACTAACTAACTAACTAACTTGAGGTTACGGAAAGTGATGTTGCGTTTTGTAAGCTGTCTGGGGAGGGGGGTGGGGATAGAGAAGAAAACAGCGAGATGATCTGAGATGGCAAGGTCCAGGCATTGTGGAATGAAGGGGGTGAGACCAGTGGAGCACACGAGATCCAGTGTGTGATGTTTGGAGTGGGTGGGTCCTTGGACATGCTGAGTGATGTTGAAGCAGTCCAATAGTGATAGAAATTCAGAGGCGAGTGTGCAGCTGGTGGAGTCGACATGGATATTGAAGTCTCCAAGGAGAAGTATGGAAGATGACGTGGAGCAGACAGCAGTGAGGAGCTCAGACAGGTCAGACAGGAAGGTGGTAGTTGCTTTGGGAGGCCGGTAGATAAGGACAATCTGAAGTGGAGCTGATCCAGAGAGGGAGAGGATTTAACACTCAAGAGCTGTGGTGCTGGGTGTTGGTAGCTCCTTAACCTGGAAGTCTTCTCTATATATCACTGCCAGCCCCACACCACGACGAGTGGTGCGAGGTTTTTGAAGATACACATAGCCAGGTGGGGTTGCTTGATTTAATGTGAAATAGTCGTTCGGATTTTGCTAGGTTTCAGTCAGACATAAGAAGTCTACTTTCCCGTCTGTGATGATGTCATGGATGAGGTGGGCTTTATTGTTTATGGACCGGGCATTTTGCAGCATAAACGTCATGGAAATGTTTGTAGATGAAGAGCAGAGGGCAGTGGGAGGGGTGGTGGTGCATCTGAGAGGTCTCAGGTTACTGAGCTGCATGTGCGGTTGTGATGACGTCGTTGTGAGTGGGCGACACAGAAGGCCAAGGGATTTAGGGTGAATCCCAATTCTACCCCTTAGCCCTTCCCCTTCGTCTTACCCCTTCCCCTACCCCTTCCCTTTAGCCCTCTGTTTTGAGGGCCAAGGGGAAGGGGTGAAAACACACTGCTGAGAAATGAGACACCACTCGATTCCCGCTACGTCATCACCCAGAGCCACTCGCTAGCTGTGACGTAGGCAGATGCGACAAAAGCTTTAGCTACGGCTGCAAAAGCTAGCTCGTTATAATGAGAAATTTAAAAATACGACCAACAGTTCAAAACATGATTAATATTTACTTGATGAATTAATATTTACTTATAATTAAGCGCTTCCTTCAGTCTCCACTCTGCCTCGTGTCGGCGGGCGCAGTGTATTATGGGAAATTCTCATAACCCTTTGTTTCAAGTGAGGTCCCGGTCTTTCCTCGTTTCAAGGGTAGCCCTTGGTCTTAGGCCTTCCCCTTAGCCCTATGGAGAATTGGGACACCACTTCACTAGACGTGAACGTGCAAAACCAAGGGGTAAGGAGTAGAATTGGGATTCACCCTTAATGTCTGTAAGACAGGAGGCAGTGGGAGCAGCCTGCTAGCTGGCTAGTCGCTAGCCCACAGAGGCTAACAGCTGATCGGCGGCTCCGAGCAAACAGTTAATTTGAGAGGAATATAGTTCAAAGGCATCTAGCCTACGTGGAATAAACAAATTTACAATTGTTACAATTCAGGTTTTTCACTTTTATTATTTGAACTTCATTGGAATTAAACCCATTCAGGTCAGTTTACACACGCTGAACACATATATTACGATTAAACTAAAAAACTGTTTTTTTGTAAATATTCTGTCAGGATTAAATTAAATTAAACTAAGAAAAAAAGCATGGAGTGTGACATGGAAGATGAATGAACCGACAAAGACAAGGGGGAACACAGAGGCTGTTTTCGAATTCGCCGACTACATACTGCATATGAACGTAGTCGGCAGTAGGCACTGCATACTGCCGACTACACTGGAATGTAGTATGTAGTATGACTGTTCTGTTAGGTTTATTTTGTAGTATGCTACACTGTTTTTCAGTTTGAGGAATGCGGAATAAGGCTGCAGATGATTGTTTTTTTTATCAAACTTTATTTTAAATGTACAAAACAAACAAACCACGAGTACATCTTGACATTTCAGTTATTAATCTGCAAAGATATTGCCAGAAGCAGCATTTTATATGAATCAGTCAGTGGTAAGGAATAGCTATTATTTCAGTGAGGAATTCTTTTGTATATTTTTGTGTGACGGCATATTAGGGCCACAAGAAATAATAAAAGAAAAAAAAGAGAAAAAAGTCAGAATTTTCGAGTTTGTAAACTCTCAAATTTGCTGCTTTATAGACTTGCAAGTTAACAGTTAAGAGCAACGGGATTGACAACAAAAACAACCTCTGCTATTATTACAAACTATCACCTGGGACCTTTGATCATTTATTATTATTGCAGAGGACGTCTGTGTTTCTTATCAGCATGCAAATCGAGCATTTTTGTAATTTGTAAATAAAAAATCCATATTTTGATATATAGATATATAAAATTCACATTACCAGGTTATATTGTTTATTGATATTCATACCTGTGTCAGTTTATCTTTATCCACTTATATATGTATAGATTTTTATAACTAATAAGTATTGGTTTTAATGTCCTTGTAAATAAAACCATTCTGTCATGTCTTGTAAATAGTATAATAATGTTTTGGGTTCAGGTTTCACATTCTCCAAAACTATTTGTTAAGTGTTCTGTTATTCCTCTTGTTCTTTTCTCAAACAAGATGGTGGTTGTCTGAGCTAAAAACTCAAACAGTCAGGATGATTAAAGGTGGCCCCACAAAGCATAGTTATACTGTTATACAGTTATACTGATGCATTGGTTCATTTTCTCATCCCTAATAAATATAAATACAAATGAAACAACAATATAAAACATGAAGGCAATGACATAACATTGTTTGGCAGTGCTTTACAATGCAGCAAGTGGCTTTGTGTTGTTTTGCCGTGCATTGACTCTGCCCGATGAATCGTTCTAAAAAATCCAGAGGAAAAGAAACATCGTCATCACTTGGGTCAAAATCAATCTGTGTATTCCTCATGTTCTTTGTATTCTTCTAATAAACCTAGCCATCATCGGTCCTAAAGTCATGAAAATGTAAATACGGACATGTCTGATTGTTGCTCTAGCAGTACAGGATAAGGTGACATTCATGGCTTTAATTCACATTAAATTGTCTCAGAAGGAATATGTTTACATGAGTGTGACGGGGGACCCAGAGGTAGTCCCCTGCTGCTTTTGTGTACTTTAGTGATGTGCGAATCGATACTAAAATATGTTTATGTTCTGGAATCGATTCTAAATGCATGGTTTACCATAAACAGGAACACAGTGAAAGTAACAAAACTCTTATAGATGCTTCCCAGTTGGTAGAACTGCTTCTTCTGCCTGTCACACTCACATGCGTAATACGGCTCATAGTCACAGGCTCACAGCGCTGCCCAGTGCTCACTCACTCAGTTCAGCTGACAACAATGACTGAACACAAACACAGTCATGTGTGGAGCTTTTTTAGCTCCATAAACAGCAACAACACAGGTTGTGATGTGTGTGAGAAGACAGTGAAGTATTGTGGAAACACCACAAACCTCATTAAACATCTGAGAATTAACCACAAAACAGAAGATGAGGTGATGAGGAGGCGATCCGACGAGGAGAGAGGTACGGGTGCTGCTAGGGCGAGACAGACGTCACTCTCTGAATCTTTAGTGCTGCAGGAGCTGCAGGACTAAACTATCCAGGTACAGACAGAGAAAATGATCAATTAATGAAAGAGAGAGAAATTGAGGAGCTGTTGGCCATGTGTAGCACTGTCCCTGAATTTATGGAAAGTGATACGTCTGGTATCGTCCAAACAACAGAAGCTCTCTGTGTTCTTAAGACTACGGATTCATGTTACTTTCAAATGTACATTAAGAAATAAGCAATAAATAAAATAACTGCCACAGTAAACATCTGCATGAGTTCAGCTTAACGTTAAATGTGTGTCCCTGAGATCATCTCACATCAATGCCTTGATTTAACCAGGTACGTCTGCCTGTAGATGAAAACATTTAAAGTGGATTACACAGGCCACAGGCATTATTAAAATGAACAGAATACTTTAAATGAAACAGCCATTGTGGACTTCAAAAATATAACTATAATTTGAAATACACTTCTTTTGAGTTTAATTTTTCTAACACATCTATTTTTTTTTAACAAAGTATCTAGATCAGATCAGTAGAGGTGATACCAGCCAGAATTTTACTTGGTGTCAGTTTAGAAAGGAAATCGGTGGTATCACGCATCAGGAGTGTACATGAACTCGGTGAAAGCGCAACCTAAAAAAGACATCAAACTCGACATGTGGCCCGTTGGTCCACTTTGTATTTTTAATGTGAGAGAAAAACCAGGCATTTTGTGTAGTTTTGTTTCAGATTCAAAAAAGAGCAACAAAATGACCAGTCCCTTTTTCATTGTTTGATTTTTGATTCTCAATTAAAAATTGATTGAATGACTAATACATAGATTCAAATCACTCATATCTGGCTCGGTATTAGTTTCAATGCCGTTGTTGCGTCTTCCTGAATCCATGAAGTGCAACAACAGATTGATGAAATCAATGCATGCAGGTGGAAGAACACAGTCATTTGCTGCATTGTGAGTTAGTGCCAAACACAGAGACTTCCTGGAGGAAAAATAAAGGGCTTGAAAATCTTTGACTATTTCTAAATTTGGCCCCACATAGTTTTGTGGCATGTTTTTATGTAAACTTCACAAAATTATGGGAAATATCTGTACCCATTAACAGCAGTGTACCCAATCAGGTGTCTGGATTTATTCTGCTTAAAGGTGCATCAGTGCCGGGACCCTTTCAGCCACTTCACTGACTATTGTCAAGCATCTCATACAAACAAACTTCAAAAATACTGTAAGAACCCTTTACAATCACTGCCTGTGTGCAGAAAAGCAGCTATTTCTGCCCAGTCTACAGCTGCTTCCCCGTTTGTGAGCATTCTTAAAGCGATGGATCAGGTTTTTCTAAGTGGGGTTGCTTGAGGCCACTATTTTGTATACAGTAACAGCCAATGAAGACTTCAGCAGGGTACACACAAAAGGATTTTCTAAATCCAAGGAGACATATTTTATCTGTTAGAGACCCCACATATGAAGATTAAAAATCAGGCAATGGTCAGTGTTGATCATTCTGTGTGTGGTGTGCTCTGATAAAACCCAAATGACAAAAGCATCAGCATTGGCAATGAAGTCTTTTGTTGACTTTTGTTGAAGTTTATGCAGCAGCAACAAAATGAATGTGTTTCATCAGCATTTGTTACCCTTGTGTGTGACCATCTAATACAATTAACATGACCAGCCAAGTAGATGATTAACAAAGGAACAGAGAAACAGAGAGGAAACATGTCCAAAACAAGGGAGAATATTGTAAAAAATGATGTTAAATCGAAGTAAATAAATGCATACTATAATGACGAGTTAGTTACAGGATGTAAAACTCAAGAATCGACGAGTAATTAAAAAAATAACAGAAATCTATCCAATATCGATCACAAATAAATGAATTCATACATCAACAGATAAAATAAAATTTATTGATAAAATAAAATAGACAAATAATATGGTGTGCTCCATTAATGTCAACACGGCACACCACCCATAATAATTCTGTCCCACCAGAAGAATCTAGTCCTCCAAGACAGAAATCTTGCGTGAACAAACGTGATCTGACAAAAACGAAGGAGAAACATAGGAAAAACCCAACATGCAACATGGAAGAGGACATAAAAAAGGACATAAAAGGGAATGATGGTGGTCTTGGGACTATTTTTAATGCTTAAAGTACCAAATTAAAAAACAAGGAAAGACTGTGAAAAAACACCTGGAGACAGCGTGAGTATGGACTTTATAGGCTACCTAGCAAGCTAGAGATGAGTTGTTCTCAAATTAAGTTAATGACTGGTGTTATTAGCCTAGTAACACTAAAGCCTAAATGTAACTTAGCTAAATAAATCTGGTAGCCATCAAGAAAGAGACACTGTGTATGGTTAATTGTGTCAAAGTTGTTTATTGATATTATGTTGACAGATAACTGGCAGAGAAGGAGCTGCTGAAGATGAACACAGAGGAGATTAACCATCACTGCTAAGGAGAGACGGTCTTTGACTCTCTGCTACCTGGCAACAGGTTCATAGCTGAAGATATGAAGCTGTTTTGTTCTTCACACACACACAGACACACTTGGTGATGTGGAAACTAAATGTTAGCTGACGCGTTCTTTCTTTCAGGAGAATCATTTGCATCCCTGAGCTTCCAATCCAGAGTTGGTGAATCCACAACCTTCTTGATCGTGTTAGAAACATGCAAAGCCTTGCTCCACACTTCGAGATGAATATCTGAAGGTAAGCTTATTCATCTGTAGTAATCCACTTGTATGTTTGAACAAATACTATGTCTTCACATTAGAATCTCTGTATCTGTGTCAATACTGCCCTAAATGATAGAAATGTATTCTGTTGATTTATTAACAGTTTTGTCTGTCTAATGCTATAGTTTTTTTTACAGAATGGTATTAGCTTTCTGTAAGATCTGGTGCACGCATCTTTTCATTTTTTATTAAGTAAATAATGTATGTGCACACAGTCCTTTTTTAAACGTAATAAATTAAAACAAATATATACCACTACTAGTCTAGGTTCCTGTTGAAGCTGCCACTGTTCAGAAGACTGATTGGCACCCATGTAAGCAACTTGCTATTTCAGACACCCACTACAGTGGAGGAATGGTTAGAGATTGCCAAAGACTTTAATCACAAGTGGCAATTTAACCACTGCCTAGGCGTGATTTTTTTTTTACACATCTCACCAAAATGTCTCAATCACTGTACCTGAGCGTCAGTATTGGCTTATAGTCAGACCAGTTCAGAGGCCAAGATTCAATAGTCAGACCGGGTCCACGGCTGGTAAGGGTAATGTTTCTATATATTCAATAAAGGGCTGCCAGATCTTTAAAAAGGTATCATATTTGTTTCTCATGACGTAAGTGATCTACTCCAAAGGCAGACAAGTCATCATTTCTAATGTCCATTTTGACATAGAAAGGCTGGAAACCGACTTCCAGGTTAAGGTGATACATTTTCTAGAGACAGTAAGACCTAGATCAATAAATTTCCAAGAACTCTGACTTAGTTTCAGGTTTGTTACATTTCCCAGAAGACAGAGTCCTGGATCTAATGGAATTGGTATATTCATGATTTTAGTCTGTGTGTCGCATATGTCATGACAGAATGTAGTAACTTTGGTACATTGCCATGTGCAGTGAAGCATGGTGACCCAATTTGATGAAGGAAATTATAATTGACCAGTTTAAATCTGGCATTCATTGTGGCAGATAGGCTGTTCTGACATAAGTTAGATAATAGGTTCTCATGTATCGTAATACCCAGGTCAGCTCTCCATCTCTCTCTTGATTGGTGTATGTTTTTTTTTCAGAGATTCCTTCGTCATTACTAGGTACATCCTGCTAATAAATTGCGTTGAATCATTGCTATTATAAAATATTTCCTCCACCTTTGTCAGGTTAGGGAGTGTCATTTGTTCCCCCAAACTTTTCTTCAAGAATGATCTCAGTTCTAAATAACAAAAGAAGTGTTTGTTGGATAGGTCACATTTTGCTTTTAGCTGTTCAAAGGACATGAAGATGTTTTTGCCATAGCATTGCTCCAAGTATACTATCCCCTTGTCGTGCCAAAGCTTAAAGATTTCGTGATCGTTATAGCACTGTTATGAGTTTGTTTTTCCACAAAGGTGTTTTGGGTGATAAATCTTCATTCCGATAATTTTATGAACCTCAAACCATGATCTAACCAGATGAATAGTGAGTGGGTTTTTGGTTTTACTTATGACACTTTTTGGGTTCCGTTTGTAAATAAAATCATTTCTCATCTCTTCATCAGAGTCACATAGTTCAATTTGTGTCCAGGAGGGGGTAGAGTCTTGTTCAAATAAAGGTAGGAGAAATCTCATTTGCGCTGCCCAGTAGTAAAATTTAAAGTTGGGAAGTCGGAGGCCACCCATCTCATAATCCCATCTCAAACTGTATACAAGATCTTAAATCAGAGCTTTTAATTTCCCCACCAACTGAAAATGAACATTAAAACACTCTGAAGATTCTACTCAAATAGCTGATGCTGATGAAAACTGTGCTGACTTACTATTAGATGATGATTCTGATATTGAACAAGGCACTGACATTGAAGAAAAAATTAAGGGAAAACTTGCATCTCTGCTGTTATGTATGCAAGCAGTCTTGCATTTGTCAAATGCAGCTACACAGGAAATAATTAATGCATTTTATGATATTGGTATTTTAGCTGGTGAACTTTCAAAAAACACAATTGTAACAGTTCTTAAAGAGCACAACCTTAAAGTAGATGATGCTACATTGAAGCTAGTGACTGAAACACTCCAAAAACAAATCCTTTGAGCTGTCTTGCAGAGACTGGTCCTCTTAGGACTGAATATATAAGACAGATATTTTAAAAGGAAAGGTTTGATGTCATTGAGCCAGTTGTGCATGTTTTAGATAGTCAGCACAAAAAAAACTTTTGTATGTGCTCCAATTTCAATTGCATTAAATAAATTGCTGAATAGGGGTGATGTTATTGATAAAATTCTAGAACAGTCGAATGTTAAATCTCAACCTGGTCAGTACAAATCATTCTGTGATGAACTGTACTTTAAAGATAATCCACTTCTTTCTGGAGAAAATCTAGTTATTTCTCTGGGACTGTATATTGATGAATTTGAAGTATGTAATCCTTTGGGGTCATCAAGGAAAAAGCATAAAGTCACTGGTATTTATGTGGTGTTGGCAGATTTACCTGTTAGATACAGAGCAGTGTTGTCGAGTATATACCTTGCGGTCTTTAGCATTAGTAATGATGTGAAAACGTATGGTTATGAGCCAATTCTTGAAGCTCTACTGAAGGATCTATGTGTGCTTGAATATCAGGGACTTTATAGTGATAGGTTGGGCTCCTGTATTAAAGGAACAGTCCTGTATGTTTCATCAGACAATTTAGGTGCTCACTCATTAGCTGCGTTTCAAGAGTTATTTCGTGTAGACAAATTCTGTAGATTCTGCTTGGCCAGCTATGATGCAATTCAGAGTGTCTGTAAGGGATGGTTTGTTTCCACAGAGAACAAAAATATCACAAAGAGTGACACAAAACTAGGGTCTTGTTGTTGATGGAGTGAAAAGGGACTGGGCTCTCAACAAACTAACCTACTTTCACTGAGTAACAGGTTTTCCACCAGACTTTTTGCATGACCTGAAGGAATCGTACCTGTGGAGTTGTGTTTGTGTTTCAAGACACTGATAGACAAGCAGTACTTCACCCTAGATGAACTGAATACTGCAATTCAGCAGTTCCCATATAAATTCTCGGATAAGACAAACAGGCCTCAGACCATTCCCAAAACTTTTAGATTAAAAGGAACAATTGGTGGCAATGGCCATGAAAATTGGTCACTTTTACGGTTTCTACCTTTGCTTATTGGCCAAAAAGTACCGGAAAACGACAAGACTTGGAAAATCATTTTAGACATTAAAGACATTGTGGAAATTCTAGCATCATCTACATTTACTAAGGAACAACTTTTTAATCTTGAAACCAGGATCTTTGAACACCACCAACCCCAGCAGGAGGTTTTTCCTGAATTTAAGCTAAAACCCAAACATCACTTTTTAGAGCATTATCCCCATCTAGTGTGTTGTTTTGGGCCTCTGACTTTTGGACAATAAGGTTTGAGGCCAAGCAGAGTTTTTTTTAAAGAGGTTGTCCGGGATGTTAATAATTTTAAAAATACACTGCTGACTTTAGCCTCAAGGCACCAGCTTATGTTGGCTTATCACGTGGTTAAGCCATACTTATTTAAACCAGAGCTGGAAGTTGGAAAACTGTCAACTGTTTGTCCTGACATTTTGGACCCATCTGTCAAAGACACTGTCAAGAGGATTTCCAGGAATGTGACTGCTGTTTCCCTGTCAAAAACTGTTTTTGTACATGGAGCTCTGGACAAACAAGGAATGTTTTTATCAACTGGAAGCACAAGTGGACTTCCAGGTTTTGGGAAAATTGTTAATGTGCTAATTGTTGACAACAAGCCCTGTTTTGTTTTGGAAGCATACACAGCCTGGTACACTGAGCACTTGAGATGTTGTGAGGTCTGCAGAAATCCCTCTGCAAAACTGTTAGTGGTCCAACCAGAGGAGCTTAATGACTTTTGTCCCCTGTCGGCGTATATCAATCAATCAATCAATCAAACTTTATTTATAAAGCACTTTTCATACATCAAATGTAGCACAAAATGCTGTCCATTAAAAAAAAAAAAAAAAAAAAACAAGCAGATAAAAGTCAGGGGATACAGAGTAAAATAGAAAACCCCACCCACCCTCCCAGCCCACATTTAACACACACACACCGACACACACACACACACAAGGACTCTAAGCCAGGACTCTTCAAATGCCACAGAGCACTGAGGAAACACCATCTTGAATAGAAAATGAGGAAACACAGGAGCTAAGAATAAACTGACTAAATAAATAAATAAATAAAACCATGATATAATAAAGGTAATAAAATGCTAAAAGATGATTAAGATTAAAACTGTTTTGAAACCAAACAATAAATATATAAAAAGTGGTAAAAACGTGGTAAAACATAAAATAGTAACTCTGAAACTAAAATTGAGTAAAACCCATATGATGCAGATTAAAAGAGTAAAACATAATTCAGCTAAAAGCCAGATTAAAAAGGTAGGTCTTGAGTTTGCCTTTAAAAACATGAACAGTAGGTGCTGCTCTCAGGTCTTCAGGTAGACTCTTCCACAGACGGGGACCGTAATGTTTAAACAATGCTTCACCATTTGTTTCAGATCGAACTTTGGGAACTGTTAAAAGACCACTACCTGAAGATTTGAGGGCTCTACTAGGCTCATATGGTAAAAGAAAATCAGATAAATAAGAGGGACCAAGACCATTAAGAGATTTAAACACCAATAAAAGAACCTTAAAATCTAATCTAAAAGATACAGGAAGCCAATGCAGAGACCTTAAAATCGGTGTAATATGGGCTCTCCTCCTGGTCTTCGTCAGCATGCATGCAGCTGAGTTTTGCAGCAGTTGAAGCTGAGAGATGTTCTTTTTAGGGAGACCAGAGAGGATGGCATTGCAGTAATCAATTCTGCAGGTAATAAAAGCATGAATAAGAGTCTCTGCATTGGCTTGAGAGAGAAACTGGTGCACTCTGGAAATGTTCTTTAAATAATAAAAAGCCTTTTTGGTAACATCTTGGATATGTGGCTCAAAACTGAGGTTAAAATCAAAGGTAACACCCAAATTTTTACTTGTTACCAGTTTCTCTCTCTCTGGACCTGTACCAATAACTAAAACCTGAGGTTTGTCCTGGTTGAGCTGCAAAAAGTTGTCTGCCATCCAGGACTGGACATCTAAAATACAGTTAAAAAGGGCATCAATGGGCCCTGTGTCATTAGGAGATACAGCCATGTAAAGTTGAGTGTCATCAGCATAGCTGTGAAAGTTAATGCCCTGTCTCCTGATGACGTCTCCTCAAGGTAACATGTAAAAATTAAAAAGTGTTGGACCTAAAATCGAGCCCTGGGGAACGCCAAATTCCATTTCATAAGTTCTTGATGAGCGTTCCCCCATGCTTACATAAAATTTCCTGCCACTGAGATATGTTTTGAGCCAGTTAAAAGCAGTCCCAGAGATGCCAATGAGGTTGTGGAGTCTGTTTAAAAGAATTGTGTGATCAACCGTGTCGAAGGCTGCACTCAGGTCCAACAGAACTAAAACAGAGATTAATGTCTTGTCCATGTTGGACCTGAGGTCACTTACAATTTTGACCAGACTGAAATGTTTCATCAATATTTTTAGAAGTTATAAAATCATTTCACTGACTAAAAACAATCTTTTCTAAAATTTTGCTTAAAAATGGCAGGTTGGATACAGGTCTGTACTTGTCAGGTACTGCTTTATCCAGGGTGTTTCTCTTCAGAAGGGGTCTGACACAGGCTGTCTTAAAGGCAGTGGGAAAGACCCCTGTCTGAAGAGAATAATTTACAATATTAATAACATCATCTTTAAAATCACTAAAAGAGGTTTTAAAAGGGATGTGGGGATAGGGTCTAAAACACATGTCACTGGTCTAAGCTAGGAAACAACCTTGTCAAGCACTGCAGCATCAACCAGGACAAACCTCTCCAGTGTTTCCTCATTAAAACCACAGACTCAGAAGAGTTAGGATTACCAGGCTTACCGTTTAGAAAGTTTGATCTGATAAAATCGCTTTTACCTCTGAAGTGGACTGCAAGGGTTTCGCATGATAACTCAGAATTAAAAGGTTGGTTAAAAACAGGGTTGGTTAGCTGGTCGGTGGTAGAGAAAATGATTTTGGGGTTATTGAGATTGTCAGTGATTAATTTTGAGAATGATCCTGTCCTGCTTGTTTGACAGCTCTGTTGTATGTGACCATTTGTTCCCAGAATATTTGAAAATGTACTGTTAGTCTGTTTTTCCTCCATCTTCTCTTCACAATTCTGCACTCTCTCTTTAATCTGAGGACATGGTTTGTTCTCCAAGGAGGTTTTATGTTTGATTTAATGTTTTTTATATTTATGGGTGCAACAATGTCAAGTGCTGACTTGAGTTTCCAGTTAAAATGATCAACAATAAAATCACAGGAAGAGGGTAAAACAGCTTTTGGAGCATCACTTAAAATTTCACTAAAATTAGCAGCCACTTCAGAAGTAAGACAGCGTTTCCTGACAGTACGCTCTGGGACGTCCTGCCTGGTAAAATCCTTTACATTAAAAAACACACAGTAATGATCTGACAGGCCCACATCCACAACAGAGGACACAGAAGCTGATACTCCATATGTTATTAAAAGATCTAAGATATTTCCTCTGTTGTGAGTAGGGCCTGAGACATGCTGGTTAAAGTTCATAAAATGAATAAGATTTAAAAATTCATGGCTAAAAGAATCTGAATGATTGTCAATGTGAATAATAAAATCCCCTAAAATAATGATTCTGTTGTATTTTGAGTAAATGATGCATAGCAGTTCTGAATATTCGCTGATAAAAGAAGAGCATCTTTTGGGTGGCCTGTAAACTGTTAAAATATTGGAGGACTGCTAAAAACAAAAGAGTGATATTTAAATGAACTAAAATCACCAAATAAAACCTCTTTAAAACCATATGATGCTAAAAGAATAGTTGCAGTCCCCCCACCCCGTCTACCATTTCTAAAAGAATATAAATAATTAAAACCAGGCGGAGATGCTTCGTTGAGAGCTGCAGGTCCATCAGTACTGAGCCATGTCTCAGTTAAAAACATAAAATCAATATTATTATCTAAAATCAGGTCATTAATTATAAAAGTCTTATCTAAAAGACAGCGTACATTTAAAAGTGCCATGTTGATTGTCCTCTTTGGTGTCAGCAGGAGATGAGCGTGGGGATGGTGTGTGGTTATGTGTTTGAGGTTGTTATGATTGGGTCTGGAGTATGGCTTTATGGTGTGATGTCTGGTGTTTGCAATCACGGGAATAGGAATGGGGGTCCATGGGTGGAGGAAGATGGTTTGGGATGATTTTGTGGAGTGGGTCCTGGCTCCTCAGTTCTGGGTGAATATGGGGAACCAATGGCGGTGGCGCTAGGACCCGGGGGACATCAATAGTAGAGGGACTTGTCGGAGGGGGTTGACGGAGGTGATGTGTTTTGTTTACCTGTGAGTGTGGCACGTGGACGCTGTAAAAAATGTTTCCTTGAATATGGAGAAGGGAAGCCTCCTGATTTCTCCCAAAGTATTTCTGTTGCATTAAGGTGTGTTCAAGAGTAGAAAGAGCTACTTGTTGTTTCTCCTGCTCCTTTTGAAAAAAGAGCACAGGTTTCCATTTTATTTTGTGATATCACTAGAAGAGCCAGCTCTCTTTTTTAACAGTGTTCAAGTGGGTTTACCAGAGACAAACAAACATAAAAAAATACCATATGAACTTTGGAAGAGTGTGGCAGCTGATTGGATGCATCAAAATCTTCTTTATTAAATCTTCTGTCTGCATAGAAATGTTTTGTCTTTTGCCTGATATGTTTTTTGTTCTGTTTTACAGCAGAGCACTGATTTCCATCTTTTTGCTTTTTACAGCTAGGGGAGTCAACGCTCTTTTAGAGTATTTAGTGAAAGGCAGTCATCTGGTTTGTCCAGCAGAACTTATGCTATATTCAGGTGGGTTGATTAAAGTTTAAAAAGAAGTCTTTGCTTTAACACCAATATTATGGGCTTTTAAATTTTGTTATTAGATTGAGATGTGAAATGTTTTACTTAATCAATTCCTAGTACAGATTTAAATTGTTAGCTGTGTAGTGTTTGTTGATGTGTTCTCTGCATGATAAAGCATGATAATTTCTTCTCCTTGTTGATGTGAGATACATTTCTGTACTCTGACAGGGCTATACTGTTTACTAAAATGGCTGTTAAAACTGTTCTTTAATGTAATTTTTAAAAAAAATTTTAATGTTTAAATTATCAAGTTGTTGACGGTTGAAATGAATAAATCAACTTGTCCTTCCAGTGCAAAACATGGTGCTCCGAGTCATCCTAAACGAAAATGATATCAGGAAGGTCCAGGTCCACAGTTTAGCAGAGACATTTGATGGGTTTTATTCATTCTTGAAATGTCAGCTTGGCCTGGAAGGTGACTTGTTGGTCCAATATGAAGACAAAGACTTTGCTGCTTTTTTCTGTAGGTTGACAATTGGGTCTAAGTTTGTTTTAGTGCATGTTTACCAAGGACAAGTGGGACAGCATTAGGAGTAAATAGTACAAAATCTTAAAAAGTTTTATTTAATAAATCCCTAGGTTTATGAAGAAATTACAATGGGGTTGGATAATTTACATTCATTTAGTGTTGTGTCATTCGCGAACAATTCGTCCAAAAGAATGAATCTTTTAAGTGAACATACTGAACCGAATCACTTCCTCAAGTTTATTCATTTGTTTTCTCAGTTCAGTTGAGCTGTCAGCAGTGCAGCTGCCGCAGCAGCGCCAGGCAGACAGCCGACGAGCTGCTGCAAGGAGGAGGGAGGGACTGTGTACACACCGACGACTGAATCACTCAGTGACCGAGAGATTTAGTCATCAGCGTGAATCTCTCGGTGAATCACTCAGTGAACTATTGTCTCCTCCGGAATCACTCAGTGAACAAATCACTCAGTGAACTACCGAATTAATTACGAAATAAAACAACAACAAAACAACTTTAAGCATTAATTCCTAGGCTATTTGATAGTTCTTATAGTTATTAAATTATTATTATAGTTGCATTGTCATGTGAGAATACTTTTTGTGATTTTGAAGGCGTAATTTTCACTTGTACTGTTGGTCACATCCACAGAAAGTCATGAATATGTCAGTCAAGCTTTGGCTCCAGCTTGTCTCTGGCTTCAGTGGCTTGACCAGCTTCAATTAAGGGTTGAACTTGTTGTTCCTAGCTAAATGTGAGATTGGTGTCACTGTAATCAAAAAGAAAAGAAAAAAATGAACTAGAACTTATCCTACTGTATGCTTGACTTTAAAAAAACTGCCCTTTAACTTTGTTTTCTTGACTGTACTGTTTTCCTCAGAGAGTAGTTACCTGCTGGACTCAACCATTAGGCCTGTAAGGGAGGGGTCACCACACAGCAGCACAATGCACACACATACACACTTTATTTAAAGTTGTCCTGCAAACAATTATAGTATGTCCCTCTCACACCAATACAAATACTCATTGTGATAGTAAACTTTTGGTCATTTAAGAGTTATGCTGGTATCACAGATCATTCCCCCCTACCAGCCCCAGAGCACCTCCAACTTCCCCCTTCCTTTCCTGTGAATTGGTATAGTCCAATCATCTCCTTCAACCTCCAGCCCCTAACCTCCAAAGTGAGAGTTTGAGAGTGAGACAGTTGAATGAGTGAAGATGAGTGATTCCAGGAGAACAAGCGCTGTATGGACACAATTTAATTTAATTTCAGCAGCAGCTGCATTATGCACAATTTGCAAGGCCAAACTATCTACCAAAGGTGGGTCCACGACCAATCTACACCGACATTTAAGGACAAAACATCCCACTGTGCAGCTGTTACAGGCAAGAGATGAACCTCAGCCTGGGCCTGCTCCCACTGCCAGTGCCAGCAGCACCAGCACTGCCCCAGCAGCAAGTGAAACCAGCACTGTCAGCACTGCTCCTCCAACCAGTAGCAGCACCAGCACAGGTCCAGCTCCTGCTGCTGCTGCCACACCACCAGGGGCAACAGGAGGTAGGCTCAGAGCAAGAGGAGGAACACAAGCCACACTGAGCCATTTTGTGAGGAGGCCTATCAACCCTCTTAGACAAAGGGCTTTAGATGAAATGCCGGCAAGAATGGTTGCAAAGGATTTTCAGCCATACTCCATCGTTGAAGACACTGGATTTAGGAAGTTTGTCGAGGAGCTGAACCCAAACTATGTGTTGCCAAGCAGGAAAACACTGTCCAACACAATTGTCCCAGACATGTACAGAAAGACACATGAAGAAATAAGACAGAAGGTGGATAAAGCCAAAGCTGTGTGCCTGACCACAGACAGCTGGACATCCAGAACATCATCATCATTTATGTCTGTGACATGTCATTTTATTGATGACTCTAAGATGGTCTCTGTCCTGCTGGAGTGTTTTGAGATGAGTGAGAGGCACACTGCTGACAATCTGTCTGAACAGCTGAGGGTAGCAAGGGAGTGGGGAATCCAGGGTAAAGTTGCTGCATGTGTGTCTGACAACGCTGCAAATGTGGTGAAAGCAATCCAAAACACAGGTTGGCCTCACCTGTTCTGCTTTGCACACACCCTGAATCTCATTGTCAACAGTGGCGTTGCTGCCATTAAACAAACAGTGGTAAAGGTGAAGGTGATCGTTGAGTATGGGCACAGAAGTACATTTGCAACTGAGAAACTGAAGGCTACGCAAAAGCAGTTGGGGTTAGCAGAATCTCGCCAACACGTTGGAACTCAACATACTACATGATGTTGAGGTTCCTGGAAAATGAAGATGCCATCATCACAACCCTGGCCTTGACTCATCCAAGACCGGCCCTCCTCACACCCAATGAGTGGGAGGAAATGAAACAAGCCTGTGATGTGCTAAAGCCCATTGAAGAGGTCACTGTTGAAATCAGCAGTGAGGGGTAAGCGTATTTTAATGTTATTATTGCATTGTCGTTTGAGAATAATGTGATTATTGTATTATTGTTCAGTCACATCCGAACAAAGTCAAAAATCTGTCAATCAAGCTCCTACCTGGCTGGCTTTAACTAAATCAAAAATAACCAGAACTTATTGTACTGTTGGTAATGAATATGCCTGTTATACAATTTTTACTAATAGTAAAAATGTTATAAATAATAATCACATAACAATATACATTATTATTACAACTATCAGGCCTAAATCTTGTTTTTCTTTCTGTCAGGTATGTGACTGTTCAAAGGTCTGCAGAGGATTGCTTCAAACATCCAACGAGCTGGAAACCTTCAAGATTCTGTGGAGCAATTAGTGGCGACCATTTGCCAGCAGATGAGACACCGTTTTCATAAAATTGAATCCCATATTTTGCTTTCAGAGGCAGCAGCACTCGACCCCAGGTTAAAAAAAATGGCCTTTGGGAGGGGTGAAGATGCTGAATGGGCCTATCAACAACTCCACACTCCTTCAGGGTGACACTCCCCACTGAAGGAGAAGAGGGAGCTCAGGGAGCAGCAGCACGAGGAGGGAGTTCCACTCAGGAGAGTGCTTTCTGAAAAGACTTTGACCAGTAAGTCTCTGGCCAAGTGACCACTGCTCAAAATCCAACGGCTGTTTCACTATTGGAAGTCTGTGCTTTTGTGGCAGACCCTCTAGTGCCGAGGGTCTTCAAACCCTCTCACATGGTGAAAAGTGGAGGGTCTATCCGAGACTTTGTGAGGTGATGATAAAGAGACTCTGCATTGTTGCTACATCTGTCCCATCAGAAAGAATCTTTAGCAAAATGGGCCGGATCATTTCAGAGCGACGAAATCGTCTCAGTTCAACAAAGGTCAGCCAGCTGGTGTTCCTAAATGCAAACCTGAAGTAAAGGGCAAAGGGTCACCTTTTACATGATGATCCTGTTTGGAATAACTTTATCCGGCATCTAGTGTATGGATGTGTCTTTGTCCTATTTTTATTTTTATTTTTTTATTTTAGTTCCTTGCCTTTTTGTTTTGCACTACAGTGAGGCTATTTTTTTTTTTTGATTGCACATTAAAGTTGATATTTTCTTCATATTTTAAAATGTAAAGCATTTATACTTGTTTTTACCTTGTGATTTTGCTCTATTTGATATTTGTTTCTTTTACATTGCACATTTACGTTGACATTTTCTTCATGTTTTTAAAAGCATAGTATTTATACTTGTTTTTACCTTCTGATTTTGCTTGATTTGATATTTATTTTCTTTCTGATTGCACATTTAAGTTGATATTTTCTTCATATTTTTGAATGCACAGTATTTATACTTGTTTTTACCTCGTCATTTTGGTCTTGATTTGATATTTCTTTTATATTGCACATTTAATTTGATATTTTCTTCTGAATGTACAGTTTTTATCTTGTCATTTTGCTAATTTAATATTTGTTTTGCACTCACAGTTGCAAGTCAGTCGATACTTATTTGTCTTTGTTATTTGTATGTATAGTTCCTACAGTAGCCTATAATAAACAATTTTGTCATCACCTTTTGTTGTTTACAATGTGTGGTGTAATAATACCCGACAAAATGTGTGATTCTCTGATTGTGACAATTTGCAAGGGAACAGTGCATGTGAATCCTTCACTAAATGTACTGTGGGGGGTATACGTTCAGTGAACGGATCAAACTCACTGAGCCCAATTTGCCAGACCAGATAACTAGCATACCATAGGACAGGACACTTAAAACATCATGATTTATAAATGAGTTTATTTTTACAAACGTGTTCATCAAAGCAACACTCTTATCTCCCCGTCCTGATTCAGAAGCCGATGCCGTGAACTGACCTGAATCACTCGTGAAGGAATCGCTCAGTGATCCTCACTCTTCCAGTACAACGTTCAGTGAGTGATACTGAACAGTCAGACCACAGTGAAGGATTCGCACTGAACATGCACCATTTCCTCGCAAACAGTCACAGTGACAGGATCAGACAGTCACGCATTTTCTCAAACTGTGGGCTTTATATAGTAATTGTTGCATGCTGTGTCCTACTGTACGTGAGTTGTTTCGTTGGCAATTTAGCAAAGTTTTTTAAAAAAAAGTTCGTTTTCTCCAAGGTACACTTGAATAAAACACACTCCTATCTCCCTCCACCACTTCTGCCTGGTGCCTGCTAAAGATGGTGAGTCTCACGCTTTAAGTTTGTTTATCTGGGAACTAAATCTGTTAAAACAACGGTTGCCATTAAAGTGTATCCCTAAGATGACAACGATTCAGGAGAGTGTAGTTCACTGAGTGTCTCCTCCACCGAGTGATTCAGGAGGAGACAGTAGCTCACTGAGTGCTTCGTTCACTGACTGATTCAGGTGGAGAGTGAAGATCACTGAGTGATTCTGTCGTACTGCAGGAGACACTGAAACAGAAAAGCCATATAAACATAAACACACACCTCCCCTTGTTTTAACAGATTTAGTTTCTACAACACATTATGATTAGCAGAGTAAAAAAGTGGAAAAAACTGAAAAAACAACAAAACAACTTTTAAGCTTTTAATTCACAGGCTATTTGATAGTTATTATAGTTATTAAATTATTATTATTATAGTTGCATTACCATGTGAGAATACTTTTGTACCAGATCTTACAGAAAGCTAATACCATTCTGTAAAAAAAACTATAGCATTAGACAGACAAAACTGTTAATAAATCAACAGAATACATTTCTATCATTTAGGGCAGTATTGACACAGATACAGAGATTCTAATGCGAAGACATAGTATTTGTTCAAACATACAAGTGGATTACTACAGATAAATAAGCTTACCTTCAGATATTCATCTCGAAGTGTGGAGCAAGGCTTTGCATGTTTCTAACACGATCAAGAAGGTTGTGGATTCACCAACTCTGGATTGGAAGCTCAGGGATGCAAATGATTCTCCTGAAAGAAAGAACGCGTCAGCTAACATTTAGTTTCTACATCACCAAGTGTGTCCGTGTGTGTGTGAAGAACAAAACAGCTTCATATCTTCAGCTATGAACCTGTTGCCAGGTAGCAGAGAGTCAAAGACCGTCTCTCCTTAGCAGTGATGGTTAATCTCCTCTGTGTTCATCTTCAGCAGCTCCTTCTCTGCCAGTTATCTGTCAACATAATATCAATAAACAACTTTGACACAATTAACCATACACAGTGTCTCTTTCTTGATGGCTACCAGATTTATTTAGCTAAGTTACATTTAGGCTTTAGTGTTACTAGGCTAATAACACCAGTCATTAACTTAATTTGAGAACAACTCATCTCTAGCTTGCTAGGTAGACTATAAAGTCCATACTCACGCTGTCTCCAGGTGTCTTTCCACAGTCTTTCCTTGTTTTTTAATTTGGTACTTTAAGCATTAAAAATAGTCCCAAGACCACCATCATTCCCTTTTATGTCCTTTTTTATGTCCTCTTCCATGTTGCATGTTGGGTTTTTCCTATGTTTCTCCTTCGTTTTTGTCAGATCACGTTTGTTCACGCAAGATTTCTGTCTTGGAGGACTAGATTCTTCTGGTGGGACAGAATTATTATGGGTGGTGTGCCGTGTTGACATTAATGGAGCACACCATATTATTTGTCTATTTTATTTTATCAATAAATTTTATTTTATCTGTTGATGTATGAATTCATTTATTTGTGATATTGGATAGATTTCTGTTACTTTTTTTATTACTCGTCGATTCTTGAGTTTTATTTCCTGTAACTAACTCGTCATTATAGTATGCATTTATTTACTTCGATTTAACATCATTTTTTTACAATATTCTCCCTTGTTTTGGACATGTTTCCTCTCTGTTTCTCTGTTCCTTTGTTAATCATCTACTTGGCTGGTCATGTTAATTATATTAGATGGTCACACACAAGGGTAACAAATGCTGATGAAACACATTCGTTTTGTTGCTGCTGCATAAACTTCAACAAAAGTCAACAAAAGACTTCATTGCCAATGCTGATGCTTTTGTCATTTGGGTTTTATCAGAGCACACCACACACAGAATGATCAACACTGTCCAGTGCCTGATTTTTAATCTTCATATGTGGGGTCTCTAACAGATAAAATATATCTCCTTGGATTTAGAAAATCCTTTTGTGTGTACCCTGCTGAAGTCTTCATTGGCTGTTACTGTATACACAATAGTGGCCTCAAGCAACCCCACTTAGAAAAACCTGATCCATCGCTTTAAGAATGCTCACAAACGGGGAAGCAGCTGTAGACTGGGCAGAAATAGCTGCTTTTCTGCACACAGGCAGTGATTGTAAAGGGTTCTTACAGTATTTTTGAAGTTTGTTTGTATGAGATGCTTGACAATAGTCAGTGAAGTGGCTGAAAGGGTCCCGGCACTGATGCACCTTTAAGCAGAATAAATCCAGACACCTGATTGGGTACACTGCTGTTAATGGGTACAGATATTTCCCATAATTTTGTGAAGTTTACATAAAAACATGCCACAAAACTATGTGGGGCCAAATTTAGAAATAGTCAAAGATTTTCAAGCCCTTTATTTTTCCTCCAGGAAGTCTCTGTGTTTGGCACTAACTCACAATGCAGCAAATGACTGTGTTCTTCCACCTGCATGCATTGATTTCATCAATCTGTTGTTGCACTTCATGGATTCAGGAAGACGCAACAACGGCATTGAAACTAATACCGAGCCAGATATGAGTGATTTGAGTCTATGTATTAGTCATTCAATCAATTTTTAATTGAGAATCAAAAATCAAACAATGAAAAAGGGACTGGTCATTTTGTTGTTCTTTTTTGAATCTGAAACAAAACAACACAAAATGCCTGGTTTTTCTGTCACATTAAAAATACAAAGTGGACCAACGGGCCACACGTCGAGTTTGATTAAATATTTAAAAGTCTTTTTTAGGTTGCGCTTTCACCGAGTTCATGTACATATGTATATATATATATATATATATATATATATATATATATATATATGTATATATATATATACATATATATATATATATATATATATATAAAAACTCTTCTCTCACCCACCCCCCTCTCCCCGGTGGGGTGGATGGCTGTTCATCCTCTTCAGCTCAGGTCCTCTACCAGAGGCCTGGGAGCTTGAGGGTCCTGCGCAGTATCTTAGCTGTTTCTAGGACTGCAGTCTTCTGGAGTGAGATGTCTGATGTTTCTCCAGGGATCTGTTGGAGCCACTTCTCCAGTGTGGGCATCACTGCCCCGAGTGCCCGATGACCACAGGCACTACTGTTGCCTTCACCTTCCAGGCTTTCTCTAGCTCTTCTTTGAGCCCTTGGTATTTCTCTAGTTTCTCGTGTTCCTTTTTCCTGATGTTGCTATCACTTGGGATGGCTACATCAATCACAACAGCTTTCCTCTGCTGCTTATCCACGATTACAATGTCCGGTTGGTTGGCCATTACCATTTTGTCGGTCTGTATCTGGAAGTCCCACAGGATCTTTGCTTGGCCATTCTCAATCACCTTGGGAGGTGCTTCCCATTTGACCTTGGGGGCTCCAGTCCATATTCTGCACAGATGTTCCTGTACACTAAACTACTTGGTTATGGCGTTCCATGTATGCTTTTCCTGCCAGCATCTTACACCCTGCTGTTAGGTGCTGGACTGTTTCAGGGCTCTCTTTGCACAGCCTGCACCTGGGATCTTGCCTGGTGTGGTAGATCCGGGCCTCTATTGCTCTGGTGCTCAAGGCCTGTTCCTGTGCAGCCATGATTAGTGCCTCTGTGCTGTCCTTCAGTCCAGCCCTCTCTCGCCATTGGTAGGATTTGTTCATATCAGCCACTTCAGCTATCTGTCGGTGGTACATCCCATGCAGGGGTTTCTCCTCCCATGATGGTTCCTCTGGTTCCTCCTTCCCTGTCAGTTTCCACTGTCTGAGACACTCACTAAGCGCTTGATCTCTTGGGGCCATCCCCCCACCCCCCGTGCATGGTGAACAGTTTCCGAGTTCTAACGTCTGTGGCCTGAATCTCCTCCTTTGGCCAGCTTATTATTCCAGCTGGGTATCTGATCACTGGCAGGGCATAGCTGTTAATTGCCCGAACCTTGTTTCTGCCATTGAGCTGACTCTTTAGGACTTGCCTTACTTGCTTCAGGTACTTGGTTGTTGCTGCTTTCCTAGTGGCCTCTTCGTGGTTGCCATTTGCCTGTGGTATGCCAAGGTATTTGTAGCTCTCTTCCACATCTGCTATTCTGCCTTCTGGGAGTGTAATGCCTTCTGTATGGACTACCTTCCCCCTTTTTGTCACCATTCGGCCACACTTCTCCAGTCCGAACGACATTCCGATGTCGCTGCTGTAGATCCTGGTGGTGTGGATCAGTGAGTCGATGTCTCGCTCACTCTTAGCGTACAGCTTGATGTCATCCATGTAGTGGAGGTGACTGATGGTGGTCCCATTTCGGAGTCTGTATCCGTAGCCAGTGTTGTTGATTATTTGGCTGAGGGGGTTCAGTCCTATGCAGAACAGCAGTGGGGACAGAGCATGACCTTGGTATATTCCACATTTGATGGAGATTTGTGCAATTGGTTCGAAGTTGGCCTCAAGGGTGGTGTCCCATTGACTCATTTAGTTTGCAATGAAGGCTCTTAGAGTCTTGTTGACCTTGTACAGCTTCAGGCATTCGAGGATCCATGTATGTGGCATCCAGTCACAGGCTTTCGTGTAATCAATCCAGGCAGTGCACAGGTTGGTCTGTCTGCTTCTGCAGTCTTGAGCAACTGTTCTGCCCACCAGCAGCTGGTGTGCTCCTCTGGTATTTTTACCAATGCCTTTCTGTGTCTCTGTCATGTATTGATCCATGTGCCCACTTATCGTAGCCGCAATGATGCCTGACAGGAGTTTCCATGTTGTGGAGAGGCAGGTGATTGGCCGATAGTTGGATGGGACTGTTCCCTTCTGGGGGTCTTTCTGGATCAGGACTGTACGGCCCTTGGTCAGCCATTCAGGGTGGGTCCCATCTCTCAGCAGTTGGTTCATTTTTACTGCCAGGCGCTCATGCAGTGAGGTCAGCCTCTTTAGCCAGTAGGTATAGATCATATCCAGGCCTGGTGCTGTCCAGCTCTTCATACCTGAGACTTTTTCTTGGATGTCTGCTACTGTGATGGTCACGGCATCTTGTTCAGGGAGATTGGTGTGGTCTGCTCTTAGATTGATCAGCCACTGTGCTTCGTTGTTATGTGATGCTTCTTTCTCCCATATGCCTTTGCAGTATTGTTCAGTCTCCAGCCTTGGTGGGTTAGCTGGTGAGTTATTCCCTTGCCACTGAGAGTACACTTTGGCTGGTTCAGTGGAGAATAGCCGGTTTATTCGCCTGGCCTCAGTCTCTCTTGTGTACCTCCTTAGTCGGGTGGCCAAGGCTTGGAGTCTTTGTTTGGCAGTTTCCAAGGCCTCTGGTGTGGGCATCTGCCTGTACCTCTTGGGTACGTCTTTCCTGGTTGCACCATTCTGGAGCTCTGACAATTGGTTGACCTCTTTCTGTGTCGCCTTGATTTTAGCCTCTAGCCTTCTCCTCCATGGTGGGCACTGCCCTTTGTTCTTGTTCATGTTATGACAAGAGGGCTTCTGGAACAACACAGAGAAGGCAATGGACACGAGATATTATATATATGTATATATATATATATATATATATATATATATATATATATATATATATATATATATATATATATATATATAAATACAGCTGTTTACAAACAAACAAGACATGACTGAAATTATACTTTTAAATTAACAACAGTGTATCCTGTTACCTCAGACAAACGCTAATCGCTGCTCTGGGTCAATCAGTTCCCTAAATTGTCTTGCAGCTAGCTGTTGGAGCGGTGTTTCAGACTGTCCCACAGACATCCTGAAGTAGGTCCTGAAGTGGCTGTGGTACAGTTTCAGCAAGTGCTTGTGCGATTGTGTCCTCACTGTCAATTTGAAGAGGGCAAAGACCATCTCTTCCAGGTGACCTTGGCTGGGTTGTTTGTCCCAAAACAGGATCGATAGCTGTGTTCATTTATGTTCTAACAAACTGTGCCAAACAGGAAAACGCCTACTTGTATCAAAACAACTCTCTCAATTGATCTAGGTGTGAAGGCTGGGTTAAGGACCACCAGATAATCAGGCTGGTTTTGGTCAGAAGAGTGAATTCAGGCCAAAGTTCATGCTGATTATCTTGTAGCGTGAGCCCCACTTAAAGGACAAAAGGAGACCAAACCAAACCATTTTTCAGGTAGACATAAAAAATGCATCTACTGTTGTAAAGTAGCAAAAGTCTGCCTCATCACCCTCAAAGATCATTAATATATTAACTGACTGTTCTTACATTCTTGAATCCACATGCACGTGATCTGAATAAGAGGCCAGCAGATAAATATATTTGCATCAGCTTGTGTTTGACTGCAGCACAGCGCACTACAAATCACTGAAGTTAGAGGCTTTATACTGAAGAAAATAAGGCAATTTGTTCATGGAAAAAGAGAAAGTCAAAATTTATTCATGCATTGCTGTTTGGTGCTGCAGAAAATTCAGTAAACACTTTGAATCTTAGGACTCTAACCAAGAAACAATCCATACACGGCTGATTGAAATCACTTCACAGTAAATTGTGAATCTGATTGGCGCCAGTCTCTGAGGTGCATTATACTTGGCCTACCAAAATATGTAATTCCTGCCACACTCTATCAAGTGTTGTTTAAAGGAAGATAATGCAACACAGTGGTATCATGCCCTGTTCCAGCTTCTTAGAAACATGTTGCAATTATCAAGTTTAAAATGAATGAATATGTCATGATTCAGCTAGTTATGTTTTATTTGGTATGTTTTTTTTTCTTGTGTTCTTTGTTCCTCTTGTATCTTGTGTTTCCTGTTTTATTTTGAAATCCCTCTGTTTCATGTTGTGTTTCCTGCTCTCACCTCTGTGTGCCTCTGATTGTGATTTCTTCCACCTGTGTGACTGTCTCACCTGTGTTTGATTATTCCCCAGTGTATTTAGTCTCTGGCCGTTTTTGAATTTGCCGACTATACTAGCAGTGTGTACTGATTCGCCCAAAATGTAGTATGACGTACTGATTCGGGAAAATTTCACAGTATGCATCGGACCAATCTGCTTCGCCTACTGTTACCCACAATGCAAAGCACCTGGTCACTCCTGAGAGCAGAGCAGCAACAACCGGAGCAGCAGAGGAATACAAATGTAAGAGCCGTTACTTGTTATCTTTACCTTTTCAACACGTACTATTGTGTAATAAGTTGTAAAAAGGTCGCTGTTGTTGCTGTTTTTCCTTTACGGTTCGTAACGACAGGAAGGTGGTGTTAAGTCTGTCCTATACCTGCTAAGCTAAAAACAACGAAACAGTTAGCAGGTTATCAGTCGTAGACATTGAACAACACATTGAAGTACTGAGCAGGACACGGAGGCCCTGTGGAGGGAGTGTTTGGAGAGGAGAGAGCAGGAGGATGCAGCGAGGGAGGAGAGGAGACAAAAGGATTTGATGGCCATTATTGAAAAAACTTCTGTAGTGATTGTAATGTTTAATAAAAAGCTGTATTGTTTAAGATTTCTTTTGATATTGTTGTGAGTTTTTAGCTCAGACAACCACCATCTAGTTTGAAAAAAGAACAAGAGGAATAACAGAACACTTAACAAATAGTTTTGGAGAATGTGAAACCTGAACCCAAAACATTATTATACTATTTACAAGACATGACAGAATGGTTTTATTTACAAGGAGATTAAAACCAATACTTATTAGTTATGAAAATCTATACATATGTAAGTGGATAAAGATAAACTGACACAGGGATGAATATCAATAAACAATATAACCTGGTAATGTGAATTTTATATATCTATATATCAAAATATGGATTTTTTTTCTTTACAAATTACAAACATGCTCGATTTGCATGCTGATAAGAAACACAGACGTCCTCTGCAATAATAATAAATGATCAAAGGTCCCAGGTGATAGTTTGTAATAATAGCAGAGGATGTTTTTGTTGTCAATCCCGTTGCTCTTAACTGTTAATTTGCAAGTCTATAAAGCAGCAAATTTGAGAGTTTACAAACTCGCAAATTCTGACTTTTTTCTCTTTTTTTTTCTTTTATTATTCATAATATGCCGTCACAAAAAAATATACAAAAGAATTCCTCACTGAAATAATAGCTATTCCTTACCACTGACTGATTCATATAAAATGCTGCTTCTGGCAATATCTTTGCAGATTAATAACTGAAATGTCAAGATGTACTCGTGGTTTGTTTGTTTTGTACATTTAAAATAAAGTTTGATAAAAAAAACAATCATCTGCAGCCTTATTCCGCATTCCTCAAACTGAAAAACAGTGTAGCATACTACAAAATAAACCTAACAGAACAGTCATACTACATACTACATTCCAGTGTAGTCGGCAGTAGGCAGTGCCTACTGCCGACTACGTTCATATGCAGTATGTAGTCGGCGAATTCGAAAACAGCCTCTGTGTTCCCCCTTGTCTTTGTCGGTTCATTCATCTTCCATGTCACACTCCATGCTTTTTTTCTTAGTTTAATTTAATCTAATCCTGACAGAATATTTACAAAAAAATATTTTTTTAGTTTAATCGTAATTGTAAATTTGTTTATTCCATGTACATCTTGATTATTAGTTTTCTGTTCATTTTATTGTTTTTAAATAAGCAGCACTTTAATTCATAAATGTGATCTAACAAACTCAAATTGCAAATATCAATTACATATGTTGTTTACATAGCTTGTAACTGGGATGAAGTAAACATCTGTCGAGTATTATTACAAAGAAATATACATTGCGATGAATTAAATACACATAAATGCAGCAAGTCCATCACTGGCTGAAAAAAAGTATGAACACCATATAAGGGTAAAAATTATATCTCTTTAGTGTATTCAATTGATTATCCATCTTTCCTCTTATCCCTTTTGGGGCATGGCCATTTCTGCTTACACTTTAACCTCCTGTAGTATTTAGAACTGTTACATACACGCATTAGCACTAAATATCTCCACACTTTCACCTCATTTTATGTGAACTAACACGAGCTAGTTTGCATTTCACTTCTTACAATTTTTCACAATAAAAACCTGTTACTTTGTTGTATCAAACCTTTCAATGTGAAGCAGCGAAAGCAGGGTGAGTGTTTTATCTGCAGTAATTTAACACGACTCCTCAGATGGTGCTAAAAGAAATGTGTGTGGACTGAGGTCGTCTTCACGTCAAAATTCCATCCTAAGACCAAGACATATCAAGTTATAACGTTACATGTGGCTATAATTTAATTAAGTTAAAAACAGAATGAAAAGTTGAGTTACCCTAATTGGTAGCCTTAAATTGAATCAACAGTGCCACCTGTTTTTATGGAGTGCGAATTACAAGACATTTCTTATAAAAATTAATTGGCTATGTGTGTGAATCTGCAAGGTGGCAAACTAGTGCCAAAATTCATGTGGCAGTTTTTCGTAGTTGTCAATTTTTTTTTTTCTGTACTTGAAGGTTGTTCTGTTTGTACTTAAAGATTTTTTTTCTACTTGAAAGATTTTATTTTTTATTTGAAGGATTTTTTTTTTGTAATTGAAGAATTATGTTTCTTTGTATGTGTGAAACAGATTAGATTAGACAGAACTTTATTAGTCCCTGTGGACAAACTCCCCCAAGGAAATTAGGGACATGCTGTATTTGTTTCTGAAGCATGATGTATTTGTTTGATAGGTACGTTTCCTTTTTGCCAAACAAAATGCTTTCGTCTGTGAATGATTTGTATTTGCTTTGCAGTTTAACATCATACATACCCTCAACTGATTACAGATAAAAATAATTGCAAATCACTGGATTCATTTTTTTTTCGCAATGTCCCAACATCAAAGACATTTACAGAAATGTAAGTGCTTTGATGTCTGCACATCAAAGAGAGTTCTAGAAGTCAAAGTGCTTTGATGTCTTTATACATGTGTACATCAAAGAGAGTTCTAAAGAGAGGATCAAAGGCCTCTTGCCTCTGTTCCGTGTGTGTATATAAAGATCATTCCAGGGATACTTGGGACATTAAACCAAGTGTTTGGAGGACGAGAGCAGAATCTACCCTGCTGCAGATTTATGACAGAAAATGGTTGACATCCATCAAATGGACGTTGAACATGAGGTGTCATGTGACATCAAGAACTTTAGCCTTCCAAAGAGGTATACCTGCCTTAAAACTCTTGGTTTAGGCGGCTTTGGCAAGGTCCTGAAATGTTGGGATTCAGACACCAGGGACATGGTGGCTATTAAGATCCCAATATGTAAACAGGACACAGATGAGTTACAAATCATGGAAAAGCTCAAGAGCAGTCAGTGCCACAATTGCAACATCATCAAGTTCATTGACTCTTTTGATTTGTGCCATGGAAAAGGGCTGGTCTTTGAAACACTGGACATTGACTTATTTGACTACATTTACAGGTTAAATAAGGAGCCTTTAAGGTTACATGACATCAGGGCTGTTATTAAACAGATGGCCGTGGCGCTAAATGCACTTAAGAGCTTGGGGATAATACATGCAGACATTAAGGAAGATAACATCATGCTGGAGCAATGTAAACGGCCCATCAGAGTCAAGCTCATAGACTTTGGCATGGCCATAATGAGAGATCAAATCAAGCAGCACACAAAAAACCTCCAGTTAATATCCGTCAGAGCCCCAGAGCTTCTTCTAGGTCTGTCATTTTCAGAGGCCATTGACATGTGGTCATTGGGCTGCATAATGTACAGCATGCTCCGCTATGACTATATTTCATGGGCACAAACTCCCTATGACGCAATGCTGACATTAGTTGATCTCTTGGGTATGCCATCGGACGATCTGCTGAATGAAGCACCAGAGGCTTACAAGTTCTTCAAAATAAGAAAGAACGGCACCTGGGAAATCAAAACACAGGAGACAAGTCAACTTTTCAAGAGGATTCACAAAGATTTTTGTCTGGATCAACTTAAGGGCGTGCGTCTGGAGGAAAATAATATGTTTGAGGCTGAGGAGCGAGAACAATGTGTTGAACTGCTCAAAGCCATGCTGGTGATGGATGGGAGCAAAAGAGTCACTCCAGCTGAAGTTCTGTCACATCCGTTCATCACTGGGATAAAAACAAAACAGTCCTCAGGGGTCATAAAGACTGCATTAGCTGAGAACAGGCTGGAGCTGGAAGATGAGAGAACCACAGATGACCAGCGCTGTCCACTCCCTGTACTCCCTCCCTGCTTGGAGGGGAAGGAGACAACCTTGATAGGGAAGAAAGTCGAAGAGAGGAAGAGCAAATTAGCTGAGGGTAAAACAGACACCGCTCCCACAGTCAGTAACACTTATGATATCAGAGGCCGACCTGCCACAGTAGAGAACACGTGTGAGCTGGAAGATGTGATAAATGCAGACAGACTGCAGGCAGAGTCAAGCAAGATCTCAGCTCCAGTGTTCAAGGACCCAGAGACTCAAACAGAGGACTACAAGGATGAGAACAAGAAGAAGAAAAAGAAAAAGAAAAAGAACGCCTTTCAGCGTCTCCGGGGCTGGTTTAGGAAGAAGCTGTGTTGCTTCAATGTTGAAGATTAAGATAGGGGAAAAACATCCTAACCCCCTGCTTATACTCATACTAGTGTGTTACGCCCGGCTCGTTGATGAGCATAACAAAGAAGGGAGGTGGACACAGTGACAGCTTTTAAATAAAGCGATTAATTTATTAAAGAACTCAACAAAGCTATGCATGAAAGGCAACCAAGGCTAAACTCAACATAATCAAATCAAACCAAACCAAAACCAAGGTGGGTGCCTGACAGGCACCAGCCGTCCAGGAGGGAGAGAGAGCCATCTTTGATCCCACCAGCTTTTAAAGGCTCCAAGCAGTTGAAGCCAATCCTAAATGAGGAGAGGGAGTGGCAGACAGGCCAGGAGGGTCTGGAAATGAAAACAGAGGCAGGAAAGCAGGAAGACACATACTGACCCCAAGGCCTGTGGCCGTCACACCTGTTACTGAATTCACAAGTCAAATGAATCAGGAACTATCAGGTCTATCTGGAGTTTTTAAGTTCTTCCTTTGACATGGATTTTCTCCGGGTGCTCCAGTTTTCTCCCACCAAAATTTGTTTTTTAATACATCAAATCAACCAAAACTGTGTCTAAGATTACTTATTTATAATTATTCAATCCTGAGTCTGACCTTGTGTCATGTAGTTGCACCACCTATTATTTTGTACTTGAAAGAAAAATGTGCCGATTTTTTTAACCTGCCCTGCATAGCTAGGATTTTTTTTGTGCACATATATGAAGAGTGTCTCTTTGCATTCAGTGTTTTCTGTAAGAAATTATCGATCATCAAGTATCCCCAATATATATATCATATATACACTGCCTGGCCAAAAAAAATGTTGCCACCTGGATTTAATTTAGCAAATAGGTACCAGCTTCCTATTGGATAATTATTGCATGGGCGATGATCTTTCAGCTGGCAACAAGTTAATTAACCCCAGCTGATGCAATGAGTAACTTCTCATTTCTTAAACAACCATGTCGAAAGACACATCCTGTGGACATGGATAAGATGTTTGTCTGTTTAAGAAGGATCAAATCATTGGCAAAATTGGGTTAAGAACTGTCCAACACATTATTAAAAACTGGAAGGATAGTGGAGAATCATCATCTTCAAGGAAGAACTGTGGTTGGAAAAAAGTCCTGAATGATTGTGATCGGCTGTTGAAGGTTTTGTTCTGTTTGGAAGACAGCACAAGTCCAGATTAGATCGTTTAGCCAACCATTTATTGACAATGAAACAATACAAAAACAGTAAAAAATCACTCAGCTGCTGAGGACTCTGTTCTGCACGTCACTAGGGATGTACAGGCAAGAGCCTTGAACAAAAGAACATACATGATCCTATACACTTAAAGGGATAGTTCAGTATTTTTGAAGTGAGGTTGTATGAGCTCCATATGTCCACTAAGTACATTAGATGCAGTAGAAAGTTCTCTCCTCTCCCTCAGTAAGCCACAGTCTGTAAGAGTCTGTTACGCAGATATAGCCGCCACCAGGGATGTATCGTACCAAGAACAGAGGGTATTTTCGCCGCCTACAAGAACTCCCATCAAAAAACAATAGCACAGTTTAGGAGTACGCTACCTAAGCGTCTCTTTAAGTGCATTAACTTTTCAAAAATATAAAGTTTATCTGGAACTAACTGACTCACGTCACATATTCCTCTGCGCAGCACTTCCGCAAGCCGCTGAATCACTCCGCCTCCCTCTCAGCTGGGAGCTGGCATAACAAGCTAGCGGCTTCAGGCGCTGGTTGTAGCCTTGTGTAACTCTTATCAGGCATTGTGATTCTTTTGTTCTGAGGAAGAGAGGAAGAAACAATCTAGGAAATTAAGAAAGGAGTGATTATGACAGCAACGATGAAGTTCCATTTACTTTGGAGCCAAGAGGATACCTGTATGAACCGGAGTCACTTTTGACATGGATTTCAAGATTTTTACCACCAAATCAACCAAACACTTGCAGAACTTCATGTGATAGGACAGACAAGACAGTCCAATCAAATCAAGGCTGTGTCTCATTTGCCAATCATCAATCATTTTATGTTGTTTACAAATAAGGGTTCAGGCCTCATTTTTCACACTGCTACTACTGCCGTTGCATTATTCTAAACAAAAAACATACCTGGAACATATATATATATATATATATATATATACACACACACACACACATATATATATATATAATGTGTGTCCATTTATCATACATCAATATACCACACATTACCGTCGAGCCCACTAAAATATGCCCCGACCGACATATCACTTGCCACTAATGCTGTTGTTGTTTCTCCTCTGTTCATTAATACTCCATCCAATGTTTATTTTTATTTCTCTTTAATTCTTTCTTTTTTGATTCTTTTTACTACGATATATTTATGTGTTAACATTTCCATTACTATCATTATTACTGCAGCTGCTATGGTTAAGTGACCCTTCTCCCTTTTATAACAAACTATTAATTTTACTGTTGTTCTAGTTATTATTATATATTTTTTTAATCTTTGTTTTTTTAGTATAAGCATCCATACTATAAATTTATTTAATTTTACTATTATTGTGGCCGATATTGCCATCGTTATTATTTATATTACTACAATTAATATACTAATTATTATTATTATTACAACATGTTTTAAGTTGGTGAATTATATGTATATGTATATATAAATATATATATGTGTGTGTGTGTGTATATATATGTACATATATATATATATATATATATATATATATATATATATATATATATATATATATATATATATATATATATATATATATATATATATATACACACATATGTATATATAAACTGTGTTAAAAGTGGGTAAAAATTCAGGGAGTTATGATGATTATAGATGGGCGTAGCACACCTTCCTCAGTAGAAATAAACACGCTGGGGACGCATGGGAGACCAATCCAAGATGGCGGCCAGTTGATACATCATCTCCAATAGACAGCATCAGTCAACCGGTATATTATTGGTGCGTTGCAGTTGTACTCGGAAGTCGGAATTTCCGAGTTCCGAGGTCGGAATTTCCTGCTGGGAACTCGGGGGATCCTTACCACCCCGAGGTTGACACTCGAAGATGGCTGCCCTCAGTGCAAGCAGTTATTAGCTCCTGTTATAATCCTTTTAATAGCACTTCTGACTCATGTTTGTCGCACTAAATCAGCAGTACTGTGTCTATGGGTCAATGCGGCGTCTACTTTTTAAGCTCTCAACATCCAGATAAACTTCACTTCCAGGTTCGCCAGATAAAAAACATCAAACATCAGATAAATATCTCGTTATCCATTTTCATAATTTTTATTTGAGTACAAAAACGGAAATCGGAAATAGAGTCGTTATCCGTTTTTTCATTTTCATTTTACAGACAACTATTGAGAAAGAGTTTGTTTTCTCATTGTTTCATTTTTGGTTTTATTTTGAAAACCAAATGAACGAATGATACACAGATTAGCCTCCCCTGTCTTTCTCTCCTCCCCATGTTTATTCCTCCCTATCCCTCTCACCATAGTTATGCCACACTGTTTTTGTTATTCTATTGTTATTGTACTATCACTGTGTTTATTGTTGTAAATCGAATATAATATTTTTCTCATGTTGAACTCTCATTTTGATTGTAGGTACACCTCTTTCACCCCTTTTAGTGGTTTTGCCCTCTATAGAAACAGCACCCAGAAGTGTTCAAAATGGCCTGGAAGGGATTAAAATCTTGAAATCCATGTCAAAAGTGACTGAGTGTAACTCCATATGAGTCACTTCAAAGATTTTGAGGATAATAAGTACAAATAGCAACAATAACAAATGAATAAATGACAGGTGGACATTTTTGTCCACGAAGGGTCATGGATGTGATAAAAATGCATTACAGGGTCAAATAACAGATTTTCATGCTGAAAGTTGGGATTTTCATATTTAACACAAAATTATCCCCTTTTGCCAAAAATCACCCCCCTGTGACCTTTTGTCGGTCACTTTCTAGAAAATGGAAAGATGATGTTGTGATAGAAGATGTCATGGATAGATTAAAAATGCATTACAGGGTCAAATAACACATTTTTGTGCTGAAAGTTGAGACTTTGAAATTTCACCCAGAATGACACCCCCTCACTAAAAATCAACTCTGGTAAGGATGGTGATTGTCTGTGAGGAAGTTTTGAATTTTGGAAATGGTCAAAAATGTCCAGGGGTCATTTAATATCAACAATGTTTACATATGCTAATTATCTGCTACTACTAACTAATTCAAATAAAAAGAAGATACTTGAGTAATTAGAATGACCAATGTTCAACATTCAATCACTGAAAATACATAAAGAAAAGAAAAACATTACAGGTCTGAGTAATACTGATAAAAAGAAGACATTGTAAGACATTTTTTACACAACAGCTATTTTAAATATGTGTATTATTTGTTGTGCATTATTTTTTTAGTGTTATTATTCAGACGTGTTTTGTTCTTTTTAATTTGTTCTCATGTTTGTATTTCAAGTGCTGTCTCCTCACGGAGCGAAAACGAAGGGCTCAAGTAGGCCGAACATCCAGGAGTCACCAGAAAGCTTCAACCACTGGCACCCAGCACACTCACTCCTGCTGCAGGAATGGACAAGAATCAAGTCCTGGTATGTTTTTTCTGTAAATGTATAATTGTACTGTCTTTTTTATTGCAAGTAGAATTATACCAAAAGAATAACATTTTTTCTCCATGTTTGCAGGTCTAACACTGCCAGAATCATCGCAGTGGAAGAGCTGCTGTCCAAGCCCTCTGTCCTCTTTATTAAACACAGCTAATCAGTCTCTACCTGGAAGTTCAGCGGCTGTAATGACGAGGGCAAGAGACGACAGCCACATACTGTGCTGACAGTGACTCCTAAAAACTTAAACACCAAACTGCTGTTGCTACACTGACAAAGTTCAGCCATCTGTAAAGCACACAATTCTGTTTACAATAAACCCTTCATAAATTTATCACAGAAAATGTTTCTTTGCATTACCAGTGCTGTTCAGCATCACCTGTTGCTACCTTTTAATCATATTTAGTTGCATGTTGTCACAGGGCAGGTAAACAAAACAAAATCATTATCAACATAAAAATAATGTGTGAAAAGTAGATTTCTGTGAATGTTGTATTTTATCAATCAATCAATCAATCTTTTTTTGTATAGCGCCAATTCATAACAAGTGTTATCTCAAGACACTTTACAATAGAGCACAAAGCTCTTCATATTATGGATACACATATATACATATATACATATATAAAATACACATATACACATATATATACAAATATATACATCCAACACCCAACATGAATCCATATAGCTTATCACGAATCCCTCATGGCGGCAAGAAAAAACCTTCTGTTAAGCAGCAGGAAATCTTGAATGTGGACCCCAGTCCAGCCCAGTTTTATGAGACATCCTGTGACATAGCCACAAAGTGTGTTTTTTTGGGGGGAAATATTGTTTTGATTCGGGGATTTATATATATATAAAATCCTTGCAAGGTTTAATCCCCTTGCTCACCCTGATAACTACACTTGCTGATCTTGAGTGGTGGAGTCTGTTTAGCTGCATGTTCCTGGTCAGGTGACCTGCTGCAGCCAGGTTGGGTCAGGTGTGAAGAGGGGGAGGGGAAGAGGTGAACAAAGGAGAGGAGAAGGAGAAATGTTTGGAGGGGGAGACTTTTGCAGGTGGGAGCAGGAAAGAAGCTGGGCAGTTTGGAAAGGGCTGTATTGACTCAGTAAAGAACAAGTTGGAGTGTTCTGGGACTGGGGACCTAATCTTCTCCAGGTAAAAGTTGGAAGGCTGGAGAAGATTGCCGGCCAACTTTATCTCGGCATAAACTCTGAGGAAGTCCAAAACCCAGAAGAAATTTCCCAGGACTGGTGAGTCTTCCCCTGGAGGAATAATTTTTCTTCCTTTTACTTTTTCGCCTTTAAATGCGCCGCGGGCGAGGCGCAGTGACAATTTCACCTCGGTGGTGAAGAAGGTCAGAGCCGCTGTCACTTTTGCAGCAACTGGGAGAGCGCAGGGGCCATCAGAGGACACGATGCGCGTCACCGTGTGGACCACCTCGCGGGACAGATGTAATCTGTTCCTGTGTCATAAATATGAGTACAAAATTAAGTGATAATTACATTTAAACACAGCAGCAGGCTAATCCATTCATCATGCTTGTGATCCACCTGCATTCCTGGTCTGTCATCGCCAAGTAGCAGAACCTTACAATAATGTACTCCATCTTTTTAGATCACGTTACGAATAAAGATTAAAACAGAGAAATATGGGCAATCACAGGTAAATCCTTAAGACACCGAGTGACTGACATTTATTCAGCGAGCGTCTCTCTCTTTTTTCTTTTCTATTGAATTTCATGAAATGAGAGATGCCGGATACTCTGTATTGGATGATGTGGCTGTTTGTGGTTGGCTTGAGAGATGTGAACGTCTCTGATCTGACATCAGATGTGACGGGACAATTAATATAGATACAAATGTATGTGTTGGTTCAGACGGTTACATTAAGTAGTGGTTGTTGTGATTGTTTATTGCATTAAAATGTGCCTGACACTGTGGACACCTGCCTGTGAGGTTTTGGTGACGTGAGCGCACTGTGCACCTGTCAGCCAAATTACAACTGCCCGGGGTGCGCCTCTCCATCGCCGAGAATAGACCAGGTTGGAGCTGGCGAGCTTTCAGTGCACCTTCCGCGCAGTTCTTTGGTACGAAATTGTCACTGCGCCAAGCTGAATCTGTCGACACCTCCCCCTGGTGCGCCGTCACACCCATCTCGGCTCAGCCGGTCTACCAAAATGCCAAATTGGCTGCGCACGGTGGTGCACTGGATGAAATTACCACTGCGTGGGGTGCGCCACCCTGCGTCACCCTGAGTTGCGCCAGGAAATTAGAGCCCCATGAGTTACCTGCAAGTGACCTGCACTGAGGTCTTAGAGATTCTGCGCTGTCCGCGGTGCTGAAACTGAAAAATGGACCAGATCAGCACCTCAGACGGGTCACTTGTCCTCCGTGCAGGTCACTTGCAGGTGACAAAGGTCTAATGCACAGGCTGTGTATTTGGAACTTCATCCTGTTTATGGGTGCTTGTGGCTGCAGTTTGTGCTCCAACACGATAAAATCACCTCCACTAGATGAATCATTATGTCTCTTTCTACAACCGTCTGTGTGACTGCAGCAGCAGTTGGAGAATAAATGGTCAGAAAACTTTAGTACTTCATTAAAAAAACCTTATGAACTTCAGAAAACGTACAGAGCATATATTCAGGAAAACTCATGGCATGACAGGGTTGTGATCAGACCGCCGTAGTGGTTCTGGTGTTCACTGGAGGAGCAGCGCCCGCTGTCTATAGCCGTGACCGTCAGAAAAATGCTCCATTAAAATATATTCTCGTGAATTTATCAGAGATTGGTCACGGGTCCAGACAGAACTATCACTTGGTCAGGATCTGGACCAGAACAAAATAGCAAAAATATTTTCAAAGCCTTCTCAGTCTGAGGCTGTAACAGGCCTGCCCACTGCTCCAGCATGCAGCCCAAACCTGAGAAGCCTCTGAGGCTCAGAATCTGTCACTTTAATCAAACTTCAGTCAGATTTCAGTTTTTGATTCACTCTGGTGTTCATGTGCTGATTTCTGTGACTGTATCCTGGTGACTGTGGCTTTATTTCAGTCATGTGATGAAGTCCTATGGGGACAGGAAGAGAAACAGGCCGACTGTGAATCAGTGGAAACAGAGGGAAGAGATGGTTAGAACTCTACGTGCTGGCTAAAGGAATCAGCAGAAAATTATAGATATATTTATATTTAGAATTTATATTTATATTTAGAGACAGAATCTGGACTGTTTTTGAAGGACAGCCAATAAATGAGACGGTGCAGAGTCAAAGGACTGGAGCTCATATCGTTCCTTCTGGTCTCTCTGACGACTCAAAGCACTTTTACTCCACAGGTCACATCTACACATTCACACACATTCACTCTCACATTCACTCTCTGAGGGCTCAGAGTCTCTGTGTCAGTTAGCATCAGTGTTAGCTCACACATCCTCGCCCTTTAAACACATTTACACACCACTGATGCAGCAGGGGGGCAACTTCAGGTTAAGGGTCTTACCCAAGGACACACCCACATGTGACAGCCAGAGCTGGGCTTGAACCTTTGACCTTCTTATTGATGGTAGAACTTACTACCAGACTGAACCACTGACACCCCATGTAAAGGCTGGTCTGTCAGGAACGTAGCATTATGGGTAATATTTCATTAGACAGACGTGTGAGCAGCAGGCCTGCAGTGTAGCATCGTTTGTTAGCTTTTCTGTTGTTGCTTTAGATGTGGTCTAACTTTTCACTTAAATGTCTAAAAACAGGTCAAACCATCAAAGCCACACGACTCTACTTCATATCAGACTGATAAATCTGACAGCAGCTCATATTAAACTGATCAGAGCGTCTGTGTTTCATATCAGCTCCTAAAAACACTCAGTCTGTTTGTCATGTGAGCAGAATTGTGCAGTCACATGACTCAGGTTGACAGAGTGGGAACAGGTCAGGGTCAAAGGTCACTCCAAAACTCTCAAAAAGATTAAACATTTATTGAATCAGAAAAAAAAAAACAACTTTGTATAGTTACAATAAATTCAAAATCAGATCAAAAGTTGTGATTAAAAAATAAAATCAAGAATAAAAATCTAAATAAAAACTCTTAAAGTAAAATCCATAAATAATCATACCAGTGAGGCTCAGACTCACAGGCCCTTCAAAAGTGTTCAGGAGAAAGGCTGAGACCCAAAAGGACTTTTAGAAGTTCAAAATGATGAAAGTTATAAAAATATAAGACGCCCTGGGCTGTATTTATCTGACTGTTTATATGATAACTGGGGTCAAAGGTCAAAGATGGAGCCCCTCTCCCAACAGAAACCTCTGCAGGACCTGTTCTGAGGAAAAGGACCGTTCATGCTTTGGTAAAGGTCCTCAGTTCAGAGGAAAACCACAACACATTTCTCTGCTCCTTCAAGCTGGAGCAGAAAGTTCACTCAAACTCAAACTGCTGATGTCGGCAGATTTTCCACTGAACACGTCTGAACCACAACATGCCATCCCCCCCACCCCCCCCACACACACACACAGTTTAAGGTCATAGGTCACATATGGCATCAAACTGTTACAGATGAGTTCAGACACACAGACACAAAATATCATAGATCAATATAGTCTGATAAGAAGGTCAAAGGCCAAACATGGAGAGAAACAACATCAGATTCAACAATGACATCAATGTTCAGTTCTTCCAGCAGAGGCGTGAGAGTCTGGAGGTCACAGCATCGTTGTTGGAGGTCAAACTCTGAGGGTCAGCAGCTCTGAGTGACAGTCGTCTGGTTTTTGCTCCAGTGAGTTTGTTTTTGAGAATCACTCTTTAGATTTTGTTCTTTGACTCTGAAACATCCATCTGCACCTCTCTGCTCAGTGATGCTGTCTGTTCCTGTTGACCTCTGACCTGTACTGATTTGGACTGAGGCAGATAGATCTAGTCAGATAGAACTCTGTCCTGTACATATATAGAGACTAAAGTAGATAGATCTTGTCAGATAGATGAACTATTCCTGCCTTATATTTAACAAAGTGCTCCCTGCAGTCTTCTGACCTGCTGCTCTCTGATATAGACCGATGTATTAATACATGACTCTGTCAGACTGTCTGAGGATCTGCAGGGACCTGAACAGAGTCTGTGTGGACACGTCTCCAGAAGGACACAGCAGCAGGATGTCCCAGTCTCTGAGGGACTGACTGTTGATGAGTTCAGACATGGTTAGACCCTCCATGTGGCAGAGAGTCCTCTGAGGGTTTCTGCTCCAACACAAAATCATCTGCTGCTTGTTGGTCCTCTGGTTGTGATGGTCAGTCTCCCTGGAACACACACACACACACACACAGACACACACACACGCCCATCCCTGCACACACACACACACACACATTACTGCTGCTGCTGCCTCCTCCTCTCTCAGCAGCAGAAGATGATCCTCTCTTCAGAAACTCAGACTGGGTGGACACAGCGCTGACCTGCTGTGTCCCTTGGTGGTTGTGGAGCTAACACAGTTTGGTGTGTCTGTGTCCCTGAAGGTCTCATGGCTCTGGACTCAGGTTCAGGTCTGTGTTATAAGTGTGGGAAAAAAAAACACACGCTGTTGAAGGGCCCGAAGGATTAATGAAACACCACTTTTTTAACTGCAGCACCGTCTCATCGTCCCAGCCCTATCCACCACCAGCTGGAGCTGCAGCTGCTCCTGTCAGCCAGACTGTTGTTGACCTTTGACCCAGAAATACACATCAGTGCTTTGAGGAATCAACAACAAACCTGCTGCTCAGTCTGCTCAGAGAGGAGAGAGAGGCTGCACAGAGGACAACTGTCTGCTGTGCCGCTGATGGACACGGATTTGACACGAGAAGAAGAACGTACTTACTGCAGAGTCTCCAGTCTGTAGTTTGGATTCTCCTGAAGATCTCGCAGCAGCTTCACTCCTGAATCATCAAGATTGTTTAAACTCAGGTCCAGCTCTCTCAGATGGGAGGGGTTGGACTCCAGAGCTGAGGCTAAAAAAGAACAGCTGATCTTTGACAACCTGCAGCCCCTCAGTCTGAATAGAGAAGAGAGAATGAAGAGAAAAACTATTTAGGATCCAATCAGATGAGTCCACATCACACAGTCTGCTCAGCAGAGCCAATCAGCTGCTGCTCTGCCTCTTGTAGTTCAGTTTGTCTCAGCTGCTTTCACACACGTCTTGATCCATTCCTCCTGTTTCTCTAAACTGTAAACAGCAGAGCTCAGATTTTTCTGTCAGGATCAAACATTCACATCTAAACACTTCAATCTGAGCTCGCAGTCAAAGTCTGCTGTCACATGGTCCACACTGCAGTCCAGATGAAGTTCATAAGAATTACTGATCAGAAAATGTTCAAGAAGAAAAGCTTGATCCCACCTGGACAGGTGAAAGAAGTCATTAACCCAAACACAGAGAGACTCCTACACACTGTGGTCTACATGTGCATCTCCAGAACCTTCTTTGTTCCTTCAAACATGTTGGAGCTCAGACCTTCATCAGGTTGATGTGGATCAGACTGTAAATCAGCTGAAATCTTGTCCAACAATACAGTCAATGTTGGAGCTGGACTCTTTTCTCTGTTGTTCAGAAATATTGTGGACTCAGTCTCAGTTTACATGTTGACATGTCCCTCAGATTGTCTCCGTCTATCTTTGATATCAACACTCAGCTCCTCTGAGCCTCCTGAACTGCCTCAGACTGTTTTCATCAAGGAGGCCTGATTAGCACCAAGAGTTTAGGACCACCAGGAGCAGAAGGCCTCCCAGCCCAGAGGAACAGAAGCTCCAGAGATCCAACAGACCAAAACCCCCAATGATTCAGGGACACTCTGAGAAGTGACCCCCCAATAATATCAGGGATGTCATAACTTCATTTCATTTCTCATTATTTGCTTCATCTGTTCAACTGTTTGTAAATCTTTCCGTTATTAATTTTCACATCATTTTATGGCTTTTCTTGTCTCACTGCTTTTATTGTTTTTCCTCTTTGCTTCTTCTCCTTTTTATTGCCTTTTCCATTTTCTGTATTTTTATGTTTTTGTCTTTTATCTCTGGTCTTCATGGTCTCATTTATGTCACTGAGTTCTTGTATAATCAGCGTTCTTACAACACAGTCAGACCTGATTAATGATGTTACCAGTGGTTTAATAAAGTTAATTTCATCTAGCATTGATACTTGACACCAAATATTAATGTGAAATGAAGCAGCCAAGCTTTTTCATTCAAACAAAGTCTTCAGTTAGAGCTTACAATGTTTAAATCTCTACATTTTGACAGAAAGTTTTTATTATTTAAAGTGAATATCAGTTTCAAATATCAGTTATCGGCCCATGAACCACCAATAATCAGCATGGGCCCTAAAAAATCAACATCAGTCGACCCTCAAATTAAGTATTTTGACCTTGGTCTGGTTAAACATTCTCTCAGATTAATTGTGAGCAGAAGTTTATAAACATTTTGTCCATTTTGAGATTGAAACAGCATTGCACAGAGCTCATTTCACTTTAATTGTTTATGATTATCTCAGTGCTCTCTTTAATGCTGTCAGTAGGGATGTACAATAAGCTGAAACCAGACTACAGGTTCATCTCAAAAAATTAGAATATCATGAATAAGTTCAATTATTTTGTCTCTCACCTCAGAAAGTGAAATCCATCAATTGTACAGATTCATTGCACACAGAGTGAAATATTTCAGGCCTTTATTTCTTGCAATTTTGATGATTATGGTTTACAGATAATAAAACCCCCAAATTTAGTGTCTCAAAAAATTAGAATATTGTGCAAAAGATCAATATTGGAAAGTCATGGTGCCACACCCTCAGCAGATTATTAACTCAAAACACCTGCAAAGGTTTCCTGAGCCTTTAAATGGTCTCTCAGTCCAGGGTCAGTAGGCTCCACAATCATGGGGCAGACTGCTGACTTGACAGATGTCCAGTAGACAGTCACTGACACCCTCAACAAGGAGGGCGACCCACAAAAGGTCGTTGCTAAAGAGGCTGGTTGATCACAGAGTGCTGTATCCAAGCATATTCACAGAAAGTTGAGATGCAGGAAAAAGTGTGGTAGGAAAAGGTCCACCAGTAAAAGGTATAACTGCAGCCTTGAGAGGGTTGTCAAGAAAAATCTATTCAAGAATTCAGGGCAGCTTCACAAGGAGTGGACTGAGGCTGGAGTCAGCACATCAAGAGCCACTATGTACAAACGAATCCCAGTCAAGCCACTCCTGAACCAGAGACATGGACAGAAGTGTCTCACCTGGGCTGTGGAGAAAAAGACCTGGACTGTTGCTCAGTGGTCCAAAGTCCTTTTTCAGATGAAAGTAAATTTTGATTGTAATTTGGAAATCAAGGTCCTAGAGTCCAGAGGAAGAGTGGAGAGGCACAGAATCCACATTGCTTGAAGTCCAGTGTGAAGTTTCCACAGTCAGTGATGATTTGGGCTGCCATGTCATCTGCTGGTTTTGATCCTCTGCAGCCATCTACCAGGACATTTTAGAGCACTTCATGCTTCACTCTACTGACAAGCTTTATGGTGGTGCTGATTTCATTTTCCAGCAGGACTTGGCGCATGCCCGCGCTGCCAAAGGTACCAAAAGCTGGTTCAGTGACCATGGAGTTACTGTGCTTGATTGGCCAGCACACCCGCCAGTCGTGAACCCCGTCGAGAATCTATGGAGGATTGCCAAGAGGAAGATGAGAGACACCAGACCCAGCAGTGCAGGTGACCTGAAGGCAGTTTTTAAAGCAACCCGGGCTTCAATTACACCTGAGCCGAGCCACAGGTTGGTCGCCTCCATGCTGCTCCACACTGATGCAGTAATTCATGCAAAAGGCCCAACCAAGTATTGAGTGGAGAGAAATGAACATACCTTTCAGAAGCCTGACATTTCTGTTTAAAATATCCTTTTTATTGATCTTAATTAATATTCTAATTTACTGAGACACTGGATTTGGGTTTTCATTATCTGAAAGCTATAATCATCAAAATTGCAAGAAATAAAGGCTTAAATTATTTCACTCTGTGTAATGAATCTATATAATATATGGGTTTCACTTTCTGAAATGAGAGGCAAAAAACTTATTCATGATATTTTAATTTTTTTAGATATACCTGTATGTTGAACTGGTGCTGATGCAGATCTTTATCCACCGTTTCTGTAATTCTCTAGAACACCAGGTCTATCTGGTAAAGAATTGAGCTCTTTGTCTCGTTCAGTCTGTTCACAACAAAACAGGAGACACAAGAGTCTAAAATGAATGAGAGATGGATTCAGTTGTCAAATACAGATGTTCAGTCATGAAAAACTGAGCATCATTTCATTGGATTACGTTCAGGACATTATATGTAGAAGTTTGTGAGGAGTCCCAGTTGAAAGGAGCTTCATCTGCTTTTTTGAGAGCTCCAAGCAGCTGAGTAACATCCTGCTGACAGACAGTGAAACACAGAGCACTGGATTAAACATTTTCACACAGAGTATTCTAACTATAAAAGTCCATTCTCTTCATTAAAAACACCTTTGTTGGCCGCTCCTCTCAGATAATCCTGAAGAATCAACTCAAACTAAGACAAAAACTCAAATGTTTGTGTCCCTGTAGTTCAGAGCCTCAAACTTCAGTCCTCTAAACAGCCTGAAAGCTGAAGAAATAAGGATGAAGAAGAAAAGAGCTTCAGCTGACGGAGGTCTGTCTGTCCACATGAAAAACCACAAACTTCATGCTGCACTCTAGAAAATCAATCCTACATTCTGCTGATGTCTACATCAAATATTTCTGCTCCACTGATTGGAGGACGTCTTCATTCCTGCACAAACCACTGATTGACTTTTCAAGCTGTTATCTGCCCACTATGACATCATGACCCCCATTTTACACATGATTCTGTCTGGATCTCCACGGGGGCCCGGTCTTTGGCCCTTGGTGGTCTCAGCCTAGAGGAGCACAGGGGTCCTTCATCTTTATCATGAGAGATGGCCTCCCTAATCTCACCACATTGTGCTCATGCGTTTGTCCTTGTTTTCAAGGAGACACCAGGAGACTGATTTTCACACACCTCAGTGGAGATTTCATTAATTTATCAATTAATTAATTAACTAATTAATTTCTTCATTCATTCATAACTTCATAATGGATCAATCTCTTTGTAACCGGGCATTAAGTTCATATTTGCATTCATCTACTTTGTTTGTCAAATTAAGCCTTTCTCTTTCCTCCAGATCTTCTGTCTCGTAGATACTCAGGGATTTTACCACAGTTTTGACAAGTACAGTGCCGTGAAAAAGTATTTGCTTTTTTGCATATTTGTCACTACTTGAATGTTTCAGATCATCACATAAATTTTTATATTAGACAAAGATAACCTGAGTAAATACAAAACGCAGTTTTTAAATGATGATTTAATTTATTAAGGGAAAAAAGCTGTCCAAACCTACATGACCCACTTATTGCCAGTTCAGGTCCACAGATATCAAGTTAGTCCAAGTCTTTACAATTCTAACCCTGTCGTATTCCTCTGTGCATGTCAAAACCAGCTGAAGCTCCATCAGGTAATGAGACACAACGACTGATGTTATTGTAAGAAGAATGACCTTCATGAAACAGTCACCAAAACCATAAGCTTTCAGGGCATGAAATATGAAAGGATGTGGGATCACGTCAAAGACTTTTATGAAGTCAGGAAATAAAATAAAGCTTCTCTCCTTCATCATTTCAATGTAATCTAATATATCCAGGATAAGACCAATGTTTCTGTGAACAAATCTTCTCTTTGTGAAGCTTGACTGAGTTTCATTTATTATCTGACAAACACTCTTTCATAGATCACTTGTGTAACTGTGGTAGGTTCTAGTCTGTGCTTAACAATGTGCTGGCTTTGAAATCATCTAAGGTTTGGGGGTTTTACCTGGTTTTGTATCAGTACGATGACCTCTTGCTTCATATTTGTTGGGAGAATTTGATCACCTCGAGCCACAGTCAGCACTTTAAGTAAGAATTCTCTTATTTCACTGCAGAAAAGCTGATAAAGTCTGTGTTGAGACCATCAGAGCCAGGGCATTTGTCCATATGCAAATGACTAAATGCATTATCTAATCTTCCATTGTTATTTCAGAATCACAGAGGCTCTTGAATCCTTAATTGATTGTAGGGATCTCATTTTTGTCAGTTCTAAAATGTTAAACAGTCTTTTTCTGAGTATGATTTGTGATACAGTTGGTTTTTAAATCAGAAACTGATTTGGGATCATTACATTCCTCATTATCAATAATCAACTTTAACAGCATTTTTTAATTGATGTGTTTTTTCTAGTTTGTAAAAATACCAGGTGTTACGTTCCCCTCCTCTGTCCATGTGGTCTGTGGTCTTAAAAAGGCACCTTTAGCTTCGGAGATAAAAAGAGCATCGAGTTTGTTTTGAAGTGATAAGATGCTTAGTTCCTCTCCAAATCTCTCTCTGTTTTCTGTTCATGAGAGCTTTCTCCTTATTACATGTTCTTGAGAATCTTCTGAGTTTATATTTTAAAAATCAACATGTGTTCACATATGACTGACTTTCTGGGTTAGTGAGAGAGTCCTGGATCATGGTTCTGATGGTCTGAGAGTAACTCTCATTGTTTAATAGACCAGAGTTCAATTTCCAGAATCCTTTGTCATGTCTTTCATTATTGGCTGTTCCAGGTGCATGAAGCTGTGATCTGTTCAGGGTGAAATATCCAAAGACATATCAGAGACATTTTGTCATGGATTATGTAGCCAACAGTTAATTCTACACTTGCAGGTTGTATCTGGTTTAAACAAAGAGTATTTCAGTATGTCAGGATGTTCAACTCTGCATGTGTCCTCTAAATTCAGTGTTACAAAAGTCCGTTATTGTGTTGTTCAAATAACATTTGTCAAATCTTGATGGCGACCTGTTCTTCTATTTATAATGGGGTCTGGGGTCATTTTTTCTGCAATGTGAACACGTTTTTACAGAACTACAGTGACCTCGATACTGGGTTAGCCCAGATGCTCAATATTTAAGTGCAGCATGAACCAAGGCACTTAAAGGTACATTTGCATTTGTAGTTTGAGTCCAAAGTTGACAGCAGTCTGCATCAGGAACCATCATTTAACAGTTATTTTGACATTAACAGAGCAGTACCGGTCATGTGACGGCTCAGGTTGCCATCTTGTTTTGGGAAGCAGACATGGAAACAGATTTGAAGGTGAGGGGACGGGGAAGCACATCAGTAAAGTCTGTCATTACTGTAACAGTGTGGACTTTAGACATTTAAATGAAGGATGTAATATCAGGTGAAGTGAGCTGGTTGACTTTAGGTTAGGGATGTAACGGTTACTGGTCAAATCATAAGCCGCGATAAAATTTCTGACAGTAAGTATTACTGTTTCCTTGTTTGACAGTGTTTGATTATCATACCTTGTCAATAACTCATGGAGATGCTGCTCATCGCCTGGAAAAGCCAGAACTATGCGTCTGCTCCTCGGTTAAAGCAGCAGTGGTCCCTTGCGCAGTTTGCAGTGTGTGGTCTCTGAAAGTGACAGTATGGTGGTTGCTGCCTGCACAGACACTGTACCGGAGATTTTTCCCCCCTTTGAAACGGACAAAGCCTGAAGTCTGGTTGTATTTCAGATTTTACAAGGATGTCGAGGGGAAACTGACTCAAGACGGGCCCCCTGTCTGCAGAAAAAAGTGTCTGTGAGGCAGGAAGAGCCACAACCATGACCAGGAACTTTCATCGGTGAAAAACTCATGAACACGGTCTATGACAAGCTGTAACATGGACACTAAGGTAATTTTTGGTCATCTCAAAATCTCTTGATTTGGAATTGTTTATAAACAGAAACCTGTTCAAAGTTATTTTTTTTCTTTTCTTGTAATTGAACACTGTTTTAAGCATTTATAACATCATAAATACTCGCCAGAATTGTTTACTTTTAAAAAACTGGGCAAAAAAAATTTTTTTAGAGGACATTACTACACATTTATTGTCAAAAAAAAAGACAAAAAGACCAGGTAGCCTGTTATAATTATAATATTTAAAGGGTTTACCGTCTTCAAGTGTGTGTATAAGTACTTTCTGAACCTTTTCATTGCAACAATACCACGATAATAATGATAACTGTGATAATTTTGCTCACAAGAACCGTGATATGAAATTTTCATACCATTACATCCCTACTTCAGGTTTGTAGGATGTTCATGAGGGGGGTCCTGGTGGAGGGGGACTCTATTGCAGAGTTGTTAGTGGAGCTGGGTGAGTTCTCCATAGGGATGTGCTCCATCAGTAAATGTCTCCATTGGCTGATGTTTGTCCTCTTTGGTTGTTCTCCAGGGCATGAGGATGGTTTTCTTGGCCATTGTTTGGGCTGGGAGGAGTAATTCATGGTTTGATCCGGACAGTTTGATCCCATTTTAAACATTGCGTGCCTTGTCAGGTCCTGTGAAGGATCCTGGTCTGTATTGAGTGTAGGTTTGCAGTTTTGGACACTGAATAAATGTCTTGGCAGGTTTGGGTCCTGAAGTCTGCATCAGTAGCAGCTGACAGGTCCTGTTCTCATTTTATAGTTGGTAGGGATGTGGAGTTATCTGAGAGTGAGATTATTCTAACCCTAACCCTCACCCTGTCGATTGTTGAGAGGACTTTCTTAGTCAAACTGGTAATGATTCAATCTGAGCAGGGTGGAGGGAGGTCAAGGCTGGTGGTTTTAGTTTTCTGTGCAGCTTTAATTGATGATTTGAGTTGTAAGTATTCTAGGAACTGACTGTTCCCGGTGCCGTATTCCTGGACCAGGTGGGAGAATGAAACTAGAGTATTATTGTGAGAAATGTGCTGTAAATGTGTTATAAAACATCAGAGCACCATTTAGTTATGTCCACTACTTTTTCTTCTTTTACGCAAAGAGCCCTCAACTGTGTGACTTTGTAAATGTAAAATTTAAAATAATTAATTGTGTTGATATTTGCCAGATCTGCACATGTTCATTGAACTTAGTCACAAAAGTTATCAGTGGAAAAAAATCAAAAAAGGATAATGAGGGTGGGAGAGTGGGGGCAGGGTGTTTACTGTGACAGTGTTGTCATGTATTTTTACTGTGAATAAATTTTTAATCTTTAGACCATGGACACTTTAAAGTCTAGCTCTGATATAGTAGTTACACAGTGAAATTTGACATTTATTCAGATTCCCAAAATAAAAATCAACAGTTCAACCTAAATGGCAGAGGACTACTTTCACTGGCAGATGGAGCCGGTGCACCTCACAACACTTTAAAGGTAGACTATGTGACTTTTGTAGGTGTCGCGCTAAAGCACCTGAGCAAAATCAAAACAAAGGAGCTGTTCAGGGTATAATGACAGGCTGTTAGCCAAACCTCCTCCCTCCACTGCACTTCCAGCAGAACGACAATGTGAAGCAGAAACAGACATGACTGTTCACACATCATGAACATGTGTAACAGAGAGGTAAGTGCACAGAGCATGTACTGATAAATCCTCTGACTGTTGTGTCCTATGTCTTCATGTCTCTGATTAAAGTTTACTTTTATGTCGCAAGTGGCATTTGTTGTCTTTGTTAATGATTTATAACAGCTACAGCTAGTTAGCCATCGCTTCAGTAAAATAAACCCTGTGTGGTGTGATACAGAGCAGAGAACAGAAACAGAGCTGGGGTCTTTACCGTAATCTGCCTGAATTAACACTGATGAAGCCAAACTGAAGGCTGCAGAAGCAGCTAAACGAGGATGATGGACGAGCTAAACAGCAGCTAATAGCTAATAGCTGCCATCTGTGTTGTTTTCAATGTGATATGGCTGTAAGGAGTCATCTCAGTAACATTTGTTTGGAGTAAATATGTTTGTAATTGACCCGCTGAGTCAGCAAATCTATATCCACTTCCTTGTTGCCTCCTATGCTAAAGTAAATAACAATAAAACCATGTCTGAGGTCTATAATGGTGTAAAGTTAGTGTCACTCTGTGATCCTGACAGTCCTGAAACTTCATTGCCCGCTCTCTTCTCTTTCCATGTTCACAACAGGCCTTCACAGAGCGGCTCTGACCCACTGATGAGGCCGAGCACGCGGTGACAGAGCCGAGGAGGAGACCCTCAGTACAGACAGGTAAGTGATCCAAGGAGGAGACCCTCAGTACAGACAGGTAAGTGATCTAAGGAGGAGACCCTCAGTACAGACAGGTAAGTGACCCGAGGAGGAGACCCTCAGTACAGACAGGTAAGTGATCCGAGGAGGAGACCCTCAGTACAGACAGGTAAGTGATCCGAGGAGGAGACCCTTAGTACAGACAGGTAAGTGATCTAAGGAGGAGACCCTCAGTACAGACAGGTAAGTGACCCGAGGAGGAGACCCTCAGTACAGACAGGTAAGTGATCCGAGGAGGAGACCCTCAGTACAGACAGGTAAGTGATCCAAGGAGGAGACCCTCAGTACAGACAGGTAAGGACCTCACAGACCAGGAAGAGTTAAGTGACCCGAGGAGGAGACCCTCAGTACAGACAGGTAAGTGATCCGAGGAGGAGACCCTCAGTACAGACAGGTAAGTGATCCGAGGAGGAGACCCTTAGTACAGACAGGTAAGTGATCTAAGGAGGAGACCCTCAGTACAGACAGGTAAGTGACCCGAGGAGGAGACCCTCAGTACAGACAGGTAAGTGACCCGAGGAGGAGACCCTCAGTACAGACAGGTAAGTGATCCGAGGAGGAGACCCTCAGTACAGACAGGTAAGTGACCCGAGGAGGAGACCCTCAGTACAGACAGGTAAGTGACCCGAGGAGGAGACCCTCAGTACAGACAGGTAAGTGATCCGAGGAGGAGACCCTTAGTACAGACAGGTAAGTGAGGTGTGCCATCACTCAGTGTTCTGAGGATATCACACTTCATACAGAGATAACATAACAAAACTGTAGTTATAGACATAAATTATAATTATTTCATTTTTATAAGCTGGGGTTGAAAGAATAAAACATTTGTATTCTAGTAAAAGTATTTTGACATTTTTCAAACCCACAATTGCAGGTAAAAGAAGCACTTTAAGGATTTTTTATTCATGAATCTACTCAAGTAAAAGTAAAAAGTATTATATTAAAAAATGTATTTAAATATTTGTGTTTTCTTTTGCTTGAGAACCAATCCCACGGATGGTCCAGGTTATGAATCTGAGTGAGGTCATGTTAAGGTGAACATGTCTGACGTGTGTGTGTGAGTGTCTGTTAGTGACCATTTGTATGCAACTGTGTGTCTGTATATATATGGATCCTACTACATTAAGCATGAACAAGTGAAGAATAGAGTACAAACATACAAGAGAAAGACACAAAGAGGTGTGAAAATACATTTAGGGAAAACAGACCCTCACAAATGCTTGTGAGGGTCTGGTGCTGATAAAGGCTCATCCTGAGTACAGACAGATATGAGCCATGTTGATACTGGTTTAAAGTCTGAAAAATGTCTGACAACTGGTTCAGGAGAAGAGGGAGGGGTAGGTGTAAAGCTGCATTCACACCGAACCAACCAACCCTAGTTGCGTTGCGTGGCCATAAATACCTCATTTTGGTCACTGTCGCTAATGTATTAGCTGACATTATACCAACTGTATCGTTTTCACTCACCTACTAACCGGTTGTGCCTGGTTGCTTACCACTCTGCCAAAACACCATCCCACTTATTATTGTTATTTATGTGTTATTTACATTAGAAGATGAGTGTAGATATATCAGGAGGTGCTCAAATAACTTTGAAATGTCAGCATAACAGATATCAGCAACAATCCACCATCATGCATCCCTACATATGATCAGTCAAACATCTGGACAGTTGATAATCACACACAGAAGATCTACGATACAAACAGAAAACACATGAACTTACTTCAAAATCTCCAGTCTACAGTTTGGACTCTGCAGAAAATCACACAGCAGCTTCACTCCTGAATCACGCACCATGTTGTTATTCAGGTCCAGCTCTCTCAGATGGGAGGGGTTGGACTTCAAAGCTGAGGCTAAGGAAGAACAGCTGAACTTTGACCAACTGCAGTCACTCAGTCTGAATGAAGAAGAGAGAATGAAGAGAAAAAACTAATTAACCTGGACTCAGGTTAAGTTCACACACGGGATGATGATAAATTTATTTCTACATTTTTCTGCTACTTATCTAACCTTGCAGATCACCTTGTCATCCTTGGGGGTGATTTCAACTTAGTATAGGACACAGCTCTCGACAGATCATCTACTAAACCTGCCACTCTAACCAAATCAGCCAGTGCCTTAAAATTCCATGCAGACTACCTGGGACTGACCTGTGGAGGGTCAAATTTCCTTCTGTAAAGTATTTCTTTGTTTTCCCGTTTACACCAGATCTATTCACAGATAGACTTTTTCCAAACTGCTGCAGGGCATAGCCTGTGAATATCATAACAATTTCTGATCACGCCCCCACATCAATTCACACCAATTCATCCTCCAGCAGACTGGTTGACACATTTTGGAAATTTAACTCCCAGTTGCTATATGAAGCTAAAATAAAAGATTTTCTTTTAGGTCAGATACAGTGTTTCTTCCAGGTTACTTGATATTGGCAGTGATATAATTTAGGATTCCTTTAATTCTTATCTGTGAGGGCAGATTATTTCTTTTGGATCCCATTTAAAAAAGTCTCCAGTTCTCCAGTATGCCATTAACCCTTCTGCTCTATTGTATAAAACTCGAGTACAGCTACAGTCTCAATATGATTCCTTATCCTCCATATAAGTAGAGATCCAACTTTTACTTCCAACATGATGTTACATGTTACTTTGAACATGATGACAGGCCAAGCAAACTATTGGCATACCAGGCCAGAGCCACTAGTGCCTCCAAACACATACCCCAAATGTTGACCCCCCCTGGGTTAGTTTCATCTGACCCTAGGAAAACCTGTAACAGTTTCTCTAGTTGTTACTTAAATCCTATTCTTCTGAGATCCCCTATCCCAATTGGTCAGAACCTAATCCCTTAGACCATTTAGTGTTCCCTCAAGTTGACAAAGATCTCTCTTTAACTAAGAGCGCCCAAAACAATCATTGAGGTCAAGGAGGCAATCAGGTCTCTACAAGGCTCCAAACTTGTTTTCCTTCATTTGAGGATTTACCAAAAAAAAAAAAATGTTCTCCCTACGTCCCATTTATTCTCCTTTTTTCCAGGTCAGACATTTTGTGCAAAATCAGTTCCCCTCTTCCCTAATTGACCCCCAGAGATTCTGATGGATTCCCTTCTTTCACACAACACTCCACAAAAAGCCCTCACTTCAATTTTTAATCATTTTTAAGTTAAACCCAACCTCCCTGGACCCTCTGAGAGCTGTCTGGGATCAGGATCTCAGAATAACAATTTCTGATGAGCAGTGCTCTTAATCTTGTTCACACATCCTCTAAATGCGCTCGACATAAACTTTCACAGTCAGATTTTGCACAGGAGCCACTTCACTAAAGACAGATTAGCCAGAAACAGAGTGCACAGTTCAACAGGTATAAACTCTCACCAGCTGATCACATGCACATGTTTTGGTCATGCCCCCAACCCTCTGAACTTTGGTGGGACATTTTGGACATGTTGAGCAGGGTCCTCTGTAGAACTGTTGACCCTGACCACTTTATTGCTCTTTTTAGGACTCCCCCAGCATCCGGCTGGTCTAAATCTACCCAACAAGTCATTGCCTTTACCACTTTACTTGCTCGAAGGCTCATTCTCCTTAAATGGATTCACTCCTCCTCACCTACACGGAAAAGATGCATTCATGAAATTCTGTGGTAGACTTGAGACAACAAGATCCTCCCTGAAAGGTCCCTTCCAGGTCTCCCACAAAACCTGGCAGCCTTTCTACTACATATAGTATTTTTTTTTTAATATATAAATTATTTTCTGTTATTATTACTATTATTTTATTTTCCATTTACTTCCTATTATTGCTAACTATCTCAAGTTCATTGAACTTTTTTAAATTTGGTGTTTGAGACTGAGCTTTGTCAAATCAGAGAAGGGGTCTCTTGCCTGCTGATGCACCTTATTTATTAATCATTATTTGTTTTAATAGGAATAAAGGGATAAAGGGATAAAGGGACGGCTGTTGTTGAATCATGTGTTACCCAATGTTCTGTTTGTGCCCATCCCATGACAAAAATCAATACAAATATTTGACAAAAAAGTTAAACTTTCTTCCTGCTTGTTGATTTTTATTGTGTTCAGTTAAAGTCACAATGTTCCTCATTTATTAACATGTACGTGATCATTTTGCAGAAGCAGGTGAAGACCTCACCTTTATTGTGTTGGTGCACGTGTTTCTGGATTAGTGTGTGGAGGGTAAATCTGTGCTCTGTGGTTCTGTGTGTGTCTAGGATTACCACATTCAGTCAGATAGGATATTATTCTTGAATTTAAGATACTACAGGAAATGTTTCCCCCAATAAAGTTCTCACAGACTCTTCTGTAATGATTTGGATCTAAGTGATCATCTTTTTGCAAATAGGAGTAATCAGGCCCTTGTTCCAAATCTCAGGATAAATTCCACTTTTTAATACCAAATGAAATAGTTTGAGAACAGCAGCTTGTAGTTCACTGATGCTATGTTTTAACTTTTCATTTCTGACACCATCCCTGCCTCAAGCTTTTCCATTTTTCAGATCAGACACTTGATCCTGCAGCTCTTGGATTGTTATTGGACTGTCCAAAGGGTTTTTGTTGTCTCTTATCACTTTTTCTAATGAAGCCACTTTGTTTATTGTGGTCTCCTGATGTGTGTTAAAGTCTAAATGTTCTGTATTTTTATTTAGTTTGGTGAAATAGTTCATCCAAATACTTCCATCCTGAATGGCCATGTTTTTTTGTGTTCCGATGAGATGATTATTTTTACATAGATTCCAGAAACAGTTTTGCTCAATGACACTTTCAGTTTTTAAAGTTCATTCTTTTTGTATTGAACCTTTTCTTTTTCTGGCTGATCGTTTTCCTTTAATTTCTCAGGGCTGTACTTCTTTGTTTGCAGGGTCATAGTTTTTCTGTTCAACAGGTTTCTGAGATGTTTCCAAAGAAATGAACACTGGTGGTCCAACCATTCTACTCTCTCTTGTTTTTGATTTGATTTAGTGCTCGGTCTCTTTAGTTTAGACTAATCTGCTAATTTAAATATTTTGTTGCCAGATTATTAAGATGATAATTACTGCAGAAATTATTTTTTGAGCCTCTAAAGTAACAGAAGAGTTGTTAATATGGAACAAAAATGTAACTGAGTCTGGTTGCCTTATGAAGCCTCATAAACAGAAAAAATGAGCATAGACTGGACTGAAATAACCGCTGCACAGCAGTCAGTCAGCATGTGGATCGGCTGTTCACAGAGAGGCTTAAAAGAGGACAAACAACCACTGGCCAGAGAGATCACTTGACAGTCTTTTCAGGGATTATGACAGCCGTTTGTTTAGGATACATGAGAACATTTGTATGAACACGGAGTACACGCAGCAAATACATCTGCTGATGGTGACTTAGGGCGTTTGAATGATAAATGGCATGCATGAGGACATCCAGGTTACCTGTTAATGCAGGTGTATAGATTTTGGGCTCATGTTGTCAGATTCAATGAAATACCGGAGTGACTTTGGGCCCATTTATACGACAATGAAAACAGACAAACGGCCAAAAAATTAAACATTTCCGTGCGCATTTGTGCCTTCCAGTAACACGAGAATGGTGCCCAAAGTGCCAAAGAAATTACCAAAGAAAATAAAGACCGAAACAGGAAGTAAGCAGGTGAAGGGTGACCCAGGGTCAGAGGTCTGCAGTGATGAAGACTCTCCTCATCAGACTGCAGGTTCTCTCAGAGACAGAGACTGAAAAGAGAAAATCAAAGTCTTCTTACAGAAGATCAAGAACATGTGGGGGTGGAGGTGGAGAAACTTCTCCATGATAAAAGAGTCTTTTTTGAGTCTGCAAGATATTTGATGAGTTTTCACTAAGCAGGAGACGAACAGACTGAAGAAACATCTGTATTAACCGTCAGATATCAAACTTCAGTGACCATCAGCTTTTCTGGGCATCCCAACCTTTTATCAGCTGTCTGAGGAAACCCTTCAGTCTGGGAGTTTGAATATGATCAAAAGATAATTTTTAGTTACATATCAGTTTATCATATTAAATAAGGTTAAAGGTCACTCATTAAAGAATAAATGAACTCACCTCAGAGCCTCCAGTCTACAGTTTGGACTCTTCAGTCCAGCACACAGAAGCTCCACTCCTGAATCCTGCAGCTTGTTCCAGCCCAGGTCCAGCTCTCTCAGATGGGAGGGGTTAGACATCAGAGCTGAGGCCAAAACTTTAACATGAGGCTCTGATAGTCCACAGCCAGATAATCTGTAAAGATATTAATATTACATATGCTGTAGTTATGCAGAGTACTTAAGTTATATTAACACATAGCTTTTATTTTCACACTTCACTGATTTTGTTGATCTAAATTCATCATCATAAACACAAAACTATGATTTCCATTCCTCCCTCATAGTTATAATGTTTTCTCAAATATTTATTTTGTGCTTTTTGTGCCTTATTTAGAGATTAAAGTGGACAAAGCAGAAAACCAGACATGACTTCATACAAGAGACATCCCTTAGTCCTGGGAGCAAAGTAAAATGTTTTATAGATGAATCATGCATATTACAGCTGTCACAGTGTACTAGTATTCACAATAACTGTCTTTAAACAAAATATAAACATACTGAGCTGATATCATGCATATGGTGACACTGTGTCATTAACTGCTTCATAACTGGAGACAGCTCAACCTTTGCAGCCACAGTGATGGATAACAGACAGATTATCAGAGACAGACAAGGAGACACAACAGCAAACACACACACACACACACACACAAACATACACACATATAAAAACACACACATATACACACTCAAACTCACAGCACCACGTCTGGCCCATGTCCAGCTGTGTGTAATAATAATGGACTGCACAGCAGTGTGGTGAACATGTCCTCTTTCCTCTGAAAGTCTGATGATTGTAAATTAAAGCAACAACAAAAACCTGTCCACTTAGCAGAGCGTCTCTGTCTCTCATGGCTTTGGCACAGACTATGTGCTGGAATAAGTCAAAAGGAATAGACTTGATCTGTGGTTGGAGTCATTTATATCCATTTCAAAAGCCATGGCTGCCATGGCACTGTAGGAAAACAGCTGCCTTTTACAGTAGCTCTCCAGTTTTACCGTAATTTTTTTAATCAGTTTTAGCTTTTCTCATCCTTTCTACCTTTCTAATCTTCTGATAAAGATATTTTTTATTGTCATAAGTACATCCCATGGATATTTTTGAGTCTACAGTGCTACCAGGAAACAGTTTGGATGAAACCAGGAGACAGTGTTTTCGCCCAACGCTACCAAGAGTCAGTCTTCTAACTTATTGAAGAGAGGAACTGCTGGCTCTGGTGTCAAAAGGACAAGCCGGGATAAGACACTGCATCCCGGCTGAGGTAAAGAGGAGATCCAGGGGCTGTAAGGCTGGGGTTAAGTTAAAGGCTAAACTAGCGGAGAATAGGAAAACCATTGATACCCTCAGTGGTCATGGGGAATGTGAACTTACTGCAGAACAAGATTAACGAGCTGTCCGCACTGTCCAACCAGCTTGTTTATCTTTACAGAGACGTGGCTAACCCACCCTGTACCGGACACTAACTTGAACCTGCTGGGATTCACTGCTGTGAGAGCCGACAGAGACACTAAATCGTGCATCATGTATCAACAACCGCTGGTGTAACCCAGGACATATCTCCATGACGACGGTCATGTGCTGCAGAGATTTCGAGCTAATAGCTGTTAGCCTCTGGCCATATTGTCTACCCAGGGAGCTGAGTCACATGATCGCAGTCTGTGTTTACATCCCTCTGAGAGCTGATGCAGCCTCTGCATATGAGAAGATCCACTCCATCACAGCAAGGCTGCAGACCCAGCACCCTGAGGCACTGATGATCATTTCTGGGGACTTTAACCGTGCTACTTTGGACTCTACTTTGGCTGCTTTCCACCAGGTTGTGGACTGTCCAACAAGAAACAACAGGACAATTGACTTGCTGTATGTTAATGTGAGGGATGCATACAGAGTCACACCTCTCCCCCCTCTAGGGAAGTCTAACCACAAGCTGGTCCACCTGCAGCCAGAGTACACCCCCCTGGTCCAAAGGCAGCTGGTAACCACTTCTTCCATCTGGAGGTGGTCCCCTGAGATGGAAAGTGCCCTCAGCACCACGGCCTGGGATGAGCTGATAGTCTAATCTAATCTATCTATCTAAAAGCTTAAACAGCAGCTGAATGAGTGTCTGAACTTATAACTCGCTTGTTTTGAGCCTAAAATGATTTGAAGCAGCTGAAAACCCTTCATCTTCTACACTCACAGGTAACTGAAGCATATCAGCTCTGCCAGTAAGAAACATGTGACTCCTGAAAATTTTTTCACAATAAAAGTCCTCGTCTGTAATTATGGGAAATGCTTTTGTTTTAAACAACCAAAACAGGAGATTGTATTTTAATAACAGCTTAACACAAGCCAGGAGATAAATGAAGCACCACCTCCCTCCCTTCACATGTAGCCTGTCCACTCTGCAGTCGAGCCTGAGCACTGAATAAACACACTGATAATTGATGAACGGTGGATTAAACAGTGTTGGAGTGATGAACAAGACATGAGTGTGTTTCACAGTAATGACAGAAAACGAGTGTGTGTGCTTCAGCGAAATTTAAAACAGCTACATTTTAGATTAGAAAAAACTGCAGTTTTGACTTTTTTATTGGCCTAGTGTTTCTATTTTAATTAGAAAACAGATCAGTCTACATTTAAAGATAAAGGCAGGAACAGACTTTACTGTTCAGTGTAATTAAGAATCAGTGACCCTGATTGAACTGTTGCATTACAAACATATTTATGGGTATTTGTCTTTAAATGTGATGACGTCTGAATACCAAACATGTTTGTTTTCTGGACTCTGATCATTTTCATTTATTTATTTTTTTTATTTAACCTTTATTTAACCAGATAAAAGACCCATTGAGATCAAGATCTCTTTCACAAGGGTGACCTGGCCAAGAGGTCAGCAGCACACGTCAGAACTGAAAAAAAAACCTATTAAATGGTGGTAATGTACAATAAATTAGAATACACATATTTTGTGAGTGCAAGATTTTGCAATAAAGTGCAGTAATTATAACATAAATAACAATTCAGGAACACAGGCACTGTTCAAAGGTCTCACGCTGTTTATCCATCATCATGGACCGAAAGGTTCCAAGTGAGATGAGCTCTGAGCGCTTCAGCTCAGGCTGTAAAGAGTTCCTCACTGTGGGGGCAGCAAAACTGAACGCTCTCTTCCCCAGTTCAGTTCTGACACGAGGAACTGAAAGATGAGGAACGTCACAGGACCATAAGGCATAGTGGCTTTTAGTTCTCTGAAGAAGAGTACATAAATAAGAAGGAACTAAGCCAAGAAGAGCCTTGTAAATCAGCATCAGCCAGTGCGTATACCTTCGCGCACTTAAGGAAGGTAAACCAGATTTGACATACAAGTCACAATGATGTGTGAGGCGGCCATCACCAGTGACAAACCTCAAGGCACTGTGATAAACAGTGTTTAAGGACTGGAGACATTTAAGAGGAGCACCCATATACAGCACATCTCCATAATCAATCAAAGGAAGAAATGTTGCTGACATAAGTAGTTTCCGGGCTCTGAGTGAAAAACAGGATCTATTTCTGTTGTTTCTAAAGTTTTATTCTGTCCTTTTCTGGAACCTTTAAAATCATGATTCTGTCTTTTCATATTTTTCTAACTTCCTTTGAAGACATTCACAGAGGTGTGGACTAATTACTTGATCGTGTATCTTTTGTAAGAAATGCAATAATTCGATATATCAATACTCATGAATGAATTTTACACACCTACTGTGTTCACAAACCTTGAATGTTTGTTTTTGAAGAATTAAACTGCTAATTCATTAAGTTTGGGAGTTTGCTTTGACATCAGTGTCTGAGTTCTGGCGTTTCCTTATAAACACTCAGGCACTCATTCATCATCCTGTGTCCCACATGTACCCTCTGATGGCTCACCATGTCATCCGAGGTGACTCACCAGCTCTTTAAATCCAGTTATCAACATGTGAGTGAGGCTGACGTAACAGGCAGCTTCAGATGTCCCTCAACAGAATGAACGTCCACGGCCCTGGAGTTTGAATAAGACACTGCCATCGTCACTGTCAAATCTTCAGAAGTACAGGACTCTTATTTTCACCCTCCAAATTAAAAGACCCTTGGAAAGCAAACTGTATACAAGAGACCCACTTATACCGCTTTCACACTAAAATTAGCGGGTCAATGTGGGTTTTTTCAACACGGGTTAACCCACTAACAATCGGCAAATGATTCCTTTCCCACTGCTAGCAGACTTGGGTCTAATCGGCAGCAGGCAAGCTGCGTGGCTGTTTTTTTCCCTCTGGTGTGTCAAGCTGATGTCATCAGGTTGATGACATCATCAGCGTGACGAAACACGACCATGTAAACAATGGAAAGGAGCATGAAAGCCATGGACACGGTGGTTAACTGTTTTCCGTACTTATGTACCTCTTTAAAAATGTACAAACTCGGCGCAGACATTCGAGTGCTGATGGTACAAATGTAGATGGAATTTGTTGCTGAGATGGCAAAGAGTCACGTCAGTTACAGACGGCGCCATATTATGCTGTGGGCATGTTACGCCGACGTCATCCATAAATTAGCGGGTTGACCCGAGTGTCATGTTCCCACTGAAGCCAATCGGAGGCGAGCCAATAAAAACGTGTGTTGCTTGCAGGGTCAGCCGACCCGGGTCGAAATGCCAATTAGACCCTTTCAAACTGCCGACAGGAGCCAACTGTTACCGGGTTCAACCAGGTTTTTGGCCAGTGTGAAAGGGGTATTAAAGTGACAGAACTTTAAATGTGAGGCCAATAGAGGCTAACAGAAACATTCTGTTATGATACTCCAGAGAGATCTGTCTGTCTGTCTGTCTGTCTGTTACTTTAGCCACACTTTATAAATGAACTCTCAGGTCTGCTGCTCTTTTCTCAGGAAACATCTCTTCCACTCTCTGTTGTTTGCGGTGATGGCGACCTTTAACACTGCTCAAAAAGTCACTAGCTTGCTCTAGCCATTATATTCCACAAAACGTATCAGGAGCAAATCTCCAGTCATCTGTGTCATTACAGGCAGGCTGATCTTCTCCGCTCTAACATCATGAAAACAACAACAGAGTTTGATAGCTGGCGCTAACAAGGCTAACAATGATATGACATGTGCCATCCTGTCACTGTTGTTTTCTCTACATACACTGAGGTCATCGTTACACCCTGACCTGATGTTTCTCTAAAATCATCGCTTTTGTCAGATTTCAGTCAAAGTATTTATCGAAGTCAATCTTGGTCCTCCCACTTAAAATCCTGAAAAAAATGTTTATGTGCAGAGTATTATGACCCTGGTGTTGCTGTAGCTCCTGTGAAGCAGTTGTTGTTTTTGCAGCTCTCATTTTGAATAATGCCAAAGCTGTGGTCAGGGGATTTCTGTGAACTGTTTACTACTGTCACTCTTCTTTGATGAGTTTTTACTGAATATTCAGAGAGATGAGTCCAGAAATGTCAATCAATTATGCCAAAGTAGGTCAAATATTGTCTCAAAAAACATCTGTCGTGTGCTAGTAATAAAACGTTATACAAACTCAGATGTCCTTGAATGCTCATCCCCATCCCTCTGATCTACATCTTATTCAGACTCATATTTCAGAACATCTGGACTTACTTGGCCTTTCTGCAGTTCCTCACAGCTGGCATCAGTCTCAGTCGCCCCTGGGCCGACGTGTAGTACTCCTTCAGATCAAACTCATCCAGAACCTCTGACATCTGCAGCATGTGGGCCAGAGCTGAGCAGTGGATCTCAGAGAGTTTTGTCCCTGATCTGTTCCCTGATCTCAGGAACTCTTGGATCTCCTGATGGACTGAGAGGTCATTCATCTCCATCAGACAGTGGAAGATGTTGATGCTTCTGTCAGGAGAGAAATCATCACCGTTCATCTTCTTCAGGTTGTTGATGACTCTCTGGATTATTTCTGGACTGTTGTCTGTCTGACCCAGCAGATCTCCTAAGAGCCTCTGGTTGGACTGCAGAGTGAGGCCGTGAAGGAAGCGAACAAACAGGTCCAAGTGACCATTTGGACTTCTCAGGGATTTCTCCATGACTTTCTTCAGGAAGATATCCAGGAAAAAAATCTTCTTGGAAGACTTTTTAAAAGAGTCTGTGTGTTCGTGTTGTTCAACAAAATCCTTCACCACGTGTGTCTTCTTGTTGGTGAAGCAGTTGAACATGTAGACTGCAGCCAGAAACTCCTGAACGCTCAGATGAACAAAGCAGTAGACTGTTTTCTGGAAGATCACACTCTCTCTTTTGAGGATCTCAGTACAAACTCCAGAGTACACTGAGGCCTCTGTGACATCCAGACCACACCGCTCCAGGTCTTCTTTGTAGAACATGATGTTTCCGTTCTCCAGATGTTCAAAGGCCAGCCTCCCCAGCTTCAGAAGAACTTCTCTGTCAGACTCAGTGAGTTCCTGAGGATGTCCCTCAGCATACTTGTTCTTCTTCCTCTTTGTCTGAACCATCAGGAAGTGTGAGTACATGTCAGTCAGGGTCTTGGGCAGCTCTCCTCTCTGCTCCGTGCTCATCATGTCCTCCAGGACTGTGGCGGTGATCCAGCAGAAGACCGGGATCAGACACATGATGTGGAGGCTCCTGGAGGTCTTGATGTGTGAGATGATTCTGCTGGAAAGATCTTCATCAGTGAACCTCCTCCTGAAGTACTCCTCCTTCTGGGCGTCAGTGAAGCCTCGTACTTCTGTTACCCTGTCAACACATGAAGGAGGGATCTGATGGGCTGCTGCAGGTCGAGAAGTGATCCAGATGAGAGCTGAGGGGAGCAGGTCCCCCTTGATGAGGCTTGTTAACACAACATTTAACGATGACCTCTGTGTGACATCAGACACGACCTCCTCCTTGTTAAAATCCAGAGAGAGCCTGCATTCATCCAGGCCGTCAAAGATGAACAACAGTTTACAGACAGCCAGAGTCTCTGCTCTGACCTCCTGCAGTGTTGGATGGAAAACATGGAGCAGCTCCAGAAGACTGTAGGGCTCATCTCTGATCAAGTTCAGCTCCCTGAATGACAGCAGAATCACCAGACTGAGGTCTTGGTTTTCTGAGCCCTCAGTCCAGTCCAGAGTGAACTTCTGCACTGAGAAGGTTTTTCCAACACCAGCCACGCCGTTTGTCAGAACCACTCTGATGGGTTTCTGTTGATCAGCTGAGGCTTCAAAGATTTCATGGCACCTGATTGGAGTCTCATGGAGGGTCTCCATCTTGGAGGCTGTCTCAAGCTGTCTGACCTCATGTTTGGTGTTGACCTCTTCACTCTGTCCCTCTGTGATGTAGAGCTCAGTGTAGATCCTGTTCAGGAGGGTTCGACTTCCTGCTTCATCAGTTCCTTCAGTCACATGTTCACATCTTCTCCTCAGACTGATCTTATGATCATCCAGAACCTTCTGCAGACCTTTATCTGACAAACAAGCAGAAATATATCAGAGACTGGTTTAATTAAATGAACTAAATCAAATGTACAATTTCCCTTATTCACCATTAAGAACACTGAGTAACACAGAGATATCCCTGTAATAAAGCTGAACTGCTCAGAAAGAATGAACTGACAGCAAGAGTCAGGTTATATTAAAATGTTATACTTACATATTAATAACAATATGATCTCCATTACATGTCACAATTGAAGTAAGATTGTGAAGTTCTGTTCCCGGTCACAAAGACATCAGTCTTACCTCCTGCAGTGCTGGACTGACCGCTGGAAGGAACTGGATCCCTCAGGATGTTCTGGTTCAAAACCCTGTGGAAAAAGGACAATGAGACTATGATGAGAAATGTGGATCAGAACTGTCATCCATCTAGACCCAATTTTACATTACAAGACCTTCTTCAGTGGTTTACTTTAGTGGTGGGAGGTGGACAAGGGAATTTTAGATGGGGGATGTCTGTGTAGATTCTCATTCATCCAGGTCATGGTCATTCTGAAGACTCGAAAACAAGGCAACTGGACTGTGTAGAGTTTGTTGGGAAGACGTTTCACTTCTCATCCAAGAAGCTTCTTCAGTTCCAAATGGCTGGTGCTGGAAGCAGATATTTATCTTGCTAGAGGAAAAACAACAACAAAGGAAGGGAGGAGTTGGAGAATGACACATAGAAACTTATCCCAGGGTGATGTAACCCCTGAGAGTCGTTACCCTGAATGGGTCATTAACTCCCCCTGTCATGTGAGGTGTTATGGTCACATGTGCCCAGGTGTGAGTGTTTGGAGAGCTTTCTGGGGAGAGAGCTTAGCACTATCCAATACGTCTGTGTAGATTCTCATTCATCCAGGTCATGGTCATTCATTTTAGTGCTAAGCTCTCTCCCCAGAAAGCTCTCCAAACACTCACACCTGGGCACATGTGACCATAACACCTCACATGACAGGGGGAGTTAATGACCCATTCAGGGTAACGACTCTCAGGGGTTACATCACCCTGGGATAAGTTTCTATGAGTCGTTCTCCAACTCCTCCTTTCCTTTGTTGTTGTTTTTCCTCTAGCAAGATAAATATCTGCTTCAATCACCAGCCATTTGGAACTGAAGAAGCTTCTTGGATGAGAAGTGAAACGTCTTCCCAACAAGCTCTACACAGTCCAGTTGCCTTGTTTTTGAATCTTCAGAATTAGATGGGGGATATCTATATACCTGTATCTCGAGAATATAATATCTATGCATCTATCCACTCATTAAAAGCATATTAAAAAAAAAAAAAAATAAATATATATATATATATATATATATATATATATATAACTGAAACACACTTCATGTGACAGGACGCCATTTTGTGAATTGTGTGTCAGTGTCTGGAGCAGCGTCATGGTTAAACAGAGACACACAGACAGTCTGCTGCATGGAGATCAGCAAAATCTCAGAAGTATGTGTGATATGGACCAGAAATGGCAAGTAACGAAGTGCAAATACTTCATTACTGTACTTAAGTAGATTTTTCAGGTACTTTGTACTGTTAGAAGTATTTATTTCTCTGACGACTTTTTACTTTTACTCAGCTACATTTTCAACATAAATATCTGTACTTTCTACTCCTTACATTTCCAGCAAAGGCTTGTTACTTTATATGTATAGCTTAAGCAGCGCCACCCCTCCCTTTACGCAAAACACGCGCTGTGCGTAGGGCCCCACGATCCACGGGGGGCCCTATTTTGCACAAGAGGGCGCATTCTCCGCTGTCTGATGCAGCCACGATCCGCTCTGTGGAGTACAGGCCTGATATTTTCCATTTAAAGTGTGGCTGTTACCATTGTTGTCTGTCAGTAATGTCATTTTGCAGTGCAGCCCATGTTCATGTGAACATTTGATCTAAAAGCCTCCCAAACCGCTCAGCGTCTTTGGGCGTGCGCTCTTCCATCTGCCGGTGAGCGTAAAGATGCAGACAGACAATCATGACAGGGACAGTGAGGGATCATCAGTCACTTGTGTGATATTATCATTCAAACGGTGTTTTGACAGCTCATGTGCTCTGTTTAAGTGAACACAAAGACTTAAAAAAATGACAGTCAGCTTTCTGATGATGTCAGAACTCAACATTCTTCATCAGTCCAGCTCTGAGCCGCTGCTTCACTTACTCACTGTTTTCTAAATGATAAATTCATCCTGAGGTATCATCCATCATGTATTGTCCATGATATAAAAACAATCTTTGAAGGATCAAGCTCCAAATACAGTCTACTAATGGAGCGGTTCTCAACCTGTGGGTGGAGGCCCATAAGTGGGTCTCACAGCTGTTTTCACTGGACGGTGTGTAAATCAGGTGAAAATGTGGCAAAAATGTCTTCAGTGTATGGAGGCCCTAAGAGGACAAACATCCATCAGAGTATGACAGAGTATACCCACTAGAATAAACCAGATGCAGGAGGAGACACGGCTGTCTGTGTGTGTGTGTGTGTGTGCGTGTGAGCAAGCCTGTGCGTGTGGTGTGTGTGTCAGAGCAGATCTGCCACTCCACACAGTGAGAAACAACTGTTGCCTGATGTGCTATTAAAAAAGCGCTATTAAAAAGGTTGATTAAAAGTTGGGCCTATGAGTATGATTTGTGACAGCATAGTTTAGAAGCTAATCCTGGTCCAAAATTCAATGTTTAGAAGTGTGATGTGTTAACTTTAAGTGTACAATACAAATGACTAAAGGACTACATAGTGAAGTACATTAGGATACTAGGCAGGCAGTTTTTGTTCAAACAGTAATATTGATAAAGTAGATTCCATATAAATTATCCTGTGTTTAATAGCTTTGCAGCCAGTGAATCGTGCAATAGAAATGCTTTTTACTTATAAGTATATATTTATAAGTAAAAATATAATAAATAATATTATAATACTTTTGAGTACATTTCAGAGCCTGTACTTTTTACTTTTACTAGAGTAGATATTTGGATTGGTACTTTTTACTTTTACTCAAGTTGTTTTTTTACATAGGTATTTTACTTCTACGCAAGTAAGGAATCTGGGTACTTTTGCCATCTGTGATAGGGACTGATCCCCCCTCTAAATGACAAAGATGAGCAAATTAGGGGAGACAGGAACAAACTGCAGGGTTTCCAGCAGACCTTTTCTGTCCAGGCGCCCCGCAGAAATCTGTAGCGCCCGGACAGCGGATAGGAAAAAAAGAAAAAAGAAATGCATAAAGACGTGCCTGCAAGTCACACGCTTTAGGAATGTGCCTCGCAAATTCAAGTTGATTCTTAATGCTGCGCTGTCTGCCTGCAGTGCATTCTTTGCAGAGACTCTACGTGCGCTCTCTCTCTCTCCCTCACACACACACACACACACACACACACACACTGCAGGCGCCCGGCGTGGCAGATTTGAAGCAGAGACTCTACGTGCGCTCTCTCTCTCTCTCTCTCTCACTCTCTCTCTCTCTCTCTCACACACACAGACTCACACAGACACACAGGCGCCCGGCATGTCAGATTTGAAGCGCCGCACTCCGACGATTGAGCTGGGTTTCTGGAAAATGCCACTGTGCAGGGTTTGCAAGGGGGGGGGGGGGGGGGGCAATTGACATCAAATGATGTTGAGAGTATAACGATACAATAAATGTGTATATGTGTGTATAACAATTCAAAAGAAGATACAAACAGACAAAAACAACTGTAAAAAAACTGTGAAGCTGCAGAGAAGCTAAAGGCAGTTTTTCCAAATGTAGTTTTTGTCTGTGGTACTTTCAGCATGAGCCAGTTACTAGAATGTGTTGAATATTGATTAGCAGCTCATTATGCATCATGTTGTGCACATTTTGCATTGTTAGAAAATAATTAATCCCCTCCTGTAAAATATGCTTTTGACATAATTGAACTCATTTAAAGACATGGTTACACTTGAATTATTGTCCAGCTATGAGCAGAAGCCCATACTGCTTTGATTTCATGAAATATCTGAAATTTTATAGAATTAACAACAACAACAGAGGAGAATCTGAGGTAACATCATAGACGCAAATATCAGAATTAAAATAACAGAGGGTCAAATAATTGTCTCCATCTGCTCAAGACAGTCATGAAAAGCACATCCAGACTTTGTCAGAAGTCTTGTTGGATAATAAAATCTAATCCAATTAAAAAATGGATTAGATTAGATCCTTGCTGAAGTCAGTAGGATGACGGCTGGAAAGAAACAAACAAGTAGACACTGACAGTTACATGACAATGTTTTTAGTTGGCAATATGATGTTTATAAATATAACATCAAGAAAAGCATGTTTGTCTAAAAACGTTGATGAAACAGCTGTTTGAAGGTCAAAGTTGTTAAGTTTCTCCAGCATTATAAATTAGATAAAAAAATGTATTTTTTAATTGTTATAAATTGCATTAAGAATGTTCATGGAAATGTCTTTAGTTGTATCAAAGTAAAATGGAGAAATTGTTTAGGAATAAAATAAGAGCTTCTCCTCCTCGATGGCCCTCACTGTTCTGGGTAAAACTGCCTTAAGCAGCTCAGAACAGAAAAGACTTAAATAAGACAAAAAAAAATAAAATGAACTTGTCAAAACCAAACTGAAGCAAAAACTGTGAGCAGAAAACCTGAGGTACAAACCCAACCGTGGGGCTAAGTGTGTTTCTATATTCTTGATGGATGGACAGATTTGTGTGTGTATGAGCTTATTTAGTATCATGAATCTGACTTTGTTATGCCATGAGTCAGACATCATAAAGCTCTGGACCTTTTGATTAGGGACATTTTCTGGAACCTGATCTATGTCAACTCCCAGTTTCATGGAAACTATGGAGAAATCCAGGCCCCTCACCTGAGACACAAAACATCTATCGAACTCTGATGGACTGGATGAGCAAAGGGATCTGAGGTTTAAGATCTCAAAGAGGTCTCAAATATCCTCTAAATATTCTGGTAATGTGACAACTCTTGATCTTTAAACATGGAGTTCAGGATCTTAACTGTCTGTTGGATTTAAGAAGATCTCTTACTGTGAATCTGAGGGTCCTGGTTCATCACTGAAGTCCGGATTGTAGTTCTTAGACTGGCCACTGTTCATAGAGAGAGCACTGGACGGAGGGGACCTTGATCCTGATCCTGGCTCATTACTGAAGTCCTGACTGAAGGCTTTGGACCAGTCCCTCTTCATAGAGACAGCTCTGGACTTTACTCTGTCCTTCTCTTTGCGCTCTTGATCTCCCATCTTCTGGTTCCAAGGTGGTTCAGAGGACAATATATGATGTTCATGCAGGTAAAACAACCTGTGGACAAAGAAGAAGAGCAGATGAGACTCAAACAGAGGAATGTTTTGAGAAAGTCGAACCTCATATCTCAGTACCTGAGGTAATGCTAAAGTTTTCTCTGAATCTGGTTTGTTTTTAGAATTTTAGAGGATCATCACTTTTTTTTCTTCTTGTTCATGTTTACAATCCCTCACTTAACAATGAGAATAAGAAGGCCTTGAACCAAAAATTGGTGAATTTTTGGTGCTGGATTGTTAAAATTATCTAAAGAGTGACTTGGCCTAAATACAAATCTTTCAAATGAAGAACTTACTGAGGCTGAACAGTTCCTGAGATCATAATTCTCTGACATGATTCTTATCAAATGGATAAATAAATGAACAAACCAAAATCACCTGCTGTCTGAGCTTTCAAAGTCCAGTTCTTTAGTAACAAGGACTGAAGAGCTGGACTCAGACGTTTAAGTCTCCATGACACAGTGTCTCATCTTTACAAGAACCCTGGAGATGCACAAGCTCTCCGGTGAATTGTGATATCACACGGTAACAAAATATGTAAACTGAGACAAGAAATAAATAAAACCCCACTTCACTTCTCTAAGGTCGCTTTGCTGGTCCCAACCATACAGCTCCGTGATTTATATCACTTCGACCTGCCCTACCCTAGTCTTGCAGAAAGGATGTTTGGTGTCATGTATAACATATTTCTGTACTTCCACAAATAACTTTTCCAGAGCACTTCCACTGCCCGAGCCGGAGTGTGGGTAGTGGAAGTGCTCTGATAGACTAGAGTGTACGACTGAAGAGCCGGGCGCAGCGCAGCTCTGTCGCTTTATGAGGGAATTTGTCATGCACAGGGAGCATCAGAACACAAACTACAGAGGACATCAACAACTACACAGGACAGCGCATAATAACATGGAACAGTTAGCCAACAATAAAATAATTAAACTGACAGTAATAAATCAGTGAGTAAACTTCATCATTAAAGCATGGCCTGACTCGGTGTGAGCTGGATCATTGTCAGGGTCTTTACAGTGCAGTGAGCTGAGTTCAGGTTGTGTGATCAGAGGCTCTTTTGTCATTAGTTTTGGCTCTTCTAAGACCAACTCAGAGTCTGAAGACATTGAAAAGGAAAATGTAAAGAAAAATGAACAGATAAAAAAACAAATCATTGGTCATTTCCCCGATATAGACAGCACTGAAGCGGGCGGCCCAGCTTTACTTGATGACTTTTCATCTGTACATATTTTCAACAATGATCACCTATGGGAAAGAAAAAGAGTGAGCAGGAGGCAGTCTGTCGGAGCGATGATGTTTCAGCATTTATGTAGACAAGCCTGCCAACATCCAAGCTACAAAATGAATATTTAATGACAAACAGATTAAACTTTGAAGGGGACATATTATGCAAAAAACACTTTTTAAGGCTTTTGAACACATTTTTGGGTATTTGGCCTTCCTCACAGCCCACAAAATGTGATAGTAGACAACAAAACCTGTATTTAGCAGGCTGCATGAATGTAAACTCATGGTATTTGGTGAGCTGTTGAGTCTGTGGATATACTGTTACTTAACAAGCGTTTTCATTTGCATAAGACTGCCTGTACCTGAGTACCCCCCCCCCCCCCCCCCCCCCCCAGCTTGAGAAGTTTCTTTGCGAAGTGCCGCCATAGTGAGAGATCAGTGTATACCATGTATCGACCCAAAACCTACCACTGCTCGGTTGTTGACTGTAAACAGCTACATATATCTTTACATATAGGCTACCAGCCTCAGAGGACCAAAGGGCCCAGTGGATTCATTTTATTTTGAAGGGAATGAGCAGCTACAGTCGGCTAAAACCTAAAACCTGTATGTGTGTGTCAGTCACTTCACGTCAGACTGCTTCTTCAAATTCAGTCAGTTCAACACAGGACTGGGAACTAGACTTTTCCTGAGTCCAGGCTCAGTACCACCAATCTGTCACCAAACCTGATGATGGAAATGTGAGTACTTTAATGTAGTTTAGTATTTACTTTTTACCCAATGCTACAAGCTAATGCTAAAAGCAGGGTGAAGTGACCCAGAGGTGACTGTACAACATGTTTGTCAATGTTAATATTACTTGTTGAAAGTCTGAAGGATAAACTTCAAAGTATGAACATTCCTACATTAGTCAAAAGAAGTTTTAAGAAGACTAAGTTGTTGCTGTGTCCCACTGCTGTGAGCCGAGGTTAGCATGTTGTGCTTAAGCCTGTAAGGTTTGGGGAAAGAGCTTTGCAGTTATCTGGTAACTGGCATGAACTTGCAGTTTGTGCGTGTTCAGGACTGTAATGTTAAGTCCCCGTTGTGTTGGCTGCTGTTAGAAAATGAATAGAGATCTGACTGTGAGACACATCGCTCTGCTCTGGCTCATTAGCATATGAAGGCGACCGCCATCAAAACCAGAGTGTGGAAAGAATGCAGCTGTGTTTATTCATAGGCTTTTAGGACCAAAGCATGTTACTAACGTTTCATGAAGACATCAAGGATCCATGTTAACCTGCAGATAAGGAGCAAAATATGGGACCTTTAAGTATAAAAGGTGAATTCAGTTTATTTTAGGAATATATGTTGATCACACTGGGGCAGAACCTGTTTTATACAGTTTCTGTTTCACTATAAGTTTTTTCTCTGAGAGGGAAAAAAAAACTATTCAAATCAGGAATCAAGATTTGTGAAAAAAACATCAGGAATTTTATTTTTAGGCCACATTACCCAGCCCTTTATCGATGACATTTGGAAACCAACGCTTCTCCAATCAAAGATCCAAAAGCTGTTTAGTTTCTGCCAACTGTGGCTTTTCTGAACCTTAACTCCAACAACACTTAAGTTCTGATTTCATGTCCACACTGTAAAAAAAACGTAAAAATGCAGTGAAAGTCCTGGCAGCAAAGCCTCCAGACCGAAACTGTAAAATTACAGTAAATAACCTTATCACTAAACTACAGACAATAACTGTAGAGTAGATTTAGCTTAAGTCCATTTACCATTTTTAATTCTGACTGTAAAAATCTACTCTGTATTTTTACAGTTATTGTACGTACTTTTGTGAAACGGTTATACACTGTAATTTTTTTTTGCAGTTTTTTTTTTTTTTTTTTTTTTACAAATTTCTACTGTTTTTCTACTGTTACTGTAAAATTACAGAGATTAACCTGGAGGGTATCTGATTTTTAATGTTTTTTTTTTTTTTACATATGTGTGATATTTTACAGTATAATGGACATTTATCAACTATAATATATGGTATTTTAATGAATTTTGAACATTAAAAAAATTGATTCTTTTTTTTACAGTTATTGTATGTAGTTTTGTGATATGGTTATTTACTGTAATTTTAAGGTATCTGTCTGGATGTCATGATCCTGCCTTGAATTTAGTAAAGTTCCCTGTTTTGTTCTCGTTTCCTGTCTTGTCTTCATGTTTCCTGTTTTATTTTGAAAATTCACCTGTCTCTCTTTGTTCCCTCAGGTTTTCTTCCTGTCTGGCGTTGTCACACCCGCTCCCTGATTGTGCTTCCCCAGCTGTGTCTTGTCAACCCCATTTACCTCCTGTCTTGTTGCTGGATTGTTGTACTTTCATGTCTCTGTCTAGCATTCAAGGCACAACATATGGGAACAAAGAAAAGCAGGTGAATTTTCAAAATAAAACAAGAAGCACAAGACAAACATGAAACATGAACACATAAAAGAGAACTTAACTAAAACAGGATCATGACAGAAGATGATCAGCAGTGTTTGGACTCAGGTCAAAGCCATTAAACTTTGTAATTATTTCTTTCAAATGAAACAAATGTTAAAATCATGTTAGGATACATTCAGTTTGGGCAATAAATACTGTGCTTCTTTTAAGTGAAAATGAAATATAGGGAGAAGTTAGTCTGACTTATTCATTACAATAATAAGGAAAGATCTGTAAAATGACATTTGATTATGAAAAAAACATGTTAAGTTGCCTTTAAAAATGTAATCTTACTATGGTTTATATTTTGTAATTTTAAGCAAAAATGTTTAAATTACTGCTAGTAAATGTTAACCTACAGTTATTGTCTCACTGAAAATGGTGATAAACCTAAAAACAACAAAAAACAAAATTAGAGAAAATTGCAGTGGAATGTGTTCCATATAAATGGTAACAATTTAAGTTACTCTCAAAATCTGTAAATTTACAGGTATTTTATTGTTTATAAATTGAAAAATCTGCAAGAATACAGAATACTTTCTGCAAAATTACATTAATTAAAGTGCACTTTTGTAAAATAATGTACTTTAGGTTGTATTTATACAGTAATGCACAGTAAATTACTTTTGTGTTGTACAAATACTACTGAATACCATGAAAAAAACCATAAAATCACCTTAACCTCACATGCTTAATGACCTGCAATTTCATGGAAAACTGTTCAGATTTCTGTAATTTTACAAACATTTCTTCATTATCTTTATCAAGAAAGACCTGTCAAATTATATCATATTTTATGTAAAATTACATTTGAATAAGATCAATATGTGTTAAACTACCTTTACAAAACACAATAATAATGTAACATTATATGATCCGTCATTACATGTAATTCTAAAGGTGAAGATTTAAAGTACTGCTAGTATTTGTTAATTTACAGTTTTTGCACTGTCTTATGGAAAATGATGGTAAACCCGTAAAAACATACAGAAAATTGTAAGTAAAATTACAGTTTAAGATGTAAAAATACAACAAGTTGTTAACTGTAATTTTAAACATAAAACCTAAAACCATTAAAAAAAATCTATAAAACTACTAGGATATCATTGTTAAATTGGAAAACAGGAAAAATCTGTAAAATATTACAGAACATTTCCTGTAAACTAAAGTTTTTTTTTTACAGTGCAGATGTAATGCGTTAAAAACTGAATGTTGGACTGTCAACAGAAACGTGTGGTCAGGGAAGCATGAGAAGTAAAAACCAAATAATGATACAACAAAGTAAATGTTGATATTTGTCCACTAAAATGTACTTAATATGTATTTGATCTTTATTAACCCTTATACCAGAAAGTCCTTAATTTCTGAAAAGGGGACATTTTTGTTTCAAGAACATCTTAAAATATATATGCTAATATTTTTCCACTTTTTGTCTTCATAAACCTTTTGAGCCGCTTCAGTCTTCATCGTAACTAACAAGATTTAGATCATTTTGACAGTTTCAACCCTTCATATGCCAGCGTATGTGATGAAATCACCAATTTCTGTTAAATAAAATATATAAAACTTAAATATTTTCATTATATTGAATACAAGTGGAATTTTCAAGTGGGGATAACTACAGTTTGGACATGTTACTGAGAAGCAACAACACTGGATATATATGGGATTTTTAGTTTTTTCTTTTACGTCAGCATTACAAAAAACTTGATATCTGAAAAGTGGACATTTTTGTCTATTCATAAAGTCTCCTAAAAATGTCATATGCAAGTTTTTAAAACTTTTTCTTTATAAAAAAAAATTGAATCCACTTCAGTTCCAATCAAAACTATAAAGCTTTAAATAATTTTCACAATTTTAACCCTTTAAATGCCAGTGTGTGTGATGACTTTGATATCTGTTTAAACATCACAATACAGTTGGAATAATGACAATATACTAATGCAAAGTGTAATTTTCTTGGTGGAATTATTACAGTCTTTGACATGTCACTGAATAGTAACAAAATTGTTTTTTCTGTAATGTTAGGTTTTGTACTCGGTCAGATTAAAAAAACGCCCCCACAGACATCCATCATAATAAATGAAGCACTATAAACAATGGGAGATTTAAGCAAATACATGCTCATACACTCACAGTTACACACGCAGAGCTGGATTTACTTTGTCTTTGGCATTAAGTTAAAAGGTACTTCAAGTCACCTCTGCAACCTGAAATTTTACTGGAGGGCCCCCTCAAATGGGACTTGACCCAGACTCCAGTGTGTTTCATCTCAGGTCCTCATTTTGTCTCAGTTTGACTCAGACTGCAGTGTGTGTTACATTTTTTTCTGTTTAAGCTAGTTTTACGCTAGTTTATGTTCATTAGCTGCCATGAGCATGGTAAGGATTTCTTTGTATATTTTTGAATGTTTTTTATCTGTTTTAAAAGAGCTATCTTTCATTTTACTTAGCTCTTATGGTGTTTCTGAAGATTTGAAAGATGGAAAGGAATTGTGTACAAACACGAAGTTCAAAGGCTGAACACAATAAGAGGGCTTCATGAAACATCAAGGGTTTCATTTATAAAGCTTGCTTACACACAAAACGGGGCTTGAAAGTGGCGTAAGTCACTTCCCACGCAAAGGTTGTGATTTATAAAAATAAACTTGGCGGGAGAATGTGCACAATGGTACGTCAACTTTGATGCTGGCGTACGAACATTTTGGAGATGTGGGAAACTGGCAGCACGGGTGGTGAGGGGGTGAAGTGAAGCCAGATTCATCTCATACATGTTATGTCATCACATATCAGATTATAGACCCGTGTCATCATAAACACCTGAGTCTGCAGTGTTATAGCCGTGTTCAGTTACTACTGTATGCAATGTTCATATATCATACTTCATCTTCACATGATATAGAGTGGTGGGTAGCACTGATAGTATTAGCTTGACAAGGTGTGTAACAAACAGTCTAATTGCATACAAATAGTGCAGTGACACTCGTGCGTAATGCTGCACAATGGATGCGCTGGTCCTGCTGGAAGATCACACAGACAGTGGATCAGGATGGAGAGAGTTTTTAGGGACCACGAAGATTTCCTAGCCCTTGATGATGACTGGCTAATAAGCTGATTTAGATACCACAGAGCAGTGCTCTTGGATCTATGTGCTGAACTGGTCCCAGTGTTAAACAAAACCACCCGCCGGAACCCCACCATCCCGGTGCGTATATTGTGCTGACAAACTCAGGGGCTTCTGGCAACCGGCTCCTTCCAGCGGGAATAAGCCAACAGGTATGTGTTTGATATTATTAACAATATATAATTTTATATTTTCTGTCTAAAGCCCCTTTTGGGTATGACAAAATACAGTTAAATTCTGCTCTTAGGTCTGGGACATCACAGCCATCCCTCAGCACAATACTGCCAGCTGTTTTGGATGGCCAGTCCATACATCAGGGTTCCTTACACTGTGGGTGAACAGGCAACATTAAAAGGCTCTGCAGCAATTTCCAGTTTCCAAATGTAATTGGCGCAAATGACAGTCTGCACTCATGTTGTTATAAGAGCCCCGAGTGGAAATGAAAAAAATGTGCCTACAACCAGTGTAGAAATTATTCGTTCCTCAAACATGGTTTTGACAAATGTAGTGGCACGGTGGCCTGGGTCAACACACGACTCATTCATTCTGACCCACAGCCGTGTCAGGAAAAGACTGCAGGCGGGCGATGCAAAAACATTCATGAGGTGCTTTGCATTGACTATTCATGGTAACATGTGGGTGTGTAGAGGGCGGGATGTGACGTAAAACCACCTGCGCAACTTCCCAAGTGGACTGTGATTTATAAAGGGAAACGTGCTTGCAAGTGTGCACACGCATGGTTTTATAAATCAGATTTTTTTTGGCACAAACTATTTTCAGTTTTCGGGTGCACGTTCGCTTTTAGTCTGGATCCTATGCAATGTTTAATAAATGAGGCCCCAGAACACTACATCATTGTCTGGGCGAGGTTTAGCTACACTGGGCCTATTGGGCCAGTCCCCGGGGGCCTCTGACCTCTAGAGGGCCTGTTGCAACACAGCATGGCAGTGTTGTGGGAAAGTTAGCATCAGTCTCGGGATAATCTGAACACACCTAACACGAGGGAGAACATTAAGCTAGTTTAGCATCATTGACGGGTCTCTAAAAAAAGTTTTACGGTCTAATAACTTACAGTAAGTGCTCAAAACAATGAGTGTCTGACAAAGTGAGTACATGACAGTAATTACAACATATAAACATCTGGAACATTCAAGAATTTAATTTACTATCCCGGACCAAGAAGACGTCTCACCTCAGTGATGTCCTCTTTTCTCTGTGCAGCACCTAAGCCAACCATTGCACCAATAGATGGCAGTGTTGCACCTTTTCCTGCCATAATTTAACCCTCATATTGTGTTCACTTCATGTTAAGCAATTTGGTATTCCTGGTCAGAAATGACCATTCAACTAAAACTCACCATAAAAAACTGTATTAATACCCATTATTACAGCTTGTTGTGTTAGATTGTTTAATTAACTGAAGTTTTGAGCTTCTAAGTGTTTTTTGTTGCCTGTTTTCCTCATTGATCTGATCTGATACACTTGAACGCAAGTTCTAAAAAAACATATTTTTGGATTATTTTGAGGATAAGAAATAATCTGATGACACATGTTATACTGTTTATTACAGAGTACTTTGGGTCAAAGTTAACAGGACATTTGCTCTGAAACCATTTAATTTTTTTATACAATCATAAAAAGTAGCACCTGTTGTGTTCCTGGTCAAAAGTGACCATGAATATTTCAGTTGTGTACAAAGGAAATTATCCCTAAGCTGCACTTGACATCGTCACAATATTCCAAAATCAATGTCTTCATACATTAACACACAACTAATAAGGACAATGACATAACAAAAAGAAGAAAGCTCTCTGAGAGTGCAAACCTCCACCAAGGTAGCTCACATATTGCTATTATATCAATAAGCAATATTTCCATGATAAAGTTACCATCATAATATGATTCCTTGAACCTGAAATCCCACACCTAGCACTCAGAATCATGTTGATATCATTATTTGTCAGACAGTTATTGAGCAAAAACGACCATTCACCAATGTTGGTTATCTGGATCACCACCAAAATCTAATCATGTTTAAGTTGAGCCATTCCCAACATCTCCTGGAAATTTCAGCAAAATCCCTCCAGTAGTTTTTGCATAGTCTTGCTAACAAACAAAGAAACAAAAAAAACAACAAAAAAAACAAATAAACAAACATGCACCGGTGAAAACATAACCTCCTTGGCGGAGGTAAAAATCAGGCTTCAAAATGTGGTGGAGTGTTGATTTAAACTTCAGTAGAGTTTTTGTGTGCATGTTGGACAATATGTGCAGGTTGTTGCGTGTGTGCATTGCATTTATGGCATATTATGCTTGTTTTGATATCTCTCAGTACACAAAGACTGAACCTCTTAACACCTCTCTAGCATGTAGCAAGTAACGTTACTATGAGCAAGAGAGACGCTCCACCCACTTGAACTCAAACTTCACTGACTGCTGCCAGTTTGTCTTGTTGACGATGGCCTGGTCTTGTATCCTGGTTGTCAAAGCGAATCACCAGTCACAACATGTAGAATTTCTGGAGGGACATGGTAGCCCGAAAAATTGTCCGACCAGACTCTGCATCTCCATACACTGCTGGTAGATTAATTTCTTGATCTGTACACACCAGCCAAAGTCAAAAGACCCATGTATGCACTGATCTCTGTCTGGGTAAGCAACTTCCAACTGTCTTTGTGAATTTGTTTCCCCTCCGATTTGGTAATATTTACCACAGTGGTTACAATGGCCTCTGCCTCCTCAAATCCATCCTCACTGTCATTTTCCTGGCCCCTTCCCTCCTCATCGGTGTGGTGACCATCATGTATGTCATCAAGAACCTCACTTACGGTATATCGACCTGCCATGGTGCTGCCACCCAATGAACTGTGAGTATAGCCTCAAAAAGTATTAAAAACCTAACTTACAGGAAACAGTCCAATGTTACGAAACAATGTTGCAATTTTCTGTGAGAACTGTCAACACAGGTGTTGGACCAGGGTGTGTGTGTGTGTGCACGTGTGCTGGTGTGCATGCATGTCTGTGTCCATCTGAAAAATGAGGACATACTTGAGCTCAGTTTTTACACTAATTGTTGTCGCCATCATTCATTTCTAATGACCGGTCATTTTTGACCGGGAACATAAAGAGTGTACAAAATTTGAAAAAAACTCTCAATATTGTATTAAAATCAATACAATTGATTTTGTATGATCAAATCCTCTTTTTGGACAAAGTCATGGGATCTCAGGTCAATCTGAACAAATTAACTATGATTTTCAGAGGAAAAACTTTTAAATTGGTCAAATTTGACCAGAACACAACATAAGGGTTAATGGACAAAAAGATGACATTAGGCTGTCCAGAGAGACCATTACAGTCAGATCAGTGATGTTGGAGAGGATAGAATGGGAGGTCTAACTGATGGCACTAAAAAAGTCACCATCTCATACTGTATTTAACGCTGTTTGTGTGCAATTATGATCTCATAGAGAGAGGACAACATCTTAAACATCCTGCAGACTTTAAATAATCAATCACAATGATCACACTAAAACATTGTGAATAAATATGTACATGTGTACATTTTACCCTCATTTCCTAAAAGTGATAATCGAAATCATACAAATTTATTGGTGGAGGGGGTGACATGTTCTTAACTTTTTAGTGTGACAGGGCCAGAGGTTTTTCACAGTTTCATTGTATAAAAATTCTAAATATTTTTTGGCACACTTTGCTCTCAGTATATATTGTAAATACATTTAAATAAGTTTAAAACTCTATTGCACATTATTTGGCCATGTAATAAGCATTTCCTTATAACTGCATCATATAGAAATAATGGGTCATTGTTTAACATCGAACTGAAAAAACAGCATCCCACATGCAAACTTAAAGAGGAGGCACTAAAAAGTGACTCAACATGCAGAGTCCAAACCTTTAGCACATAAAAGCATTAGAGCTTTAAATAAACTCAGTAAGTTGACAAACTCCTCAGCATTTAATAATGTCAGAAAATGTTCTCCAGAAGGTCTATACTTTTATTCGGGCTCATTTCTTTACTGCTGAGGGCTTTGTTTGTGTGAAAGATCCTCTTAAATTCAGGTTGCAGCTTTTAAAGATCCACTCTTAGTTCAGAGAGTTGATCTATTTTGTCTTGATGGAGGAACCCGCAGAAAAAAAATTACCTAACACAGGACAGGATGTGGGTGCAAAGGAAGTGTAGCCAGATAACCACAGAACAGCGAAGTACACGTCAGGGAGGTGCTTCTGTAGTTGGAGGTTGTGTGTCTGTTAGTTTGAGTGTTTCATGTCACAGTTTTGTGTCTGTGTTTTCCTGTAAAGCCTTGAAGGTGTTCAGAGGGAGTTGTGATGGCCATCAGATTAGATCATTATAATCACTGCTGTTATAGGACTCAAAATGTCACTGTTGTCATCTACAAGAGGATGAGGGCCACTGACATCTAAATTCAACAGGCTGAATTCTTTTCTTTAAAGTCTGATTCAGCTTTAACAGCTCGGCCTCTGGAGAAGTGGACTGAGTTGGAGGTGGTGTGGATTTTAACCAAGCAGAGCTCTCTGTGGGTTATAAAAGGGACTGGACTTGACTGAAAGAGATCTGAAAACCAAGAATGTATTTACCATTAGGCAAACACAGGCAAATGCCTGGGGCCCCGAGATTTCCAGGGGTCTCCAAATGTCTCAAATTAATTAAGTTTTCTTCATTTCAAAGCAGTTATTTTTGTTTTAGACTTAATTTGCACACTTAAAAAATACATCAAAATGCTTGACCTATCATGATCGACTCCCTCTTCCCCCTCTTCCTTCTCATGCAATGGACTACTCCATGTTACTGCGCATATGCAGACTTGATTCAGGCTGACAGTAGCAAAACAAAGTTGTTGGCGGTTTTGAGGGTTTTTAAGAAAATGAAGCTGAGTTACCCCAGTGGAGCAGAGAAGCTGACAGGGCGGGAAGAAAGTAAATGTTCCTATCAAAACTCGAATGTTGTTCCTCAACAACAGCAAGAGCCAGACACTCCTGTCAGCGTCAGCCGAGGAGGATGCAGGAGGACTAGCGTAAAGTGGAGAGTGACAGAGTGACTCTTTTCATCACAAAAACGTGAGTAGTGAAGCTTTCAAATGCCAATGTTATGGGGTACAAGATTAATATAATAATAAAACTTTTTGTCAGCACTGTACAGGGATATGAAGGGCCCCAATGACTTGGACCCCCAAATGACTAAATACGCCCCTGCTGGAAACAGCTGTTGAACAGGAAGCTCTGCTGTGTGTGACAAGGTAGGAATGGGGGAGGGGGTTTGAATAAAGGATCTAAAAACGGTGAAAAGTTTGGGCCCATGACTGTACATGGCAACAGACGGACGTGTGTTGCTCACAGACCACAGTTTGACCCACAGGCTCAGAGATCCTCTGCTCTCTGAGAGCCGCTACCTTGAGAGTCAAAGTGAAAGTAAACTTTAGACTGACAGCAGAACTCCTCTGTCCCCTCCATGTTACACAGATTAACAAACTCTGCTGAGACAGAAGTCAAAGTATCAGAAAAAGACTCACCTGCAGTCTGTCAGCCTCCCTCTGCTCTCTCCTGTCTGCGTCCACAGATCGACGGAGCAGAAACAGAGCCGGGCGTCGAGGCTGAAACGTCTCCGTCAGTCACAGTGGCTGCTTGCAGAGGTGTGACCCTGTGGTGTAGTTCCGTGAATAAGGACTCATTTTGAGTGTTGCCAGATTTTTCTGCTGAAATAAGCAACCAGAACGATAAAAACCAAAGCCAAAACAAGTAACCTCCAGCTGTTTTAGAAATAATGGGATATACACAAGTGGACAAAATTGTTGGTACCTTTCTGTTAAAGAAAGAAAAACCACAATGGTCACTGAAATAACTTGAAACTGACAAAAGTCATAATAAATAAAAAAAAATACTGAAAAATAACTCATGAAAATCAGACATTGCTTTTGAATTGTGGTTCAACAGAATTACTTTAAAAAACAAATTAATGAAACTGGCCTGGACAAAACTGATTGTACCCTTAACTTAATATTTTGTTGCACAAACTTTTGAGGCAATCACTGCAATCAGGTGATTTCTGTAACTCTCAATGAGACTTCTTCACCTGTCCACAGGTATTTTGGCCCACTCCTCGTGAGCAAACTGCTCCAGCTGTCTCAGGTCTGAAGGGTGTCTTCTCCAGACTGCATGTTTCAGCTCCTTCCACAAATGTTCAATAGGATTTAGATCAGGGCTCACAGAGGGCCACTTCAGAATAGTCCAATGTTTTGCTCTGAGCCATTCTTGGGTGTTTTTAGCTGTGTGTTTTGGGTCATTATCCTGTTGGAGAACCCATGACCTGTGACTGAGACCAAGCTTTGGACAGCACATTTGGCTCCAGAATGTCTTGATAGTCTTGAGAATTCATTGTACCCTGCACAGAGTCAAGACACCCTGTGCCAGATGAAGCAAAGCAGCCCCAGAACATAACTGAGCCTACTCCATGTTTCACAGTAGGTACAGTGCTCTTTTCTTTGTATCAGTGGCGGCTGGTGCCAAAAATTTTAAGGGGGGCGCAGCTTTGCAGGAAACAAACCAAAGAAGTGCTCCATACTACAGTGAAAAGAAACTAAAGACAAAACATAATCACTATACAACCTACTTTAAACAATGCAATATTTGAACAGAAATTTTGCCCTCCTTTCCTTCTGGGCTGCAAATTTCTCAGTGACCCTCTGACTGAAGTCCATCATATCCGTCACCAGTCTCTCCTCCATTTACAGCATGGCCAGTGCATTCAGCCTGTCCTGGTTCATGGTGTTTCTCTGGAAAGTTCTGATTCTTTTTAAGGTTGAGAAGCACCTCAGCTTCTGCAGTGGTCATGGGTGTGGTCATGAGGATCTTTAGCAGAGTGACAGTCTCTGAAAATACCTCTCCAAGATTATTTTCCATCAACAACTGGATAAGATCCACAGCACCACAGCAGGCCTTGAACTCCTCCTTGCTGTAGATTCAGACTGAGCTCTGTCTTCAGCTTTAGTTGAGCACTGGGTCGGCCTTCAAGGTGCTGCTGAGAGAATCTTCAGGAAACATGGTACTGTGTGAACCTGTCATTAAAAAATACATAGAAAAACACATTTATTACCAAAAGTTAACATCAGTATTTACTGAAAAAAATCAATAAAACAGCCAAAGTTTAACCTGCTCCCGTAAAATAAAGCTGTAATTTATGTCAGTTTCACTATTTTATGAACATTTCTTGTGTCACCTGAACAGTGTCTTATTTTATAAACACAAACAGAATCTTATGTACCACTAAACTGATGCTTTAAAACTATGGGTAAAACTATGTGATACAGTTTTTGGTATAGATTAACTGTAAAAAGTATGAACAAAACAAAACAAATAAGAAAAAAAAAACAAATAAGAAAAGAAAATCAGACACAAGCATGCAGCACAAAGGGCAGACGGCTCACACCAGCTGACTGATTCTCACAGCTGAAATGGAGGCTGTCAGTGTTTGGATGACATTTATAGTTTTCAGCAAAACTACTTCAAATTTTAAAAAGTCAAAAAAATAAACTTTACATTACAGGAGTCTGTTTCCATCTGCTAAAACTTTTGAATACTTTAACTTTGTACCGTTATGTGCAGTATTCAGTCAGCAAAAAACACCAACAGAATGTATAATTTCTGTATCCAAACAGAACATTTTATTATATCAACTAAACATATGATATACAACTATATATAATGACAATATTGTATATATATTTATATTGATATTTTTTATTTTATATCACGTTTAGTTGCCATAATAAAATTACAACATTTAAAGACAAGATGATACATCCTGTTGGTCTGTTTTATACTGTGCACAATGGTTCAAGCTGGAGAGGCACAAGGTAAGTGTCAAATCTAAAAGCTCCAGTGGATTAAAAAATAATTCTGTAATGGACATACATCTAAGAGGTAAAGAATTTGTGATGTTTACACTTTTGGGACTAATAAAACCCCACTGTTTTCACCAGTAAACTGCAACACATAACTTGATAGCATTATCAAGTCTTCATTTTGTAATTTTTCAAAGGCTTTCACACAATGTAACAGTAATATTTAATGAGCAGTGCAATAAAACCTCTGCAATAATCTGCATGCACTTGTGTATAACAGTTTCTCCTATCTTGTTCCTGCTTTGCCATGATTTTTAAAAATATATTTTTATAGGTCCCTTTATATAATATCGTTATCAAAATAATGCATCAATTTTGTCAATTAAGTTTAAAATGAACTTCTAGTAGGGTAAAAACAAACTTACCCACCCAATAAAAGCCCCAATTCCTCCTAAAAGTATGTTGTTTTTGTAAAAATATGCAAGAATTAAAAACTATATAGATTTTTTAGAACTTAAGTCTGCAAAAGGATAATGTTCTGCTGAACAAAGCATTTATATCCTCTTGGCAAACTCATTTTGTGGCCTCTAATCTATTGTTTAGTGCCCTGTGTGACATAAAATGGAAAACTTTGCCCCTTGAATTATGTTATGTCTACTAGGACAGACACATCCTAATCTAATCTTCAGTGCAGCACAGCCTCTTACTGATTTTCTTCTCCAATGCAATCTCACCTCTTCTGTGATCCTCTGACGGATCTCTGGACGACGCCTCCTCGGTGCATGGGAGCATCGGTCGGACGCGTGAGGATACGTGAGATACTTGCGCATGAGTAAATCATATCTGCTGCGGTGACGTATTGATATGATTGACAGCGCTCGTTGTCCAGTCACACGAGAAAAAGAAACATCAAAACAAAACTGATTCGCTGCCAGTACATGTGGGAGTGTCCAGGGCGCAATTGCCTGCGCCCCGGGGGCAAAGTTGAAGCGGCCAATCCCAAAGACGCCTCAGGTCACATGCTGAGCAAAAGTTTAAGGACTTGCATTGATTCCCATTAGGCCGGCGCCCCTCTGTACGTAAACTATGTATTCACAACAGAGTTACTACGTTAAAACATTGTGAAACCCCTTTTATTGAATGGTGGCAGGTGCTGCTGAAAGACATTTACTATGTGGTAAAAATAAATCTTTTTATCCGTTATTTTTTATAATTTAAAGACAAATTATGTTGTGTTTAAGTGGACTTTCTCTGTCGAATTTTGGAGGGGGCGGCGCCCTAGCGCCCCCTATTGACAAGCCGCCACTGCTTTGTATGCTTCATTTTTGTCTCTGTGAACATAGAGCTGATGTGATTTGCCAAAAAGCTCCAGTTTTGTCTCATCTGTCCAAAGGACATTATCCCAGAAGCTTTTTGACTTGTCAATATGCATTTTTGCAAATTCCAGTCTCACTTTTTTTTAAATTTGCTTTCAACAGTGATGTCCTCCATTAAGTCCACTTTGGCTCAAACAGCGACGGATGGTGTGATCTGACACTGATGTACTTTGACCTTGGAGTTCACCTCTAATCTCTTTGGAAGTTGTTCTGGGCTTTTTGGTTACCATTCGTATCATCCGTCTCTTCAATTTGTCCTCAATTTTCCTCTTACAGCCTCATCCAGGGAGGTTGGCTACAGTCCTGTTGACCTTAAACTTCTGATGAATAATATGTGCAGCTGTAGTCACAGGAACATCAAGCTGCTTGGAGATGGTCTTATTGCCTTTACCTTTAACATGCTTGTCTACAATTTTCTTTCTAAACTCCAGAGACAACTCTCTCCTTAGCTTTCTGTGGTCCATGTTCAGTGTGGTACACACCACCATACCAAACAGCACAGTGACTACTTTTCAGCCTTTAAATAGGCAGACTGACTGATTACAAGCTTGGAGACACCTGTGATACTAATTACAGGACACACCTTAGTTTGACATGTCCCTGTGGTCAAATCATTTTCAATCTTTTCTAGGGGTACCATCATTTTTGTCCAGGCCAGTTTCATTAAATCTTTTTTAAATGATTCTGTTGAACCACAATCCAAAGGCAATGTCTGATTTTCATTAGTTAATTTTCAGTTAATTTGTATTTATTATGACTTTTGTCAGTTTCAAGTTAAAGTTTGAAAAGAGAATCTACATTAAGTGTGTTTTCATTTCAATCTACAGTACATTTCATTTTCAAAGTGACATTTTTTCTTATTTGTCTCTTAATTTACTTGTTCAACATCCTTTTGTTTGGAGGTGGAACATCCTTTTCTTTATACAGAAGTAAAGCAGGGGAGGCTTCTGTTATTTATGACCCTTTTATCACTAAACAGTCTGTCTAACCTTGATTTTTGTAACTAAACAGACAAAGTCAGGCTTTTATCTAAGTTTTATGTTGATACTCTACAACTTTATTATGGAGAAAACAGTAACAGCTACATTAGAAATAAATTTAATTCTGGCTATAAGGATTTCTTTTTGGTGGAAACATGTTTGTCCCTCTTTTACAGTAAAATATACATTTGTGCTTGTGTAAGTTCTGAATTGAGCTTCTTTGGTAGTAGAGTGTGCATCAGATCCTGGGTTTGGGAGTACAACAAGCCCAAATAAGCAAAAAAAAAAAAAAAACCTACCTGCAACTGCCAAAATTTACAAGCAACTTTTCAAAAACAGAAGGCCAACGTTGCTTATAATAAGCGGACCTGGCAACTATGTGGCTCAGTTGTGAATGCGCCATGTTCATGGGTGTGCTTGTGTGTGAGACAACAGGAAAGGGGGGCAGGGGGGTGGGGGTGGTGAAAAGGACAACTACCTCCTGCACTTGTGTCTTGCTTTGTGGGGAGCTGGGAGATAATCGGGGGTGTTCACACAGACAGAAGCTCAGCTCAAGCAGGAAGACCTGAGTGTTTATTCACTCACTCACCTGTTCAGTTTAGGTCACCTCTCACTCCTCTCTTTCTTCCACCTGCCTTCCTGCTCATGTGACTCAAATCGTCAGCTGATTAGGGCGGACACTCACTGAAGCTCTGAGCCAATCAGATTCAGCCGGTCAGGCCACACTGTCAGACCGAGCAGTCATAGCTTCTTAAAAAAATGGGCCGTGAGAACTTGGAAATTCAAAATATCTATTTGAGCTTCGTTTTTCTGAGTTATTAGAACACAGTTGTAGTTTGAAGTGTACAGAGCTGAACCACTTCAACTAGTTTTGGGTTTTGTACTCAAATCATTTGACAATTATGTCGTACTGTTAGAGGTCAGTCAGTTAGAATGTGGGAGGTTGTTTGTAACCCCAGTTATTGTGTTCATATTGTCACTTTGGACCTGGTTTGTTGGTGACCCCCATACACAGCTATTGTTTTTGTTTGGTTCAACTTTGTAAATGTTTGTCCTCTGTATACCGGCAGTGTTATGTTTTGGAAATGTACATTGGATTGATGATCACACCAGCAGGTGGCGCCTGCGTCCAAGTAACAGAGAATCAGAACATAGAAGCTGCAGAAGAAGACGTTGTTGTGGTTGTTGCTTTAAAAACAAGATGGTAGAAAGTGAGCTGGAGCACCGTAGCTTTGTAATGAGCAGCCACATGAAGACACTGCAGAGAAAGTGTAACAGCGAAACTGTTTCTTGTTGGGAGTGCCGAAATAAAGTCGCACGAGTGAACCCTCTGGCAGTGTCCGTCTGTGTTCGTGGCTGCAACAGTACTGTATGTGACATCACGGTCACGTGTGAGTCTTATCTCTACAGAGCAGACGGAGAGTGGGAAGTGAAACCTCCAGACACTCTTACAGAGGGCTTCTCAACATCACTGGAACTCTTATGCAGTAAGAGCCTGTTTCCTGGTCCTCAGTATTTGGGTTTTGATGTGGCCCCGACTCTGGCTGCAGGTTTTTTCTCATTTTTCTGTCCCCTGTTTGTGGGCTGTGCGCCAGTCTGGAGACGACACGATCAAAGAAAGTTAAATTGTGGTTCCAAAAACAAAAAACAAACCATTAGACATGGAGGAGTGCAGATGGTGCATTCAGCAATCTCACAGCCTGGGGGAAGAAGCTGCTCTGCAGTCTGGTGGTACAGCGGATGCTTCTGTACTTTGCCTGATGGCAGCAGGTGAACAGGCTTTGGCTGGGGTGGGTGTTGTCCTCCTGTATCCTCTGGTTTCTGTAGGCACCCTCACCTCCCTGATATCCCTGATGCTTGGTAGATGGGCACTGATGATGTTTTGGACAGTTTATATCACTCTTTGTGGAGTCCTGCCCTGGGCTGTGTACATCCCACGCCAGCTCGTGATGTTTCTAGTCAGGAACTTCAAACTGCTCACTTGCTCCACCTGAGCTCCACTGATGTAGACAGGGTTGTGTGTCTTTGCCTTCTTTTTTCTAAAATCAACTATCAGCTCTTTGGTTTTACTGATCAATCAATCAATCAATCAATCTTTATTTGTATAGCGCCAATTCATAACAAGTGTTTTCTCAAGACACTTTACAATACAGCGCAAAGCTCTTCATATTATGGATACACATATATGCATAGATACAGATATACATATATAAAATACACATATACATATATATACAAATATATACATCCAACACTCAACATGAATTCATATAGCCAATCATAAATCCCTCCATCATGGCGGCAAGAAAAAACCTTCTGTTAAGCAGCAGGAAATCTTGAATGTGGACCCCAGTCTCATGATGAACAGTAAATCCACACGATGCTGTGTTTGGTGTGTGGGCAAAGGGAGGGAGGTAAGTGGAGACAAGTGGACTAAAGTAAGAACAAAAGCTAGTGACAGATCAATGGACCAATCATAGACCTGTCGTCATCAAAATTTGTTTCTGCTGCAAACAAATTTATTAGAGGTTAGCCTCTTGAGATGCTACAACTTGTTTTCAGGAGGGTCCTCATGTCTGTGTGGTTGTGGTGATAATTTTATAGAAGTATAATCAATAAAAGTCTTACTGAAAATAAGAATTTATGGTAGTGACGAACTCATGGGTGCCCAGACCACAAGTGCATCCCTACAATATTTGTCTCCGTTAAGTATAAATGTATTAATGGTAGACCTCTTGAGATGTGACACCTCATTTTCAAGAGGGATCTCATGTCCATGTGGAGCTAGAGATAGTTACTATGGATGTATCAACCATGGATAGAAAGATCATGCTAATGTCTACATTAACAGCTATAATGATTATGAACTGGAATGAGATGGCCAAATATGTGTTATGTCTGTAATTGTAGTTATTAAGGCTTCATGACTCCACAGCAGCAGGCAGTCTCCACCGAGGATCCCAGGCCACCTAAAAGACCAGAGCCAGAGACTCTAATGTTGAGCCGTAAGTTGTTTTCTGTGCACCATTGCACAAGATGGTTGATTTTTTTCCTGATATGAAGTCTCACTATTGTTAGAAGTTCGGCCGATAACGGTGGTGTCATTCACAAACGTCACAATACAGTTCTCTCGATGTCAGGGGGGCAGTAGTGGGTGTACAGTGTGAACAGGAGGGGGCTGAGCACACAGCCCTGGGGGACTCCTGTGTTGAGCGCTAGAGTGGAGGAGGAGAGACTGGGGTCTGTTTGTGAGGAAGTCCAGGATCCAGTTCCAGAGAGAGGTACTGATGCCCAGAGAGTTCAGTTTTTCAATCAGCTTCATGGGGGAGATTATGTTAATGCTGAGCTGAAATCAACAAACAGCATTCTGATGGAGGAGCTGCTTTTCTCAAGGTGGGTGAAGACTGAGTGAAGGGCAGTGGAGATGGCATCCTCTGTGGATCTGCTGGTTCTAAATGCAAACTGGTGGGGGTCCAGACTGGCAGGGATGTTGTTCTTTATGTACTGGAGAACCAGTTTCTCAAAGCACTTCATCAGGATGGGGGTGAGTGCCACAGGGCGGAAGTCATTTAGATCGGTACACTGCAGACTTTTAGGCACAGGGACGATGGAGGCTGTCCTGCCTGTGACCGTGATATGTTAAAAACATCAGTGGTGATATCTACTAGCTGGTTGGCACGTGTTTTAAGTACATGGCTAGGGAGGTTGTCAGGCCCAGCAGCTATAGTATTGTATTGTACAATACTACACACACACACACACACATTTATATATATATATATATATATATATATATATATATATATATATATATATACATATATATATAAATACATATATATATATATATATATATATATATATATATATATATATATATATATATATATATATATATATATATATATACATATATATATAAATTCCTGATCAAAATTTTAAGGCCATTTTGCACTATTTTCTGTCAGTTATTCACACTGTCATGACGACCTGACGGCAAAGGCAGAAAAGCTTTCCCTCTTTGAATGCGGTCGAATTGTTGAGCTGCATAAGCAAGGCCTCTCGGACCGCACAATTGCTGCTGAGGTAGGACGCAGTAAGACAGTCATCTTAAATTTCTTTAAGATCCTGAGGGCTATGGAACAAAAAAGTTAAGTGGTAGACCCAAAAAAATTTCACCGGCCTTGAGCCGGAGGATCTGATTGGCTGTCTGTCAAGACACGGGACGATCCAAATTAAGGTTGGTACTGGTGCCGACTGCAGTCCAATAACCATCAGACAGCATCTGTGAGAGATGGGTTTTAAAGAACAAATATGTCCTCAAAGTCCTCCTCTCCTTCAACGCTACAAAACTGCCCATTTGGAGTTTGCACCAGAGCACCAAACATGGGACATTGAAAGGTGGAAGACAGTTTTATTCTCTGATAAAAAAAAATTAACCTTGACAATCCTGATGGCTTCCAACATTACTAGCATGACAAGAACATCCAACCTAAGATGTTTTCTACGCAGCACAGTGGAGGGGGCGCCATCATGATCTGGGCTGCTTTTTCCTTCAATGGAACAATGGAGCTTCAGGCTGTGCAGGGGCCTCAAACGGCAGCTGGCAATGTGGACTGAGGGCCCTGGTCTGTGTGGTAATGACTGAGGGCCCTCATCTGTGTGATTTTTCAGCAGGACAGCGCTGCAGTTCAAAATGCCCCCCCGAGAAAGGACTTCTTCCAGAGGAATAACGCCACTCTTTTGGACCATCCTGCGTGTTCCCCTGATCTGAGTCCAATTTTGAACATTTGGTAATGAGAGGGTTACAAAAATGGACATCAGTTCCAGACAGTGGACGCCCTCCATGAAACCATCTTCACCACTTGGAGCAACATTCCCACTAGCCTCTTGAAAACACTGGCATCAAGCATGCAGAAACAGATTTTTGAGTTGATTAACAAGAACAGTGCAGCTACAGGGCGGCCAACTCTCACGCATTGGCCGTGAGACTTACGCATTCGATCGGTTTCACGCGCTCTCACACCACACCTCCCATTCCTCACGCTGATCTCTGTCGTCTCCCTCCTTCCTGTTCCTGTGCCGTATGTGTAATGTCACCCAGGCGACATGGCAGCAGGGGGAGACGACATAGAGACGACACCACACATATCGACCAATCGTGTGTATGAAGAGAAAAAGAGAGGAAATAAAGAAAGCTGCCCCCAATCAGGAGCCTGCTCCCAATATTCACTTGAAAGAGCTGACTCTAGAAAGAGCCGATAGGTTCACGACAGACACATGATCACCACTGGACTGGGCGGCAAGAGAGGTGTGCGAACGTCAACTGTTGATTTTCCCCTTTTTCAGGTATGTAATTTGAGTATTTTGGACCCAAACATCTGCTGATTCCTTGTTTCATATTGTCAAAGGCATTTTGAGCTTTTCGTGAGCATTATTTCAAGATTTAAATGTTTAATTAGTATATTGCTGCAGCAGTGGGCACAGTGAGGGATTATCAGTCATGTGTTATTTTATAACTCAAACTGGTGTATTCTTGATAGCTCACGTGCACTGTTTAAATGAACACAGACTTAAAAAAAGAAAAGTCAGCCTTTTGATTATCAAAACTCAACATTCTGCAGCACCCCAGCTCTGAGCTGCTTTTTTTACTCACTTTTTTCTAAATGATAAATGCATCCTGCATCAATGAGTTCTCCATGATAATAACAATCTTTGAAAGATCAAGCTCCAAATGCAATCTACTAGTGCAGCGGTTCTCAACCTGTGGGTGGAGGGCCAGAAGTGTGTTCAGGTCCGAGTGTTCATCGCCATTACTCCCTGTGTAACCAGCAGTGTCAAAGGTCATGCACAATGGCAATAAAAATACTATTGGAGTGCTACTACTCCAGTAACCTTAGCCAGCGGGGTTACATGAACAGACTGTGGGAGAAATGGTTACTTCCATACCCACAGTCAATGCTAACACCGAAACAACTAGTAGCTCGGTGTTCCAACATCCACAAACGGCAGCTGCTATCAAGACTAGAGATTGAGGAGATACATGTTAATGCTACGGCAAGGGGGAGCCAGGACAATAGGTCAGATGGGGGAGTTAACATTGACTCCCCCCCTGAGACTGGGTACCAAGCCCCAGAGTTGAGCGAAGAGTTAACTGACCTGAGAGATAAGATCATGGTTAAGACCCCGACACCGATTAGCAAGGATTAGTGAAGTACCTCCAGAGATCCTAGCCAATGTAAATGCAGTGATAGAAACAATTCCCACTGCAAACATCACTGAGACCAATGAGCTGATATACAATACAGCAACAGTGATCCTCAAGATGCTTGGACAACATTGCCAAATTTTCACAAAATTTTCATTAATCAACAACAACTACAAATTTTCTTCCAAAATTGAGAATATTTGTGATATTGCCAACCTTGTTTTGTTTTTTAATTTAAGATGACAATCAGGCGAGGTTCAGGAGACTTATAGAGAAGTTCTCTGACCCCATGACAGAGGTTTACCTGCTGTTCTTCCAGGCTACCATACCAACACACCTCATTCAACCTCCTGCTGCAGAGAGAGCAGTCATCAATATTTTTATTGTATGATGAGGTATACTGGGAGGGTGAGATTTGCTTCTGCTGTCGTTGTGTGCTTTTGCTGTGAGCTTGTACAAGTGTCACCCACTGTTTTGCACCTGAAAATGTCTGTATTGTAGATGACAAGATTCATTCGCAAGCTGTGTGCAAAGTTCATGGTACCTTCAGCGCTGCAGGGCCACAAACCGCTCCATGAAATTGCTTTTAAAGAAAAGGCAAACCATTTGCAAGGTCAGTTATGATCCTTATCATCCTTCGCTATAATTATTGTTAAGACTTCTAGTGTTACAAATAATAAGACCAGACTCAGGGGAACTCCTTTCCATTCTTAGCCTTATACTTGGCCTTTTCTCATTTCATGAGGAGAAAAAGCTGGTAAGGTTGTACTAGTTTTTGGGGGTAACTGGAAGCTCAGCCGTAATGACAGTTACATTCATCTGAACCTTCCATTAATCCTGAACTTCTGGTTTGCCCGAAACCATTGGTCTTTATGCCCAGTGTGTCATGCTGATATATGATCAGCATGACACAGCATTTCTGCTAACCTGATGTGTTTTATCCTTAACAGGAAGAAAGCTGAACATTGGCTTCACCACCAGGACTACGGTCAACAGGCTCCTGGATAATAGAGACATCACACCGCAGCAGATGGAGACATGGAGCTGCTTTGGCATTTCTCACCAACGCCTCGGACTACGCTTTGAGAAGTTGCCCCTACAAGAGTCACTGCTCAAAAACGCTAAGTTTGTAGATGTTCGGCAGAGGTTGGACTGTGCTGTAGAAGATGTCCTTTATTTTGTTGAAAGGTTAGGATTTTTTCTGCAATTTCTGTTTGTTAAATACTCACAAATTCTATACTAAGGCACCTAAACACTATTGAAATTAAATACTAAGACACACTTTCACTAGACTTTTGTCTGTAAACACATGAGCCATCCCTTATTGGCTTTTTTAAAAAAATGCCTACTCCTTTGGGCAGATGACCATGTATCAAAATCAAATAACCTGCAACATACTTTCCTTAATTAGGTTTCCCCACCTGCTCCCTTTCCACGGGCCACAGGAGCATGACCTACTGAGCGAGGAGTTCCTGGAATACCAGACTATGCCAATGCCATCCCTGCAGGACACTGAGATGGGGAACTTCTGGGCTGAAATGGCAACCCAAAAACAAAAGGTAAGAATTATCCCTGCACACCAAGATCTCAATGGAAACAACCTGTCAAGCATTATTGTTCTCCTTTATTATTTCCCTTTTTTTCTTTTTAACAGATGTAAAACTGAACGGTGGATAATTTTATTCTATTAAGACATAATCATATATCTGCATGCTGCTTTGTTTGTTTTTAAAGTAGCATAGAGATGCATGACTGTCTTTATAGACAAAATTAACCATGCATCAACTTATACTTATCTCTTAAAGGAGAAAAAGAAGGAAACAGAAAACATAACACTTCAGAGCTTATTTCCACTGTGCTCTTGGTTCATTTCTCACAGGTGACAGGAGAATGAATGTTCCAGAGGCTTGCAAAAATTGCAAAGCTGGTCCTGGTGCTGCCCCACTCCAATGCAGATGCAGAGCGGATCTTTTCAATGATGGGACTTAACAAGACCAAGACCAGGAACAGCTTGGCCCTGGATGAAACCCTGTCATTGATAATGACAGTAAAGATGGCAGGGCCTTGAGCCCTGCTTTAAGTGGGAACCCTCCGTAGACATCATCAAGGCATCAAAAAAGGCCACAAGCCAGTACAACCAGGCACACAAATCTTAAGCACAATGACTGTCATGGTCTGCATTGTGTTTTATTGCCTCTCTCCTGTGATTACCTTTTACCTAAGTTGATTTCACTTGTACAATTTTGTTACTTCTGAACAGTATAGTTAAACCTACACAAAATGAGATATTCCGTGTCAAATGTCTTCCTGCTGTGTATGCATCAAAATTTGGTTGAGTCCACCAAATCTCACTCCAAGGTTTTTTGAAAAGTTGGCAGCCCTGCAGCTACTCATTACTGAGTCCTTTCTTCAAAATGTTGTTTCTATTGTAGGGGGTTTTCTGGTTTTTTGAACTGTGGTCTTAAACTTTTAGTAAGCGTACTTTACTTAAGAATTGTTTTTGGAAACTTGTGACTTTTACTCTACTACATTTGAAAGACAAAATTTGTACTTTTAACTTTACTGCATTTCTACGAAGGGTCTGGTGTGCTGTTTTGGGGGGATGGGGGATATTAAACTAAAAAATGAAAACAGCAATGATTGTCTTTTTTCTATTCAATTGTGCTTCAATAGGCATTTCTAAAGGCTTCATAGCATATTTTACAAACTATTTATTCTACAGGTTCTTTAAGGAGGTCAATGCATTCAGTAGGTTTTTTCAGTCATTCTGCAAATTCATTGTGGCAACAACACAATTAACGTGTTGACATTAAAACCAAAAATGTACTTTTAACACTTAAGTATTTTTAAAAGCAGGTACTCCAGTACTTTAACTTAAGTAAATATGTGACTGAACAACTTTCAGTTGTATTGGAGTAATATTTGACCGGGACTACCTATACTTACACTCAGGTAGTTGAGTTAAGTACTTTGTCCACCACTGAAAAACATACACAGTGTTTCATTATGAAGAACCAAAAACGACAAAAGGATAAATAAATAAATAAATAAATATATAAATAAATAAATAAATAAATAAATAAATTAAATACATAAAGAAATGAAAAAATAAACATATTTTGCCAATTAAATACACAAATAAATGAAAACATAAATATATTTTGGTAATAAGAAGGCTTTTTCTGTATTTTTACATTCTTTTATTATTTAATTATCCATTTCTACTTTAAATATTTATTTCTGTATTTCTACATTTCTGCATTTATTTATTTGTACATTTTCACATGTATTTATTTAATCATTTATGTATTTATTTCCACATAGATTTATGTATTTATACATTTCTACATTTATTTATTTCTGTATTTCTGTATTTCTGTGCACCTATGTTAATAAGGTAGGCGGTCCTACCTCAGTCTAAAGCCAGATTGGTCAAGTATGTGAACCAGACCGAAGCAAACGATTTGTAATCCCGTGACACCAGCTAGCTAGCTTGGCATTCATCACAAGGCCTACATGCAATGGCTTCAAGTGGGAAGCCGCTGGTAGACCTGCTGCGAGATGTGGCTAACCAGCTTGAAAACAGTAAGTTTCTACTGTACTCAGGTCGATGAAACATCCAGTGCAACAAGAAAATCATTTAGCTAAATTAACAAATGATATATCCGCTGCTTTATAAACTTTAACTGAATTAGCAAACCATGACAGGCCGCTTATGTTTCAATTTTTAAACGCGCCTAAGCCATCTCCACAGCCGCTTTGCAACCTTACCCTGTGGACGGTGGGTCTCTGCGAGGAACATTTTTTGATGCTTAATACTAGACCAGGGGACGGCAACCCATGGCTCTGGAGCCACATGTGGCTCTCTGGACTCAGAGAACAGAAAAGCGAAAAACTCGTCCTTTATCTTGAATGAAACTCGATTTAATTGATGTTATTTCTGCATTTTTTAGCACGACCTGCAAAATAATGTATTTTTTAAAATGATTATTTCTTGGGGAGACGATAAATACAGCAGACCTCATTTTTGAAGAGGGGGATCTTTACACAAAGATATCAGGAGGATGTTTTTTTTAACACCATGTCTGCTGTGTGTGATAGCTGTCAGTCTCTCCCCCACTCTCTGTCATTCAGTAACAAACTCAGGTGTTTGAGTCATTGGGTAATCCATTCATCAGACATCAAGATTGGCATGAAACTAAAAATTCATTAATTATTAAAGTGAGATAAGTTTAAAAAACACGGAGATTTCAGAAGGCACCTCAAAGATCACAAAACTGCCTCATGATTATTATGAAATTGTGCGTAAAAAGTGATCAGAATGCAGGAAAGAAATGATTTCAGTCTGAAAATGTCAGAGGAAGACCTTCTGACCCCCATCCCACCTGATGATGTCAAATAAATATTTATGATTTCCCCACTGCAACTAAAACGTGATCCTGAGGAACAAAACTGAGTAGCAACCATGACAAAAACAAGTGATAACAGGCTAATATTGACTATTGTATTTGCTGACAAGTTCTGTTATCAATGTAAACACTCACCTGTTGTCATTTCAGTTCTAAATTAATTATTACAGTATGATATGGTATTACAAAATTGCCAGGTTAAAGTAACAAAATAACATGACCCATTATAAAGCAGTAATGTCGGGTGGTAAAGCAGTTTTCTTATAGATCTGATGTCACTATAATGATGAAGCATCAACAGGTGCTGCTGTCGTCATTTTACGCTTCAAATGTGTTTTGTGGCTCCAGACAGATTTTTTTGGTGGCCGTGGCAGGCCAAATAGCTCTTTTCAGAAAGGTTGCAGACCCCTGTTCTAGACTGTGTGCATTGAATATGGAAATATTAAACCAAACAATTGACATAACCTTCAGTTGAGCTGTAATTTTTTCCCCTGTCATTGATTAATGCCTCTTGTCATTATTTGGTCCCAGCCGAGGTTTCAAGACTGTTTGGCCCGTACACACACGGAGGGAGAAGGTTGTAAACAAGGCGACGATCACTTGCTGTGCCTGAACAACTTTACTCTTACACCCACTCATTCTGTTGTCTTGAGGACAAAAATGTGGATTCAGTCCCCAATCGATATGCCAAAGATAGACTTGCGGCTGGAGGGTTAGGGGAAAAGTGTCTTGCATTTCAAGGTATGTGAGACATCATATTTACAGTTTAGACTCAGTTTTGTGGATGTCCTATGCTGAAGGCTTATCTGGACAAGCTGAATCAGTCAGCTTTTAAAACGTGAGGTACTTCTTATGTTCAAACTGTCAGTTGTTATTTATACTGTTAGCTCTCTTCTCTTTTTAGGTTGTCAGACAAATCCAGATGAGTTCAGAGAATTCCTCTTTGCAGCATTTCCAAAACTCAGACAGAGGAGGCGGATTTGAGTTGTTGAAAATTTCTGGCACAACTCGAAGTCGACAACTGGCTCTTATCCCCTGTCCCAATGAGGGCTACCATGTCTGACATCTGAAAGATCCCCAAACCCAAATTGGTCACGCTACCATTTTCATTCGACCACTTCAAAGGAACCTGAATCTGGAGCCTGTAAGATTTTCACTTTGAAACTACTGTTCCCCTATTAATTATATCATGAATAATAAGTAACATGATTATTTTTTGTGTTGAATTTTAAAATGATCTTCTCTGCAGGTATGTCAAAGAGAAAAATGTGTTACATGTGGAGAAGAATTCCCTTTTTCAAGTATCAAGGCTCATAGTGATGAATGCACAAGGTATTGTGGTACAGAGCTATCACATTTGTAAACACATTGCATATGTAGTCATACATCCAACGTATTTTATTTTCATATTACCTTCTTTTTCAATTTGTGCTACACTACATTGCAGTCTTTTTATAATTGTGTCTTGCAATATGAAAAAACGCTACACCCCCCACTATTTCTCTTAGAATATTGCAGGGCAGTGTTGAGGTGCAAATGGAGGTAGCCACAGAAGGTGGCTGTTCCCCCCAAAGTCGAGGTAGATTTGTAATCATGATGTTGACACCACAGGACAGTCAGACAGCAAGGGCCAGCAAAACAGACAACTCAGCGCCACTTCAAGGAAATGTGCCAGCCTCAGTACCACCTCAGGGAAGTGTGCCTTCTCCTCAGATCATTGGACTAGATCCGATTATGTATCTTTTTTTTTTCCAACTGGTTTTAGCTTGGAAGATAGAGTCAGATTCCAGAAAGGCATTCAAAGAAGACATTTTAAATCAGCATGCAACTGGAAAACCACTAAGTCTGGCCATGGATCTTGGAGACAGTACAGAGGACAGGGAAAGGGCAGTCCTTTCTCTTTATAAGATGGCTCATGTTGAGTGGGCTTCCCCTTTGACATGCACGCTGAAGGGTAAATGTGTTGTTACACACACAACAAAAACAAACATTTAGCATACATTAAAATGTTTTGCAAGAAGTCAGTAAGATTTCTGCACTTACAGCAAACCACATATTTTCTGTTCACTGATGTATGCATTGTGCGTTTTGTTTGCTTAGGAGATCCAGCTATCAGTGATGGAGTGACTCGCCATTTTTTCTCGACAATCATGTCCAAACTTCAGTATGGTTTCGATATGAATTTTGGTAAGTTAACCTTTTTGAAGTTTTGTTCAATCCATTTATTTCAAGATTTATTTGTTATACTGTACAATATCCCTGCCTGATTCCTAAGATGTGAATGAACATAGCATTTTGTTTTACTTCTACCTGTAGCCTTCTTAGTAGGCTGCAACATAAAGTCAATGTGAGTATCCAGTGGCTTATATTTACTTTACCATTGCTGTATGGCAGCAGAATATCTGTGTCCTTTCCATTACCTATGTGGTTTCTTCTTTTCTCTTTTGTTTTAAGTGCCAGGGGGAACTCTGCTCTTCGAAGGTGAAAAAGATCATTTGATTCCCTCCACTTCCCATCTCCTTCTTGAGAGTGACTTCTTTGTTGTTGCTGGCCGAATGATTGGTCACTCATTCCTACACGATGGGCCTTGCCTAGGTGGACTGAGCCTGGCAATCCTGCATGTGCTCTTTGGTGGATCCCCTGAAGAAGCCACAATCCATATTAAGGACTGTGCTGACCTTGATATCCAAGAGACAATAAATCTGGTATGATCACTATTTGCAAAAACATTTAATTGATAACAAGACAGGTTACAACTGTTAGAAGAGTCTTTGACATTAGAACAAAATTTTTTAATATTTTAATAGTGAGTGCAATTAAAGTTATATTTATAGAGCAAATCAACATGAAGATAATTCCACAATCACATCATGTAGTTATATTTTACAGCAGGTGGAGGTGCTTCAGTATTATTAAACACCATAATCTTGAATAACCTTTATAAACACTTAACTATAGTGACAGGTACCACTTTGGAAAACGTTATTTGAGCAAATTGTTAATTTGAGGAAAAACCAGATGGCTTTGTTTTTGCCTTAGGAAAATAGTATAATGTACGTGTGGTTTGAAACCAGTCAGTGGTGCTTTCAGATTAATTCTTCAATTAATGACTTAATAGATTAATAAACATATTTCCATATTTATATGTGAAAACAAAGTCTTCTTGAGAGTTCTTGAAAAAAGTATTTATTCTGATTTTCATTATTAGCTGGACTGTACAGCAGAATTATCGTCTGAAGATAAGCTCACTATAAACGAGCTGGCAATATCTTGGGATTTGCCTCCAGTCACATCTGAGAACAGGAGATGGCTTCTTGACAAACTGCTCCTCCATGCTGTGAGTACTCTGTACTTGTCATGTAAACCCCACTGACAGATGAGAGTTGGAGTTTTGATTGACCTGATTTTGGCTTTCATATTTTGGCATTTTTCTGTGAGAAACACAAATGGATGTTGGTGTGTTTGTTACGTGAGCTATCTATGAGTTTAAGATTAGTAAGGCTCACTTTCTGTTGCAATACAAATATTTTACAGGTCCTTGAAAGAACCTCCAAACAGGTCAGACAGTTGCGACGCGGTTTAAAGGAGACACTGATCTGGCCTTTGCTAACAGAGAGGAAAGACACAATTCCCCTTCTCTTTCCAAGAATGTCTGATATACAATGCACAAAGTCTACAACAGTCCTCCTGGCCCATGGAAGTTTGTGTCATTTTCTACTTACTACTACAACATGTATTTCCTGGTTTCAGGAAATTACAAAAAATCACTTGAGTAGAGCTGCAGTGAGTAGTTACTTGATTGAAAAGTACTCCATATGTGACCTTTCTTATCTTGTTCTGCTGCTGCTTTGTTACAGCAGTGTTACAGCTCAGACCCCTTTTCCCGCTCAGACCACAGCATAACATCGTTTGCTACTGAGGGATTGATCGTATAGTGGCACATTTTCCAGTTGAAAGTAAATGACGTTTAATAAAATGCACAAAGAAAGGTAACAAAAATACCTCTTACAAAAATATAATACTTTGTAGGTTTTGTAAGGGTTTGGTGCAGTCAAAATACACATAGAATTATTAAAGTAACAATATTTTGACATTGTCTAGACTCACATTACTAGTTTTCAGACCTTAGAACATTGTGCTCAGAGGCTAAGCTCCTTTTAACGTTATACAACCAAAACTTAAACAACAGCACCATCTTGTGGTGAAAACATGGCACAGCCAAAAGCGTATCAGAAACCACATCACTGTCATTTAAAACATTACATACAGTACATTATATTACAGCTAACAGATTAACTAGGCATACCTGGAAAACATGGGACAGCACACACAACCACAGTTGTGAAGTATTAACAGCAAGTCGCTCAGACGCCTTTTCCCGCTCAGACTACAAAGGAAAGGTCCATGTTAAAAGACGTATCAGTCACGTTCACTCTTAAATGGCGGCAAGCTAACATTACTAGCTCTCAAAAGTCACTAAAGAGGCAATAAAGCTACTGTTCCTTACAACATTCTGTTAGACATTCATGTAAATAAGAATACTGATGGGTTTTATGCTCTATAACATCAGAATTTACAATTTATGTCTGAGCTAACAGAAAAGCGACTTATCCACAGCATAACATCGTTTGCTACTGAGGGATAGCTAAAGTGCATCGCATTTAGCATAAGGCAAACTTCCGCTGTGGATTTTCAAAATAAAATACAAAACGGTAAAACTATGGCTACAGTCCCAGTTCAACAGGAATTTCACAATAATTATCTGTTCACTTTTTCTACACTGTTACACATAACTATATTGTTAATCCCATAATCATTTTAGTGTTTTTGTCAATGCAAAAATGCAGAACATCTCAGCTTCTACAATGATTTGATTCTTTTTTTGGTCACATATGACAGTAAACCCAATATTTGTGTTGTTGATCGGACCATACAAGATATTTGAAATTTTGACAACAAAATTGGAATTCACAAAATAGTTCTTTAATTCTTTAATGAAACTAATTGCTGTAGCGCTACTTGGGAGAGACCTAAAACTTGTTGCAGATGCTGTAAAATGTCTGCATTGTATCATTTCCATTGCATGAGGAATGCTGCATGATCATCTTGGATGTATGTGTCTGCAAGTTGACTTTGATAGAAGTGAGCAGACACCAGTGCTGCCTGAATGAAAGAGAAAACAAGCTAAAGTCTTATGGATGATTTGGAAAACAATCGGGAGAAATGGAAAGTACTCTTTAGTTGTTTTACTCATGCAAACCACTAGTCGGGTTCTTCAAACTCATTTACAAACTGACCATGCCCTAATTACAATCGAACCTTATCAGTATGTGGGCTGTTTCTTATTTTTATCTGGATGGGAGTGATTGTTATTTTTTCTTGGTTCTGTGGAAATGCAGGTGTTTACTGATAACAAAAAATATTTTGTCAGATGGTCCTGGACAAGATAAACTGGCCTACACAGGACAAAGAGGAAGACAGTGATGTCTCTTTAAAGACACCTGTATGGTTGCAGGATTCCTTCGCACATTTATTGAGAATGGTAAGTAAATATGTACTTAATGTTCTAAAGGTTATTTAACTGGAGATCTTGCATTGGGGCAGAAAAATTACTGGTGACACAAAAGTGTGCTTCTTCTACTTCTTTAACTGTGGGTTCTCAGCTACAGCAACTACCCAAAGCACAGATAAGTAAAGTGATTGTGGTGATCCTTCAGTTTTTGCATCAATAATTAATAAATCATTGCTGTTATTTCAAATTCATGTTTTGCAATAACAGAAAATGAACTTTTTTTCTCTCCTGTGGTAGCCTCTCCAAATCTGCTTGGGACATTTATGCAATTCTGGGTGGGCTGGAGCGTGCCTCCCACAGACTTGGATATTGAAGAGGTAGAGAGCAGCTTCCCGAGGTCTTCCACCTGTTTCAACCTGCTGAAACTCCCAGGACATTACAAAGAATACAGTGTCTTCAAAAGAGACATCCTTGCAGATTTTTCTAGTGTCAGTACTGGTTTTGGATTGGTCTAAGGCAGGGGTGTCAAACTGATCCAGTAAAGGGCCACTGTGGCTGCAGGTTTTCATTCCAACCAAGCAAGAAAACACCTGATCCAACAAATCAACTGTGTGAAGACAATCCAGTTGATTGAATAATTTGCATCAGCTGTGTTCTTGCTTGGTTGGAATGAAAACCTGCAGCCACAGTGGCCCTTTACTGGATCATTTTAACACCTGTCGTCTAAGGAGACTGCAGTGGACATGTATTAATGTCCCCCAGTACACCAAAACATAATTTTGTAACATTTGCACCGTTGGCTGGACAAAAACTGGTACAGTAAACTGGCAAAAATGTACTGTACAGTAAACTTGTTCTGTTTAAAAAAAAAAAACCTTTAGAGCGATATCAAAACAAATGTTGGCTGTAAGAATGGTTCATTGTTAAAAGGCAGAAAAACTGAATTCTCTTTTGTTTCTCTTTATTTCTTTGAAACGGGATCCAGTAATAGTTTGTTGAGCGTTCTGATCACAGAATGTATGTCTCTATTAATATTTGCACAAAATACTGTGAAAAACAAATCTTTACAACAAAATTAAAGTTATTTCTTGTTCAAGGCTCTGTTACACAGACCTAAAAGTTCTAAATGTTTGAACCTTCAAAATTGTTTCATACATTTCAGCAGATTCCTAAATTCCTTCATAAAGGAAATGTTTGTCCGGTGTGTGAGTGTGTTTTCTAATGCAGGAAGTGAAGACGGTTGTAAAATAAAAACACTGGATGTCCTGTTGTTTCCACTTGTCACTGATTTGTTTGGACTTTCAACATGATTTTAACAAGTAAACGTGATTGGTAAATAGGAATCTTGTATCTAATTAAAATTAGTATCACAACCTTAACAAAGCATAAAAATAACTACCAGGTTCAATTTAGCTTGAACCTTCTGCAATATGCAGATTGTGAATCAAGAATTTACGAAAGCATTTCTGATAAAAGGCGGACAGTTTGTATATACAGCCAACACATTGGACAAAGAGCCTTCAGATTCAGGTAGACTTTCTACTTCCTGCTCAGTCTGCGAGCTGGAAGCTGAACTTCAGGGACCATAACATCTGGCCGTCGATGACCACACGGTCCAGTCAACTCCATACTCGGTGTTGACCTGTAATCACAGGAGATGCAGTTTCAGGATTTGTTTAGCCAAAATTGGTCATTAAGTCATTGTGGTCATTATCATAAGGCATGGAAGCCATCTTTAATTTGTTTACCTGGTGATATATTAAAACTTGTTTGATTTTTTCCCATTTTGTTCCTGCATACCAGGCTACTTTAATATTTACATTCTACAGATGCAAGTGTGCAGTAGAAGACGTCGGAATGGTCCATCCCTACATGAGCGACTGAAACACTTTAGCTATATAATATCAGATAAGGTGGTTGGATGTTGAGACATTATGTAGTATAGTGATAGAATAATTGTACATAAGTTGATCCCACATTTGCTTCTGTGACTGTTTTTTCTGTGTAATTATTAATCTTTGTTTTTCACTGATGCAGGGACTTTCTAACCGATACCAGGACGTTCTGACCTACGTGCAAAGCTGTGTAAACGAATCCTAGACCTTGGACTTATACACCCACGCAGATGAAAAACTGTTAGAAAACATTTTTGACACGTTGCATTTGTGTGTTTTTCCCCCACCCCTTTAGATATGCAACGTAATCAATGTGGGTAGGGATTTCCTTAATAAAAAGAGAGGAAACGCAGAATGTGCTTCAGAGCGTGTTGAGATTTGTAACTGAGCATATCTCTGCGTTCTCCTTGCAAGTACAAATTTTGCCCGTTGTCTTCGTCTCATTTGTGTCTCTTTTCTCAGTTTCAGGCTGTTTGAACCTGACATTTACTTGGTCCTTCGAGCCGGATTCCAATACACCTGAAGGATCCAGCGGGTAGGTTCGAACTGCAGTATAAGACCGTGGCCACGGCAGGCCGCCTGGGTGCGACCTAAGATACCCTTTTTCTGGGACTGGACTTCGCCTCCCTGTCTGGATCCTGACGGTTGACGGAAATCCGAGGGGAAAAGACAACGGTGGTGAGAATGTTTTTAATTAAAAAGGAGTGAATGAGAAATTATTATCGTGGCTTGAAAGGACGGGAGGGTCCGTTAAAGCCTCTAAAAACTTGCGTGGGACGGGAGGGTCCATTAAATCCTCTAAATTGGCAAAGGTTGCACGGGGCCGTAAGCCCGTGGGAATAAATTTAAAACGCAAGATAAAACCCTGTGAATACTAGTCAATGGCAGGTAAATAAATGTAAAACGAAGGTACTGTTTTACGGAGTGAAATAAAGAGTATCCTAGGAAAGTGTTCACTCAACAATTCAAGTCCACGATAAATAGATAAATAAATAAAAATAATATAATAAAAGAAGTGATTGTGAGTGTGAAAGGATTATTAATACCACTAGGTATTGGTAATCATACCAAAGCAGTGGGACGGGAAGTGATAAGACCCTTGTGGATGCACAGGCAAGACGCTCCACTCGAAAGAGTTGAAGTGAGACGTACCACAACGGTAAATTGATTATCACCCCACTGATAACATCCCAGTCTATAGGACACCCTAGGTGCTTGAAAGACTGGACTAAATTTAGGAAAAAAAAAAAAGGATGGGTAAAAGTAATAGCAAATTGAAGCCAAAAGATAAACTGCAATGTAATGACTGGAAATTTGTCGAAAAATGCTGCCCAGATAAAATCCAAGCGTTAGATAAGTGGATAACAGATTTTGGATTTAATGGACAACTAAAATCCCAAAAATTAACAGAATTGCAGGATAAAATTAAACAAAAAACAAAAAATGACCCAAAAAAGATGAAAAAGATACATTACGAAGACATTGAGATATGGAAACAAATCGCATTAAAACGAGAAGAGGGCCTAAGAAAGTCAAAAAGAGAAGCAAAAGATAAGTTGGTTAAAGAAAAACAACTAATGTTTCACAAAAAGGAGGATGATGAAACAGGTCCGAGAGGTAGACGAAGGAGAGAAGTGCAAGTGATGCAGGAGGAAGTAGAAGAAGGAGAGGAGGAAGGAGCTGCAGGAGGGACAGACAGACTGTATCCCGATCTGAGTAAAGAGTTGCATCGCGAGCCACCCCCTGCATATAACACAGACAGTCCATCTGGCCCACAAACCAGGTCCAAGCAAACAGATAAAAGAGGTTGGTCCACAAAATTAGGAGCAATTTTTACCCCTCCCAAACAGCTAAAAGGCCCAACCTCAGATCAAGCTGACGTGTTATATCACGGTGCCTCAGCTCCAAAAACAGAGGACATGTATCCAATGATTCAAGTTGCAAATCCAAACACAGATGCAGGTCAACCCGCGACCATCTTAGTTTATAGAACTTGGACTATGGAGGACGTAAAAAAGGCTGTAGATGGCATAACCTCGCATAAAGAAGATGTAAAACTCTTTGCGGAAGGCATGGAAAACATCAGAAAAACTTACCATTTAAACGGCTTTGAAGTCCAGGAAGCTTGGATGGCTAAGCTAGGCCCAGATTGGCATTATGTGAGCGGAGATTGGAGCCCTAATGTTGCACCACCTGGACGCGGACTGTTAGCGCATGACAGCCCAGCATTGAAAACTGCTGTAGAAGCGCTTGAGCGTCGCACTATTGATCGTTTCAGCAAAAAAGCAAACTACACTGAAATTGGACGTGTAAAACAAAAAGACGATGAGCCTTTTGAAGAATATAGGCTCAGGATGACAAAAGTCTTCAAAATGAACAGTGGATTGACAGAAGATGCCGATGACAATGGTACATACAAGCAACAATTAAAAAATGCCCTCCACGCAGGCTCCAAAGAGTCTATTCGTGGATGGGTAGACAGACACCACATTAGCATGCCCACCTGTACACTGGACGATTACATAAACCATGCCATTCATGCGGAAAAAGTGATAAAAAATAAAAAAGATAAAACCGCCACGAACACGTTTTATCACGAAGGCGGACAGCAAATCTTTTATCAAGGAGTCAGAGGAAAAGGGAACTTTAGAGGAAGAGGAGGTAGAGGTAGAGGCCGAGGTGGAAGAGGAGGCGGACAAAACAGACAAAACAGACAAGGCACAGGCACAGAGTGTTGGACTTGTGGGAAAGAAGGGCATTTTGCAAAAAACTGTCCCTTTAGACGAAACGGAGAACAGACCCATTACTCAGCATGACTAGACCTGTACTGGCCCGGTGAAATTTATCTGAACATGCAAGAAATCTTGGCTGCTATTGAAGATAAACCGGAAGTAACTCTTGAAGTTAACGGTAAAACAGTAACTTTCTTATGTGATTCAGGGGCCTGTAGAACCACGTGCAGAGAATTGTTCCCACATTACAAACCTGGGGGTAACCAAGTCGTTGTAAGATCCGCAAATGGGAACATAAATTTTATCCCTGAATCTGAGCCAGCATGGATAAGTGATCCTAAAGGTCAATCATGCCAATTGACGATACTTCTGATGCCAGGATGCCCTGTGAATCTGTTGGGACGCGATGGGCTAGTTGCTTTAGGCCTAGCGCTAGTATCCACTCCAAATGGGCGACTTGTGGTAAAACGGAGATCAGAGCTAATGAAAGGAGACATCTATGTCCTCCAGGGAGTAGGCCAACCGTATTATTACTACTCGTTGGATATACCAAACAAGCCCCCGACGTCCACAGGCTCCGCCCTCATGGCGGAGGGCAGGCAAGCTATCCTGATGGAACAGGATAAAATGTCGGACAGTGAACTACATGTTACTATGTGGTTCAAAAGGAGCCCAGGTCCTGATATGGACTATGAGACTAAACTGAAGAGGGTTACACCCACCACCCTCACAGTAAACTATCTATATTCTGATGTAGAAAACACAGCAGTCGCAGGAGTGACGTTGAAGTCAGAATTGGATGAGTTGTACAAACAATACGTGCCACCACACATCTCCCTGTACAAAAGTAAAGACAAACAGTGGAAGGACCTAGGTAAAATGGTCCAACAGGGTGAGATGGCACGAGACTGGATTGCCACGTCAGTAAATACTTGGGCTAGTTCATCGACGGGACTGACAAAAAAAGCATTATTTTGGTCAGTCTCAGCACAGGAAGGAGTTCATTTGCAAACTCCTGTAAATGAAAAGGATCACTGACAAGTTTTCCTTACTGAAGAAGAGGAAAAATGGTTGAGTACAATTCCAACACAGTTATGGTCCCAAGGACCATCTGATGTAGGATTAATCAAAGGAGCACTTCCTGTTCAAATTAGGCCAAAAACAGAATATCGACCATGCATTAAACAGTATCCTCTTAAACCAGATGCACGAGAAGGTATAAAACCAGTAATAAATGATCTCATAGCTGCTGGCGTGCTTGTGCAATGTGATGACTCACCATGCAATACTCCTATTTTTCCCGTAAAGAAACAAGCTCCATCTGTAGGATGGCGTATGGTACAAGACTTGCAAGCAGTAAATAATGCAGTAATACAAAGAGCACCGTGTGTGCCAGATCCCTACACACTTTTAAATTCTTTAGACCCAGAGGCTAAAGTATTTACTGTGGTTGATATCAGTAATGCATTTTTCTCAGTACCAGTAGATAAGAACAGTCAGTTTTGGTTTGCTTTCACCTTTGAAGGGAAAAGGTACACATACACCAGATTACCTCAAGGGTATTGTGAGAGTCCTACAATTTATTCTCAAGTAATGTCTGCTAGTATGGCTAAATTTCAACCGCCAGAGGGAAGTCAAATTTTGCTTTACGTCGATGATGTATTACTAGCGTCACGTGACTTAGAGACATGTAAAAAGGACACATTAGCGCTTCTAAACCACCTAGCACATGAAGGACATAAAGTCAGCATGAACAAATTACAACTGTGTAAACACGAGGTCAAATATCTAGGCCATAATTTGAGCGCACGAGGCCGCACTATTGTTGAAGACAGGAAAACTGCTATTTTACAAGCACCAAAACCACAAACAAAAAGACAAATGATGTCATTTTTAGGTCTCACAAACTATTGTCGAAATTGGGTCCCAAATTATGCAGAAATCACAGCACCCTTACAACAAATGATGTATGATCAGGATTTAAAAATGTCTACACCTCTCACATGGAACGAAAAAGCAGACATGGCTTTTTGCAAAATAAAACAGGCCTTAGTGTCTAGCACAGCGCTAGCATTACCAGATTACAACAAACCGTTTGTACAGATGGTTGATTGCAAAGAACACTATATGACCTCAGTTCTAGCGCAGCAGGCCGGTGCAAAACTAAAACCAGTTGCTTATTTCTCATCTAAATTAGACAGTGTTGCCCGTGCACTGCCACATTGCGTAAGAGCAGTAATTGCAGCCTCTATGGCTGTAGAGATAAGTGCTTCAACAGTGTTGTTTCACCAACTGACATTAAAAGTACCGCATGCTGTATCTGCACTGCTTCTGCAAACCAATATGACTTTTCTGTCACCAGCTAGACATCTGTCCTGTATGGCAACACTATTATCACAACCACATCTTACTATAGAAAGATGTACAACACTAAATCCTGCAACCTTAATGCCTCTTCCAGATGATGGCGAACAACATGACTGCCAAGAGCTGGCAGAACAAAGTGCAAAATGTAGAATTGATTTAAAAGATCAACCCCTAGGAGTAGGGACGATTCTCTTTGTCGATGGCTCATCAAAGAAAAATGAATATGGCAAAACCCTGTCAGGATATGCGGTGGTTACAAAAAACAAAGTACTAAAAGCTGCAGCCTTACCATCAAACTATTCAGCACAAGCAGCAGAATTAGTGGCCTTAACTGAAGCATGCAAAGAAATGTCAGGAAAAGATGTAACAATCTACACGGATAGCCAATATGCATTCGCTACAGTTCATACTTTCGCACAATATTGGAAAAACAGAGGTATGATAACATCCACAGGTAAACCAGTAACTCATGCTGCACTTTTGACAGATCTTTTAAATGCTGTCCAATTACCAAATCAGGTGGCTATATGCAAATGCGCAGCTCATACATCAGGAAAAGATGATGTTTCTCTTGGTAATACATTCGCTGACAAAACGGCTAAAGCAGCGGCAGCGGGTGAAATTGAAATACTCCTGCTGACTAATAACACTATGATTGAACACAATGTACTTAAAGACATGCAGCAACAGAGCCTGCCGACAGAAAAAACTTACTGGATAAAACATGGTGCCAAATTACAAAATGATGTTTACATATGACCTGAAGGGAAACCAATCCTACCAAAAAATCTGTATAAATGGGCGGCCATATTGAGCCACGGTGTTACCCATGTCTCAACAGGAGGGATGGTAGGACAGATACAACAATATTATACAACCTATGGCTTTAACCTGTATTCAAAAAATTTTTGTAGAGCATGCCTAACGTGTGCACGACATAATCCGCAGGGAAATTTAAGACCAACTAGAGGAAAGTTTCCCAAACCACAATACCCATTTCAAATCATTAACATGGATTTCATTGAACTAAACAAGAGTGAAGGAAAAAAATATTGTTTAGTCATAGTTGATGCATTTTCAAAATGGGTGGAACTGTTTCCAACCAAAAATCCAGATGCACTAACAGTAGCAAAAGCATTATGTAAAGACATCATACCTAGGTATGGAATCCCTGAAAGGATTTACTGCGATAACGGAACTCATTTTGCTAATCAGATAATTAAAAAGATAGGAGAAATGTTCCATATGGATTTAAAACACCATTGTGCGTGGCATCCTCAGAGCGCGGGATTGGTTGAGAGGACGAACGGTACCATAAAAAACAGGCTGAAAAAATGCATGGAAGAAACAAAAAGACCGTGGACACAATGTCTAGATTTAGTCAAATTATATATGAACATTACAAGCACCGCAGGTTTGACTCCTTATGAAACATTGTTTGGAAGACCTTACAGACTTCCGCAGTTTAAAAACATCTGGGAAACTAATGACGAACCTACACTAGCTGAGTATATGAGAAAAATTCTAGAAAAGCAAAAACAAAAAGTTGACGCTGAGACTCCTTCTGTCTCCCAGCAGGAAATTCAACTAGTAGAGCCTGGAGATTGGGTCCTGGTGAGGAGCATCAAGAAGAAACATTGGCATTCACCGAAGTGGGAAGGGCCTTATCAGGTTTTGCTAAGTACACCTACAGCAGCTAAGATAGCCGAAAGATCCACCTGGATTCATTTGACACACTGTAAAAAGGTTATCTCTGTTGAAAGCTCCGTCAGGGAAGGTGAGCAAAAGTCTGATGAATAGGGTGGATTTAGACGTATAGAGTCTGGATAGACCCAAAAGTCAGTGAAGGTTTTAAAACAGGTGAACCTGATTAGTTAATCTGATCAGTTAACCTGTGACACCAACCCCAGTAGAGGAGTCTATTCACCAGTTGATAACGTTTACAGTAATAAGTAGTGTATAATTTAAGATGATTCCCAAATGGTTACAGTGCGCTATCAGGTGTTGGGCCCTCTCAGTTTTTTTTATATTAATGTTCCTCTTTATATGGTATCTCTGGGAACCCCCACAACATAGTAGCAATAACTCTAAAGTACAACGAGACAGACGAGCTACCAGCAGACGAGCAATCAATGATATCGAAATAACTTTCACACAACAATTTGAAGACCTGATATGTCATTGCAAGACCAAAGAAGGAGCTATTACGTCACTTAGCATAGACATTAAACCCTGTGAGAATACAGTAAGACGAACTCTTGTTACAAATGTACCAGGTATGGGAACAGCTTCTAGATATTGTCTCGGTTTTGGGGCAAGTCAAACTTCAGCAAAGCACCAGACGGAAATAACTCTGAATTGTACCTTAGACACGATTCAAATGGAAGGGATAGTTTATTGTAAATGTATCACCTTTCCTCACGGTATTGAAGAAACATTCATTGCATATAATTGTAGTAAGCCTAGTACAGTTGATACACTCATTGAACCAAATATAACGATCATCCCCACTGACCAAATTACACCCACCGGTACTCCACCACCTGTGAGTATTACACCCACCGGTACTCCACCACCTATAAGTATTATTCAACCACTGAATCCAAACAAAGAAGAAAATCCTTATTTAGAAACATTTGAGGCTAGATGGAATAGAACTTTGATTAATATAGTTCAACCCCTAGGCTTAAAACCTGAGGACTGTATTATTTGTGTAGTACCCAGACATAGATATGTTGCAGTCGGAGTAGCTGCAGAAGATGATACATGTGAAAGTTATATCGTGGTTAAAGGATTCGGTAAACTGTATCTTACTGATATAAATACCCTTTTGTTGCACATGGATAAATTCTCTACCGTGTTCTCCCGAAAGATTTGCTTAATAGACTGTATTTTACTGTCTATGCAAAATGAGAACTACATGCAGCAGGTCTGGAACTCAGAATGCCCCCGACCCACAATGACACATCAGGAGCTGCAATTAGAACCCCCAGTTCAGGAGTGCCCGGCAGCAAAAACTGCCAAGTTCTTCTGCCTAGAGGTGGGTTCTGCTGATAAGAGATTATCTAGCAGCTACCGTGAGAAATGTGTTCAGTGGATGAGAACAGCTGACGATTCAGCTCGGGGTAGATGGCTGGGTGAGATCTATGACAGACTGGATTGGACACCAGACGTGTTCTTTGCATGTGGTCCAAAGGCAACATTAAGAACCAAACCTGGGGAGAATGAAGAATGTGCAGTGGTTATGCTGGCCGAAAGGGTTACAATCATCACTTCAGATAAAAATCAGGTACCGAGAAAGAAAAGAGAAGTTAAATTGAATGGTCTTGGTATTCCGGATGGTGTTCCACCTGAATTTGAGGCAATTAGAAATTCTGCAGGATGGTCTATATTAGGCGCCCTTCCATTTCTTTCAGGTATAACTGACGATACACAAACTAGGTGGATTAATTATATTTATTATAACCAGCAAAGACATATCAACTCTTCAACTAAAGCATTAGAGGCCATTGAAAAAAAACTAACTGATATCTCTAGAGCTGTGTTAGAGAACAGACAGGCCCTAGACGTTATACTAGCTGAAGAAGGAGGCCTTTGTACATTCATCAATGCAGACGAAGGATGTTGTACCAATATAAAGACATTATCTGACATGACAAATATTTCTCTTGCAATCAAGGAACTTAAAGTTATCCAACAGGAATTTGCAGACATAAATGCTATGTTGAGCAAGAGCTGGTTTGACAACTGGCTGGCAAAACATTTCGGACATTTTTCGAATATAATTCCATCTATTTTGATTCCAATTGTTACTGTGGTTATCTGTATCCTACTTGCTTGTACATGTATACCATGTATTGTTAAAAGTGTTAAAAAAAAGATGGTAGAAATAATGCTCATTCACACTAATGAAATTTACAATATGTTACAGCAAGCAGAGGACACAATGAGCATGGATGAGGATGAAGAAGGTATAGGTTTGTTTGCGCTTAAAGGTTATTCTGAATTATAAAATTACTTGAATCTTCACATGAGACTCCTATCATTGTCCCTCTGAGTGTAAATAATATTTTGCTTCATGAACATGACCTAGCAGCTAAAAATCTTAACCAGAAGTGGCTGTATAGCGATTATGAGAATTTGAGCAAATATGTGATAAACAGGAGGGAAATGATAGAATAATTGTACATAAGTTGATCCCACATTTGCTTCTGTGACTGTTTTTTCTGTGTAATTATTAATCTTTGTTTTTCACTGATGCAGGGACTTTCTAACCGATACCAGGACGTTCTGACCTACGTGCAAAGCTGTGTAAACGAATCCTAGACCTTGGACTTATACACCCACGCAGATGAAAAACTGTTAGAAAACATTTTTGACACGTTGCATTTGTGTGTTTTTCCCCCACCCCTTTAGATATGCAACGTAATCAATGTGGGTAGGGATTTCCTTAATAAAAAGAGAGGAAACGCAGAATGTGCTTCAGAGCGTGTTGAGATTTGTAACTGAGCATATCTCTGCGTTCTCCTTGCAAGTACAAATTTTGCCCGTTGTCTTTGTCTCATTTGTGTCTCTTTTCTCAGTTTCAGGCTGTTTGAACCTGACATATAGTCATATACAAAAATACTAAATTCAAACCTGCATGGGGCTCTGCTGTGCCTCACGCTCATAGTAAGTCCACAGTTGAAGTGGAGACTGATTTCCCTCGGTGCTCAGTCGGTGGCAGTTCCAGCCATGCTGGAAAGTCTCAAGGTGGTTCTGAAGGTGAGACAGAAAGCACCAGTGTAGAGCATATAGATGAACTTTGCTGTCAGGATTTAGAAGGCCTTCACTCTCAAGGTTGGTAAAGACTGTGTAGAAGAGATCAAGCACCTCCACGTAAACGTCTCTCCAGAGCCTCTCTATTCTTATGGAAAAACAGGAAAGCTGCATATCATTATAATAATAATAATACATCTTATTTAAAAGCGCCTTTCACGACACTGAAGGACGCTGTACAAGATTAAAAATAACAACAATAAAAACAATAACAATAAAATCAACAATAATAATAAAATCAATAATAGCAAAGCACAACAGATAATGACAGGGATGGGAAGAGGAGGTATGTTAGCCTGTCATTCACTGAAAAAGTCTGTCTTTGACTTGCTGGAAATGTGTGGCATGCAAAATAGGCAGAACACACTTATGCATGAAGAGTGAGAGGAGAATGATGACAGAGTGACATCAATTGGTATATCAACTATTAACAATTTGTGTATTATATATTATATTTGATAAAAAGTAGACTTCCTGCAGGTTGCAGGAAAAAGTTATAATCTTTAAAGTACAAAATTATCTTTATTACTACACGTCCACCAAAAAAGGAATACATTTTCCATGGCAACACAAGGGAATTTTGTAATAAAAGCATGAACTTAGGTTTAACACTAGCATAACCACTTAATCTGTCTAACACAGACTGCTGAAACCTCATATGGCTTCAGGATTCAGTTCAGATGAAGTGCTTTCATTCCAAATAGGAGTGTGGATTTTTCCCACATTACATCCATTGATATTGTGCAGTAAAAAATTCTTCTCATGGTCAGTATAGTAAGGAGGAACAACTGAAGTGTGTGTATATAAACTGCATGTATATGAGTATTGTATGAAGACAGACTTAATAATGATCCTTTCATTACCAGTAAGGTGCAGGGCAAAACTTCAGTGAAGCAATTTGTGCTCCCATCTTTAATAAAAAGATTGTTACCTTTGATTATGAACACTCCTTCCAGCAATATGTGAATTCCTGTCAAGTCCTCTGTTAGCCACCATGTAGCGTGCAACGTCAACATTTTCTCCTCCTTTGTCTGACCTCACACGAGATGGCACACCATAGACATTAACAGCTTCTAGAAAGCTTTTCAGGACTGTTGATGCACGATTGTTGGGGGCTGCACTCAGGTACACGATGAGATGACTAAAGCCATCCATACCACTTCGAAGTAAGTACTTTTACTTCTATTTTATCCCTGTAAAGTGAAATCCAAAGTTCTAAACTTGAAAACACTACATGCGACTGAATTTTGAATTTTGACAAAGTTTTACAAATTTCTTGGATTTCCCGGCGGTGTTTGGTTTAAGCAGGGGAAGTATAGGGACTGGCAATGTTACCAGCTCACAACAGGCTAAACAGAAGTTGCTCCGAAGGCTTTTTTAATGAAGATTATCACCAATTGTGAGATTTCTGCCCTAGCCCTTCATGTCAGACATGTCTGACATATATGAAGTAATTTAAGCATCTTAACAGTGAGATTTAGCCAAAAACAGACTTTATCTTCTTTGACAGTGAGCCAAGAAGCTGCAAATAGGTCACCTCAAGGTCAAGGCTAAACTAAATGCTGGAGTGCTTGTTTTTTTTGACTTGAAAGAGATGAAGCAGGAAGAAACAGAGGTGCTACTTTACCCGAACAGCCTGTTGTTCTTCACAATAAGTACGATACGATAAGTACTTACTGTACATTGAATACTTTACTCAAGTAAATTTTAACCAGAACAAGTGTACTTGACTACAAAAGCTGTGTACTTTTTCCACCTTTTTAAAGATGTTTACCCTTGTTAAGTTGCGTAAGCAAAAGAATGATAAGTATTATTACTATGATTTTGTTCAGTATGAACAGAAAGCAAACTCAGCTGTTCTTTGTTAATCTTGTTAGTTTGATTTACAAAATGAAGTTTGACTGTTCCTGATAAAACTTTTAGCTTTTAATGAACATGTGTTCAGAAAAAATACGGTGAAAATGTTATTGTGTGACTGGAAATAATCTATAAATTGTTGTACAATAAAATGTTTTGTTACAGTTGTTTAAATGTTTTTTTTTTAAAAGTCTTAAAATTGACTACAACAGAGAAAAACAAGTACTGCTCAGGGCACACCAGTGGACATACTAATAACCCTGTGTACATTTATGTTTTTGTATAGGATAAAAAAAATGTAAATTTTGATAACTTCATAAAATTTTTAAATTTATATGGTGATTTATTTTTGTAAGTAAACGTTGATTACAAAATTAAAGTTTCTGTGGACTTTTGTGTATTAGAAGAGACAAAACACTACTTACTTATTACAAGATGCTTTATTTCACATTCTTTAAATGTATACTGTACATTGAACAGAGAATGTATAAATGCTTCTTATTCCATTTTCATGAAACAGCATGAAAATTCTGCATTCTCAATGAATTCTGTAACTACACCTGGAAAACCAGCTGTGTTATCCAAAACGAGGAGATGAGTAGAAACTGAGGAAAATGCTTAAACTTAGCCAGTACCATCATTGTCTTTCACTGAAGGCGGCATACATCTGTTCAGGGTTCAGAGAGATCAACTCATTAAACTTGAGTTTACAGTAAAACCTATGTACGTCTACTCTTTACAAAAAGCACATTCACTAAAGGAATGGCACACATACAACTTACCACAAACAGCTTCACAGCAAACTTCTGTATCCTAACCTACCAGTTGAGAACCAATGGTAATGTTATGTCCAAACAACATCTATATTGTTACAACATGTATTGTTACATCATATATAACATATATACCCTAAAGATTATGATAAGATCGGGATGGGTGTTGTTCTGGTGACAAATAAAGGGGATGAGAAGTGCTAGGCAGTATGCTTGAGGTACAAAGAGGTTCTTTGTGCATCTCCATGAGTTTGATGACTCCGCTTGATTTGCGCCCGAGATCACCTCCCCAAATGGGCCTGGGCCTGGTGCCTCTCCATGACCAGTGTAGTGAGGTGGAGGACCACCTGGAGTGAGAAGGCTGCTACAATACTTAAGATTCTGTCCATCATTGAAATAAACATCCTGTTGGTTTCTTGCTGTTCCTCTCTCTGAACTCTCAATCGGCGCTCCTCCATCTCCATTTGAGACTTAATCAAGGCATTAAGACTTTCATTCTCTTTTCTTTGTCTTTGCTCCTCAGCCTGCATGAATTCTTCATATTGTTTCCTCTGCAAGTCAAAGAAGTCAGCCATCAGGCTAGATATATCAGTTTTTGCCTTCCTCTTTCACCTGCTCTCTCTTGGTCAAGGGCTGCAGTCAGAGGCCTCCTCTAAAGTACATGCTAACATGAAAGCAATAAAAAAAAAATATATCTACTGCATTTAGAATACCACAGTGTAAATAGAAAAAAAAACATTTTGTAATATTAACTTAAAGCTACGTAGCCCGAGACATGACATGTTAAAAAAAAAAAAAAAAATTAAACCGTGGCCACGACATTGCTATAACATGGCCACGAATTAGTATTTAGTGGCCACGAAATAAGTATAACGTGCGCATGGAATACTAATTCGTGGCCACGGCATAGGTATATCATTCCAGCTGAGTAAGCAAATCGAGCGCACCTTCTGCAGAGCCTGCAATGGCCTACGTGATGTCCTGAAGGTGACTGGCTTTTCTTTTTCTGTCCTAATCAATAACGGGTTCTCCCGCATTTAATTAGGCCTGTATGTTTGATACTTTGTTACAATGGGTCGCCTATCTGCTGACGCCTCACCTGATTTACAAACTCTTCATGTTAGTACATGATGTGTTGTGCGAATGTGTCGGCGTAAACTTGTGTCTGCTGGAGCAGCAGCCCGGCACACACATCAGGGCACTTTTCAAGTAGAGCTGAGGGGTGTAACACTAAGCGAGGTATGTTGAGCAGTCAGAGGTTAACCTACGTTTCACGAAGGCGTCTCTCTTTTAACCTGGCTAGATCACCATGCCAACTTATGCTGCAGACCCAATCTGATTTGGACCAAATTCTGCTCAGAGTTTCAGCTTGAAATCAGCCAAATAAAGTGCCTCTCACTGTAAATCTCCTTTGAAAGTAGCATCATATGTGTCAGACTCACAGCTGATGGAATGGATAGGCTATATGAGCCGCAGCGTTTAATGATGCCACCGAACGAAGCCGTGCAGTTAAAGTAGCGCTCACTGTATGCATCACGTTGCCAGGGGAACCTATAGCCTATCAGAGATCAGAATGTAGTTTGTTTTGCTTTGCAGGTTGTTGCTCTGACTGAACTACTGAAGGTGCCTGTAGTTTTCTCTGGACATTTGTCCTTCAATAAAATCACAGAAGATTGAAAGTTCACTTTTTATTGATCATTCTGACGTTTACCTTAATATAAAATGTGCTAAATTTCTTTAAACCATTATGTTAACACTTTGATGTTTTTATGCTTGGTCTTGATTTGCTGAAGTCCATTTTACACTGCTGGTATATTAGAACACTGAGTAGAAAATTGCTCAATCTATTATTACCACTATACCGCTATTATTGTTACCTATATTTGATACAAAAAAAAGGAAATCATTTCACTTTGATTTGCCAAAGACTAAAGTGATTACACTGGACAGTGTCAGAGCTAAAGTAGTCTAAGTTCTTCAGTATAATATTTATATCAGCTGCATGAAGTTTAACCCCTCAAAGCCTGTTGTATCATATTTGATACATACTTTTATGATAGGCTACCTCCATCTAATCAATATGATCAACAAATTACTAAAGAAAAAAAACATCTGATAAATGATAAAAGTGTGCTCAAGTGGATTATCAGTTCCCAAAAACACCTAATGTATCAAATGTGATACAAAAATATACATGTTATATTTTATGGAAATTTGGATTTTTTGGGATTTCAGTAGAAAGTGAAATAAACATTTAATCTCCAAAATTAAATAAATAAATAAATATGTTAATTTACACTGTATTTTTTATTGTAGCAACAGTAGTAATAATAATAATAGTGGGAACATGGGGCAATAGGTCATTTGGAATCACAGATCCAAAATCAGGAAAATAAAGTGCTTGTTAAGGCTACTTGTTTATTAATTTGTTTTCCTATGGTTTGGAGTTCAACTATGGATACCCGGCTGCGAGAATTTTTGATGCAGCGCAAACTTGAGGAAGATGAGATCCAGAAAGTTGAAGATGAAAATGTAAGCCACTGCAGCTACTGTCTTTGCTTGCCAAGTGTGTGTGTGTGTGTGTGTGTGTGTGTGTGTGTGGGTGGGGGTGTGTGTGTGTGGGTGTGTGTGTGTGTGTATGTGTGTTGTGTACCAAAAAAAAAAGATTAATATTGACTGAAAGATTGTGTAGAACATGGTCAAACCAGAACAGATAGACTCAATGTACAAATTCAGATGCACATTCCAAAAAATGCTGTATGTTTTAATTTTTAATGTAATCAAAAATGTCTCGTCAAAATCAACTGTGTTTACTCTGTAATTCAAAACAATTCTCAGTCATCTCAAGCTGGAAAATGTTTCTGCATCATTTAGTTAATGTTATCAAAAGTAGGCTACATAAAATAAAAAACTAATGATTTTAATAACTACACCCTTATACCACCAATAAACAATAGTTATATTCTTTTCTTCCTTTAAATAAAAATAATATTAATAATTCATTTTATTTGAGGGCGCCTTTCATGACACTCAAGGTCACCTTACAGAAAGTGCAAAGTACAAAGTGCAAAGAGTGCATTAAAACAGGCATAAAAACAAACAAAATAATGCAAAGACAGTGCAAAGATCAGACAGAGTAAGAGAGTTTGAACAGACGAGTTTTGAGTCTGGATTTGAAGAGGGGTAAGATCCATTGCAATTTATATTATGCATTTGTATGTATTCATTCATTTATTATTGACTTGTAGTATCTTTTATTTTTTCAGATTGATGAATCTGTCATTCCATTGATGACAGACAGTGACCTGGCAAAGTACATCTCCAAATTTGGAGATAGAGTCTCCATTGTGGCCTTCTGCAGACAAGCAGCACTGTCACAAAAATCACCATCCAGGAAAGAATCCATACTTGCAAGGCTAAAACAAAGACTTTCTGGCACTGAGGGAATGCCTCCAAAAAAGAGATCATCTAAGTGGGAAGGAAATACAAGTGCCAAACGGAAAGTGAGACGAATTGAGATTGGCTGGATGGATTTTGATGAGTAACAGGAAAGGTATAAACAGGTGAAGTCTGTAAGTGGTGGAGGAACGAGGCATCTCTCTATCGACAAAGATTAAACAGTGGCAAATACCAAAGTTATGGCTGAAGATCTTTTTTTTCCCAAAGGCCACTCAAAAAAAAAGAAAAGTCTTTCACACTATTCAACTCATATGGAGAGCTCACAGGTACATGTTGATGTGTCCAAAACAGTAGACGAGTTGTATAACCAAAGCAAGGTTAAAATTCTGCGACTTTACCTGTGCACCAAAAAGAAACAGGACAGCAGCTCCTGAAGTGGAGGGTGATCAGGCACTAAGCCAGCCCTCGGTGGTAGATCTCACTGGCAATGAACAGAATCAGGCCGTTGAGGAACTGTTGGTGGAAACCAGAAGTTCAGAATCACCAAACCATGATGGAATTAATGATGGCGCTTCCACAGGTGGATATTTGGAACTGAACGACACATTAACCTGGGATGGTCTGCTAACTCTGGGTGGAAGTGAAGTTATTATTGTAAGTGGGAATGACAGACTGGATGTAGCTGTGGATGAACCAAACCTTGAAACACTCTTTCCAGAAAAACAGGATGATGCACCTGATCAAACACTGGATCAGTCACCGGTGCTTGCAGGGGAGGCCGATGTTCCAGCCCTAGCACTTTCTGAAACACAAACTTGTCCTGAAAAGCTTATTGTAAGAAGAGGTCACTGTCTCACTGACTTGATCAGTGCCTTCAAGGACCCAAAAATTATTGCATCTGAGGTCAACATCAAAATGCGCTTACCAAATGGAGAGCTTGAACACGGGGAAGGAAGTGGTGTTTTGCGAGACTGCCTGAAAGAATTTTGGATGGATTTCTATGACTGCTGCACACTGGGAGTTGAGGTGAAAGTCCCCCTCATCAGGCATGACTTTCAGTGTGAAGAATGGCAGGCTGTAGCTAGAGTATTTGTAGTAGGGTGGAAACAAGCTGGTTACTTCCCAGTGAAACTTGCAATACCATTTCTGGAAGAAGTGCTGTATGGCTCGACAAACAGTAGTTTCAAGGATTCCCTTTTGCTGTACGTATCACAAGAAGAAAGATCTGTCCTTCTGAAGGCTTTGGAGGACTTTAATTCAGTGGACACAGATGAATTGCTGGATGTACTTGATGCACATAAATGCAAGCAAGTCCCTACCAAGGACACACTGCTCCCTGTTTTGGCACAGATTGGACACAAAGTCATCGTTCAGGCCCCAATGTATGTAATTAAGTGCTGGCGTCCTGTTGTGGGTTCTGTGGCTGGTTTACTACCACCAGAAGGACTGCATCATCTCATTGCACAAAAAAAACCAACGTCAAAAGCAGTGAAGGAGCTTCTAAACTTTCCAGAGGAGATGACAGCAGCCCAGTCAACAGTTTCTCGTTACCTGAAAAGGTACATAGGGGAAATTGATTGCAACAATCTCCAGCTTTTCCTGCGGTTCTGTACAGGTTCTGATCTCCTGGATAAGGCCATACTAATTGAGTTCATAGAAACCACAGATTTCCTCTGCAGACCACAGTCCCACACATGTGGATGTGTACTAAAGCTGCCCATAGGTTACCACAGCTATCCAGATTCTCGCAGTGAATTTAACAACATTCTCACAAGCTCAATGTGGGTAATGGATGTGGTGTAGGTAATACAAACAGAAACATAAAGGATGTGGCAGCTTGTTAGACTGGATGGATTTGTTATTTTAACTATGTAACCTGTTTTGCATTTTTTATGTGGGGCATTTCATTTTATCTGCTTTCAAATTGGTTGTTGTGTTCTTGCAATCAAATGGTAAGCTTAAAGGGATAGTTAGGGTTTTTTGAAGTGGGCTGGTATGAGGTGTGTATGCTTAGTCAGTGTATTGCCTGTAGTCAGGGGCCTAGCTAGAAATGTTGGGCCCCAGGAAAGAACATAACACAGGGCCCCCCTTAGCTGACCAGCCAAGCAGCAAATGTTGCATTCTTTTTTCAGGTATCTATGCATTTAAATGAGTTTTTGAACCATAATTTCCCCATTTATGAGCATTATTTTCACCATGATTGAATCAGTTTTACTCACATCATTTTTCTGTGCAGGTCTACTCCAATTGGACATTTTTTAAAGAAGGAGCAGAGGCCCCCCAGTGTTGTATTTTTCTCTATTTAATACAAATTTCAGTCTGTTCATTCATTTATTCATGTAGTTGCTTTTGATTTAATAATGACACTGTTATGAAAAAATAAATTAATCATGCTTTTCATTTCAGGCCTCTCAAGGGCCCCTCCCTACTGGAGGCCCAGGTAATCAGTCCCCCCTCGTGCTACGCCCCTGCCTGCAACAGACAGCACTCAGCACTCTCCAAGTTTGCAGAGGCAGAGGGAGTGCAGGGACAGAAGCAGAGCAGTACACTGCTGGGGACGGGGACAGCAACATAGCAGCAAAACATATTTCAGTCACCTAAAAGAAGTCCCCCCTCAAAAGACTACACCAGGTTACCTGTACACCTGTAGTTCTTTACCTAGAGGGAAAACAGCCGTTTCTTTTGACACTAACCACATAACTCCTGTATTCCTACGCCTAAAGTGCATCTGTGCCTGCTGCACGCTATGTTACTTTGGTTAGTGCCAAAAGAAAGGACTACTTTATGAGCAGGTAAAGAGCTGAAAATACTTCAAATATAGGGTATAGTTACAGTTCTACAAACTGGGAGAGTGCTGAGCACTATCTACTGCAGGTACACTTACTAGGCATAAGTACAGCTCTGCTTCAAATACCAAAATCCAAATGATTAAGCATGTTTTAGATTATTATTACAGTTGTTTGTAGCAACTGCAGTAGGAACAAGAAAGAGAGCTGTCAAGGTGTTTAAAATGGGTTGTTTACACTTTAAAGATGCTTTAAATATTATTATGTTACTATCAGTATCAAGCTAACAGGAGGTTTGAAAACTGTTCTTATCCTGTTATTATGTGTGAAATACAGCCTGTTCTGTTTTTGACTATGGTGTATTTTGAAAAAGACCAATAAACTGTTGAAGTTTGTACAAAACTTTGATGTTCTCTCTGTTACATTCTATACATCTCTATGCTTGAACATTTCTAATGACACCACCCATAGTTATTTTACACCTCACTTTCTGGAGTTGTAAATGTGCTGTGATTTGTTATGAAAGACAGTTCTTTATCAAATATAGCATTCTTTAATCTCTTCCACCATTACAAAAACAGGCTCAAGTAACATACAAAGCATTGATGAAACAGCCATCATAATGATACACTTTACAGTGGCCTATTCGGTCTTCTTGTCTACTTGATCATAACAGTAGATTTATAGTGTCATTGCCTGTCTGTGTGGCTGCTGTCCAGGGTGCTATTGTCCTTGTTAGAGATGGATATTTTTTGTGTTTCCATTTAGGTGATGCCAATAAGAAATCAGTTTGTAACATGTTTGAACTTTACCCTGAAGAAAATACCAATAAACATGTAACAAACAAACTTCATTATGAATAACTTTTGAAGCCTTTACAGTTTGACAGGTTCTGTATTAATTGAAGGATAATAACTCTAGCCCAAAAAGATTCATTTTGTCTGACTTGAACAACTATTTGAGTCAAACGTCTATTTTCTAGCAAACAAAAGCTATCAATACTTAATGAGTTAATTTACTGACAGATTGCTTAAACTGAAAACAATAAGTTATACAGTCTTTTCTAATTTTTTTGGTTTAAACAATGACACAAGATAACGACACAAATATGAAAAGTCATATGTACATTATGCTGGAAAAAACATGTTATTGTGACAACTATTGGTACATACAAAAACACAGAATGTACCAGCTGGTACTGCACATTTTTCTTTTAAATAATGGAAGTAAAAAAGAAAAAAAACAGCAAAGGAATATTTAAACAGGAACTGTAAAACTATAATAAAAATATAAGAAATAAGATTTATACAAAAAATACCTATGAAGGTTACCCTGCAGTTCTGAGAAAATCTGCACATCATGTCCAGCTGTTACAGATACCAGGCCTACAGACCCTCTGTGAGCTGGTGTTGGAGCTTCTGGGCTGAAGAATCAGGGTGGTGCTGCCCGCCTGCGTGGAGCTGCAGATAAGAGCGGAGTTTCCTAATGCAGAAGACCAGTATGAGGGCTTCAGAGCTCTCCTTGGTTGAACAGAGACACATAGCTGGCTATCACCTCCATCTTGACAGGTCGCTCATATTGAGCAGAGAGGTACTCTGGGACTGGTATCTTCTGAAGCTTGTTCAGATATGGGACAGGGTCCTGGAAAACCTCAAACACAAGGTCCAACACTGCATCGGCACAATCTGAAATGCAAGACATGTAAATTTATGTTTACAAAAAGAAACTACACTAAAATCAAAACACCTCACAGCAGTCTTGTACATGTTTTTGCACTGTCTTTTATTTATAGATCTTACCTTATTTATTTTCTATTTTCAATTATTTATTTATTTATTTATTTTTTATGTTTTCTTCTTCATGTTATGCCTGTTTGTAATTTTTAATTTAATGTGTGGATTTTTAATAAAGGCTTGTGCATCTCACGGAAGGTTGGCTCTGTTTTCACTGGCTTTGCTGTGCTTTCTTCCTTCTTGGATTTTGGGAAGCTTAGTTTGGACAGCGGTTCGCCATCAGAAGATGTTGCCTGAGGTCGACCAGCATTTTCATTGAAGTGTAGGGCAGCCAGGTAGAGTCTTAATAGAAAAAATATTACTTAAAAGATGGTGGAAAGCACACATATTTAGAAATGAAGTGATGTACACAGTGTTGGCTTATTCACCTGCACAGCATGCCAATGAAAGGGAAGACGACATTCTTTGGTGCAGAAGGCAGAATGACGCTGTGAAAAGCCTCCAGCGATGAGGTCTGGTATTGAGGGCTTAACTTCTCCACATCTTTCAAGATTCTCTTGCTTGTCAACAGCTTTTCTAATTTATAGAAGGCAGGTGTTCCTGAAAAAGGGAAACAAAAAATGTGTTTGAGCATTAACTGAAAGTAAAATGCAGCAGTGTAATGGAATAGGTATGTGTAGGAGATAATGATTGTCTTAGTCTTAGTAAAAATACACAAGTAGTAATGAAATGACAACTCAAGCTTTAAATTTCTATGGGAAACAGAGGAAGGCACCTTCTTTCAACCATTTGCCTTTGTCTCTTGAAATGCGTAGTGCTTGCAAACACTGGGGATAAAGGGGGTCTTCATGAGTATGGATGTCTCGAACGTGATTAAGGATTGAGGTCCACTTTGCCACTCTCTCTGGCCCTGATGATGATGAAGCCGCTGTCCAGTAGATGTCATTTTTTATGCTGGGAATCCACTTCTCCAGTTTCTCACATTCCTTGTTCTGTGAGATCTTCACCAACTTTTTAGACAGTCCTAATATTACAAAAAAATTGTGATACACAAATAAAAAAGTTTGTATATGATAACAAAACAAATATAGAGTTGGTGTATTTGTTCAAAAATACATGCTGTTAATCCCTTACAACAGACAAATCAATTAGATTTTTTTAGTGAATTCAAGAGAAGAAAAACAATATTTATCTAAAGGTAATGTGCTGACTTTGCAAATACCATACTACACACTTGCACACAGACTTTTACTATGAGGAAGTGTTTTTTCATAGCCTAACATTTTCCCTCCTTTTCATGATAACAATGTGGAAAAATTACCTTTCTCCATGTGCCAGACATCAGGAATTCTCTCAGGAATTTCTGGATTTGAGGGTGGCGGTCTGTAACAATGCTGTCGAGAGACACATTATGTGCCTCCAAGAGAGTAAAGCTTCTCTTTAGGCCCTCTTTTTCCATGTGGTAGCTTCCACCAACTTCATTGCTCTGGAGGACATAAAAACAAGAGAAGGGGTAAACAAACCACGTCTATCTTTTAGCTGCCAAACTTTGCAGAATGACCTTAAAAATTTTTATATTCATTGAATATGATGCATAATAGATATGTTATATAATGACACTTGTTGGCCTTCTGTTAACATAAAAAGTAATAATAATGCATAATCCACAGCAAGGGTGGCATTTATATACCTGGTGAGTCGGCTCTCAAATCACCACCAAGGATGACATTCTGCTGTTAACTTAGCTGCTCCAACAAGCGATCCTGTGCGGTCTTCCAAGAGTCTACAATTGCAGGCTCTATGTAATTTCGGGCATGCCTTCGAAAGGTGTCATAATTAAACATCTTCAAATGCATCGCACAGAATATCTGCAGAGAATAAGCACAAGAAATAAAATGTCTTTGATGATTAACATCATAAACAACAAATAAAAGTGCATTCGGTTAAATTCTTTACAGTTTAAACCGTAACTGTATTGATTATTTTTGTTTGCAGTTTTTGAAACTCTGTCTGTATTTATATTTTAAACTGTATCAATGTCTCATCATTTAAAAAAAATTCAGTGAAATAAATGTATAATTTAAATTTGCCTTTTTTAGGGCTATTTCTTTTGCCCAAATAGCAGCTTGTTGATTTGATATGGGTGATAAATATTTCTGAATGCCTGCTGCATTGTTTTGGGACAGGCGAGAGAGGTCAGGAATGTGGGGGTGTGAAGTATTCCCTTTAAGGATAAGAAGACAGTAGGATAGAGTATCCAGACACTATTGTGTGAATTTGGTTGAATGTATAAGTAAAATTAGAGTATATTTGAATGGAAACTCTTCAGCCTGTGGAATATATTCCTATATGTTTTGCTTACATGCATATTTATTTATTGATTTGATTTTTCCGTTTCAGAATGCCAGCAAAGAGAGGTGTTCTATACACTCTGCCATCATGAATGGACTTTGAGATCGACTCAGACACTGATTCGAGAGATGAGGAGACAGATTTAGATGCCCTTAAAGTTCAAAAAGATAATCTACCGCCCACTGACTGTGCAGCTCATGACTATGTTGACATACAGGCGCAAGTTAACAACCATATGATGCCCCATGAAAGGCATCGCTGGCTGAAAAAGGAATTAGTCAGTCAAATTTCTAATTTTTCTGGTCCAGATATCTTGACTCATGCCATTTCCATCCACACATCCCACAAAAATGAACATGGCTGAACACTGGACACCAAGACTAAATGCTCAGTTTTGTAAAAACATTTTATCCTCTTTTTATATTACTAATAAATGACAGAGAAAAATTGAATGTTGTATGACTATTATTCAGTATGTAGACTGTTACTGGACTACATTAAGTGCTCAACCCTGCAAATGACCCCTTAGTTTTTTTGTACATATGTTATAACAGTGCGAGTACAAACACTGAAATTCTGATCTCAGCAAGCCCAACATAGCAATATTACAACATGTTCCTAAAAACTTATGAAAACAAAATAAAAAAAAAACATTTAATTTCTGCTTCAGAGGCCCCCTACAACAACATCTGAAAGCTCAAAAAATGCACATATTTTCTGTATTTGGGTTTTACAGGGTAAAACTTTTTTGAAGTTTGAACAAAGATGCACCTGTGGGAAACACTGCTGCTGACAGGTGAAGGTTTCCAACAGGACTGCCTCCAAGAACTGGTTGACTATTCCACTTTCTGGAGAACTGACAGTGTGGACACTGCTGCTCTACAGATGGGAATGTGCCTACAGGTCTTGTTTGCACATCTGATATCCGCTGACAAACAGGGCACACCTCAAAGAGCTCCAGAAGGCAGTTCTCATACACTAGGTAGGTTGGTGTCTTATGGGGAGGAGTGGAAGATTTCATTCTATTAGAAAAATAGGAATAGTCAGAACATCTGTAACCTCAATACTACTGGGGGTAGAAACAAAAGGCAATGAAATGTTTGTTAAATGACGACTTAACTCACATTTGGATGGTGCACTCAAGGCCGGATCGTAGGTGGAATCGCATGGATCTGGGAAGTCTGTGATTGAGCTGCCTTCTAAAGGATCCTCCTGCCCCTCCTCCAATCTCGGTCTCTTAGATGGCCTCTTTATTGGTGTTGATGTGAGGAATGGGTGTGTCGATGTGAAGGCCACAGCTGATGTGCCAACACCAAAATCAGTGCAGCACACTGTTTTCTGTGTGCCTGTTGACACAGAGAAAAGACAGTCCATGTATCCTAAGTCAAGCCGAACTCCAAAAAGCAGTGCAATTACATTTCACAAAATCTACACAATAACCTACAAATATGTCACACATACAACCAGTGAAAATCAACAAACCTGTACTTCTGAAGTGGGGCTGGAGAGTCTTCATCGATAGCTGTGTTGCAACCATGCATTTCTTCGGGGGGTCAGTCTGACAGGCCACATGATGGACAGATGTGCTTCCCTAAACACAAGGAAGAAAAATGTGTTTAAACCTTTAAAAACATGAAATTAAAAATTATAGCCATCACATTTTTTGGTGCTGAAATATTTTTTTCACTTTAATATGAAATCCAAACAATTCCAAATTTCCATACAGCGTAACTTATTCTTATTTCTCTTTTGATACATTAGGTGTTTCTGGCAACTGATAATCCACTTTAGGATATTTTTTTTATCATTTATCTGACTGTATTCTGGTGTTTTTTTGAAAGATTTCTTGATCATATTGATCAGATAGAGGTACCATTAAAATCTATAGTAAATATGATACAATAGACCTTCAGGGTTACTGTGTTTTCTCTTACAAATGTCACAATAAGTGATACATGACCAAATGTCTATGCCTATATGTTTTAGTAAATAAATCAGGAGGAAAATCGTCTCACAGATCTTATTTGACTGCCTCCCTCCCTCAGTTCCTGTGCTATAGTGTTATGTGGCTGTAAGTTTTCCTCATAGTCACACAGCTCGTATGACAGCATCCAAGGGCATTTCTGAGTCTTTAAACTTACAAAAATCAGATTATATTAATTTGGTGAAAACGACACTGTGGCCACACTGTGGTTATATTGTTGCTCCTGTTGTTAGTATTGATGTTTACATGACCTGCTGCAAAACGCACAGAAACACAGCTTTCACTGATCGTTTCCCTCGTCCACAGTTTTGACACAAAAATGAGTTTTGAGACCATCTGAGATAATTTACTGATTACATGCTTCAGTGAGTGCAGAGCAGTTTGCCTCGTACTCAGATCTCTATACATTTAACAGCAGCCAGCACAGTAACACACAACAGGGACTTCACATTACAGCCCTGAACAAACACGACTGTAAAGTCCTGATGGATAGAAAAGAGCGAAGATCGTTTCCTCCAAACATTACAGGCTGAAACAACAGGCTAACCACAGGCTAAACTTAGCCTCCTAAAGCTAACACTGAGGGAGGGGAAGAGGAGGGGTGTATGAGGAATAATTATATTCCTCCAACTGTTAAACTCCTCTTGACTAATGTAGGAATATCCATACATCTAAGTTTACACTGCAGGCTGTCAGAGGGACTTTAACACTGAAGAAAATCTTGAGCTCTTACATCTGGTCCACTTCCCTCTGCTGTTAGCATTAGCTCGTAGCAACAAGCTAAATAAATACCACACAGCATTAAAATACTCACATGTCCATGGTCCGAGGTTTGGTGGCAGACAGTTGGTGCTGAGCCTGGATTCAGGAAAAGTCTAGTTCCCAGTCCTGTGTTGAACTGACTGAAGTTGAAGAAGCAGTCAGTCGTGAAGTGACTGACACACACAGACAGGTTTTAGCCGACTGTAGCTGCTCATTCCCGTCAAAAATAAGATTAATCCACTTGGTCCTCTGGTCCTCTGAGGCTGGTAGCCTATATGTAAAGAAATATGTGGCTGTTTACAGCCAACAACTGAGCAGTGGTAGCTTTTGAGCTTAGACATGCTGAACACAGATCTCTCACTAAGAATGAAAACAACATGGCTGCTCTTCACAGAGGAATCTCTGCAGCAGGGTGAGATACTCAGGTGGACCAATCAGATTAGTTTATGCAAATAAAATATACTTTTACGTAACAGTATATCCACAGACTCAACAGCTCACTGAAGTACATGATTTTACATTCATGCAGCCTACTAAATACAGGTTTTGCTATAAAAGATGACATTTTGTGGGCTGGGAGGAAGGCCAAAGACCCAAAATTGTGTTCAAAAGACTTAAAAAAGTGGATTTTGCATAATATGGGACCTTTAATTACGCAGAGACTGTGGCACCATCTGGAGCAATGTGTAGCTCTACTGGTACTGATCTCTGTCACTGTCGCTAGTTTTCAGGCTTCTGCTATGTACCTCATACAACACCATGTCAAAAATCCCAAACTGTCCCTTTAAAGGTGCTTCCTAATTATTTTTTTAATGTTAAAAAAAAAAAAAAATTGATGGATGCAACTTTCACCGCTACTCTTTCTCGCAGTAAAACTGTTTAGATGCCAAATTTAGTTAAATATTTTTACCAAATCATTTTGCCAAAATAATTTGATAGACTATACTGATTTGGATAATTGATCCATGTGACCAGCATTAAGACTTCAAGCCAAATTGGTGTGCAAAAGGGGTCCAGCATAAACTCAGGTTCTTAGGTTTATGTTCCTCTTTAGAGGTTTGCTTTAAAAAAAGAATAAATAAATAAATAAATAAATAAATAAAAAACAAGGGTGGGGAGGGGGGCAGTGTAAAAAATGCAACACACTTTGTGTTTACAGATTTAGTCCAAAGCTTGTGTTATTAGAGTTTTTCTTTCCCAAAATTCTTCTCATATGTCATTGTAATACAAAAATCTATGGTATGGTATTCTTTGCCTTTTAACGGCGATGGTTCTGTCAATTTCGCATTTAATGGCATCAACTTACGCCTAGCAGTGCTTGTAAGAATTAAAACATTTAAGAAATCAGACATCTGAAATAATCTTTCATTACATCATTGATCTGGCTTGCTTTCATAGGTCATAAATGACACATGAATACTAATTTAATTCTCTTTCATAACCACTTAAAAATTAGAGTGCTCCTTGAATGTATGCAGTATTGTTTTTTAATATTCATTCACTTTTACCTGTAGAGTAATTGTGAGAATGTTGGTGATTATCTAATGTTTTATGTTTACATGTTAAATAGTTGCAATTTTTAAATTAATTCATTCATTAACAGTAGTAGTATAACTGTAAATTAAATTACAGATAATAAACTGTAATAGGAATCAGTCATAAAGCTGTAAATCAAAATACAGCACTGCTGTTAGAAATACAGTAATGATGCTGTAAACTTAAATACAGTAGCAATGCTGTAAAATGAAAATACAGTAAGTATACTGTAACTGAAAACACAGTAACACTACAGCAAAAGCATTTACAGTATTATACTGGCAACTAGTATAATACTGTAAAATTTACAGCAACCTCTTTACAGTGTTGAATGAAAACCTGCAGCGGTTTGATTGAAAAGAAATAATGACTTGCATCCCATGTCTTCAGAAATCCAGAGTCCTCTTCATGCAGATACGTAGGGAGGGCAAGGAGGACAGCAGCACATCGAATATTGGCATGAACCTGTCCCTGAAGAGTGTGAAAGCATCCTTAGCTTTAGATTGTTAATGGGGAAGTTATACAGCTATTCATCAAACAAATATCCCTAAAATGTCTGCAGTGGGGGATGACATTATCGTTCTGCCCTGCTTTGGTCTAAAGTCATGGGAGTTCCAACAGAGGTTCCCTGAAACTCACAGTTAAATTGTTATCATGCACAAAGTACCACAATCCACTCACCTGGAGGTCATAGAGCCTGAAGAGCTGATCTAAGACTCCTGCCACCTTCCCTGTGCGAGCAGCTTTCTTCCTGAACAAACTCAGAAGACGGGGAATATATGCTGGTCCAACTCAGCATAGAAAGTTTTTCAGGTTGACGTTTGAGATTCTGTAAAACTCTGAACAAATCTATAAAAATAAAGTACAAATGTAGCTGTAAAGAAAGGGGAAAATACAATACGAAACGCACAATGTCACATAATTAATAAGCAGTTTACATACATGACATACTATGACATGGAAATGGAAAAGGAAAACTCTGAATTTATCAAATGCTTAACAGATTTACTGAACGATGTGGTGATCCATACACTTCCAAAGAAAATAATCTAACCTGTGATTCCATCTTGAGGGCAGGCCAGCGCTCCAGACACTCTCCAACAGGTAAGTCATCATTGATGACCTCTTGGCGTCGCAGGGCAAAGGTCGTCTGCATTAACTTTGAAATCAGAGAGTGATTCTTGTCACTCTTCATGACTTCATCTACAATTTGGAGTCTGTGACGCTCAAGGCTTGCTTCATCTTTACCTCTTGGGAAGTTAGGGAGAAAATTAACTTCAGCCCTTTTTGGTCTCTTGATGTCAGTGTGGGGAGATTGTTTGTCTGGGTTGTTTCTACTCCTCTTCCCTGAATTTACAGCAACCTCTTGAAAATCTGCTCGACTCAACTTAGTTCGGAAGTTTCCCATCTTAAACTTTGGGCTGTTTTTCCAGCTGTACCACCCTGGCTGAGATCCTGGCTCTTTTAGACATGGATGGCTGGTGACAAGTGCTTCTGCTACCACTGAAACTTCTTGATCATTGGGATATGCTTTAAAGCTGTGCATTTTGGCTGCAAGGGTCTCAAGAATGTCATGTTTTTGTCCCCTGGTTAACTTAAGGTGTTTTCCTGTTCTCTCATATAACATTTCCTTCATCAAGTGTGAGTTCTACCTCATAAGAAAAATTTGGAATAGGAAAAACATCTGGCCATTTCTGAGCCCTGAATGAAGACAGTGCATGAGGCAATATTACTGTGTCATCTGATGCAACTGAACTGGTATCACTCTCTGATCTTACAAGCTTAAGTACAGCCTTCTGTGGAAGCTCCTCTGTCTCTACAAGTGAACATAACTGCCCATCAAAATCAGGATCCTCATATGACAAGCAAAAATCATCGTCTATCTTAAACTTCTCTTTTATCATTGCTTTGAGTGCATTCACAGACTCTGGGCGTGTCGTGAGGACAAAGTTATCTTCCTGACCATGTCCATGAAGAAGGAAATTTTGAGCAGCCATTACCTTTTAAAAAGAGAGAAGGGAGGGGGAGGGGTGTTAATAATTGTGAGCATTCAATCCATCATCACAGATTCAGTATTTGTGCACAACAGAGTCAAGTAACTACACCTGGAGCTTTGACCAAAACACTGTTTGTACGTTTATGAGCACAACATTACAAGCATTAAGTCTTTGTAGGAATATGTTACAGATAGCATGTTAACATTTTGGGATCAAAATTAACCTTTTCTGTGCCAGTATCAAGTGCCCATCAATGTTGTATGCTGAGAGACTCACTGTGTCATTTAGTTCTGACAGTTTGTAGACAGAGAGGTTGTCAGAGGATCTCAGCTCAAATGATCTCAAATGTTCACTGTACCAGCTCTCGTAGTTCCCACAGAGGAAGGAAACATCGTTATTTACAAGCAGTGTTTGCATGATTCGGCTGAATCTTGGAAGTCCTCCAGCTTGGCCTGCAGAAATAAACATCCCATTTGCATAGTCTGTGCCGTCTACACAGACCTTTGTTGTACTGTATATGTTTTGGCTGTCTGTTTTTGTTTGTATGAAGTCTTTTGCCACTTGAGGCAGTGTGGCAACTTGGACAGAGGTGACACTTGAGGCTTGTGTGTGGGGTTTGAAAAATGATGGTGCACTTAAGTGATATGCCATCATGTGCTGCTGCCTGGTGGCGAGAGTTTTCAAGACATTCTTGAAGTTGTGTGTGTTCTGTATGACTCTCCTAAAAAAGCTATGTTTTCCCTCAAACCTCACTGTCCAAAGGTGAACAAGAGGCCCAAAGCACCTTGTCATTTCTGGGTAGTGCTCAAGATAATGATGCTTGGGCCTCAACTTGAAGTCAGGGAACACTGCTTGAAGACCTTGTCTGTGTTCATTGATTTTAGTCTGCATGTACTGGATGGATTCCTCCTTAAAACAAGGAGACAATACAAGCTGTACAATTTCTTTAAGGCCATTAATATGGCCCATGTTTCATCTCCTTCAGGGACTTTACTTCCAACCATTAGTGTTCGTAACCTCAGCAAAGTTGAGTTTTCATGCCCATTACCACCAATGCTTAGTTTTGCAGCAAAATTCTTCTGGATTTGCTGTCATTGTGCTCGTATGGAAATGTGCAAATTTTTGTGTTTAGATATTCCAGTGTGAAATATTTAAGGCGAATCATCTCTCGGATGCACAAGGCCAGCTCTACTGGGACAATACCCTCAAACAGGACGTGAGGTATGTCACTTCTCATCCAAGAAGCTTGCTCTTCAGTCCTGAAGAAGAAGCTTCTTGGATGAGAAGTGAAACGTCTTCCCAACAAACTCAACACAGTCCAGTTGTCTTGTTTTTGAATCTTCAAGATGACCATGACCTGGATGAATGAGAATCTACACAGACCTATCAGCAGCAATGGACAACACAGTGCCCCTGATACACTGACCAACACTTTCTATGAAAATGCCATCTTCCTCAAGAGTTTGCAAGTCTTTCAACAAAGGTGTAAGGACATTCTGATAGCCATACCTCTGCAAATCAGTCACGTTACATAGCAGAGCAAGCTGTACGGCCTGCAGACTGGACCTATACTTACTTGGTATATTAGCAAGCAACCAGTAAATTGCACTAAGCTTGTGGATCTTTCTTGCTGTGCCTAAAGGATTAGGAATTTCAATGTCATCCACATACAAAGTGAGGGAAAGTTTTAGCTCTCCAGCTTCAGACAAAAACTGATTTTCCTTGTAATGTGTTCCATCTTCGTGAGACATGTAAATACCAGGTGGTGACGGTTTAGCCTCATGAATTTGTCAAGAAGATCAGTGTTGTTAAACATTGTCTGGATCACCTGTAGAACTGAAACATAAACTGCTGTGTTACCGCTGGAATCCAAAGCATATTGGACTGGCATTACTAAAGGATAGTGACTCCTCACAAATGTTTTCCTTCACTTAGCAGTGGAAAGTTCTGCTCCTTCTGAAGTGGTACTGACAAAAACATTACTTCTCATAATAGCCTCCACCAGCTCATGAAGAAGGTCATCACTGAGAAACTGATCATGCTCTTGGAAAATCTTTACTACTGCTTCCCTCACCAGAGGTTTGGACTATGTGAATATTTGAGCCAAGTTTTCAATGATGTCCTGTATAGCGGTCTCTGACACATGGAGGACACAGGACATTTTCAAGAACAAAGACGCTAAATTATCTCTTAACTGAGCTTGCAATTCACCAGTGTCATCTCTGGATCCAGAGGGATTACACTGAGAAGCATCCAGCCCAGGAGAAACTGGTGAGGAGCCACCCCCATCAGATCCATCTTGACTCTGCGTTGGCTGACTCATATTTACTGTCAAGACAATTTCATTCTTATAATTTGAAATGTCTCAGTCTGTATGAGTTTGACTCTTGTGGGCATTAAAGGAGGAGTACACATTGGTGCGATAATGACAATTTTTGAATGGACAGTCTACCATCTCATGTTGTTTTAAATGTCTTCTTAAATGACTGAACATACTTTTGTCATTAAACGGCTGTCTGAATCCACTCAAAGGACCAATGAATGACACACAACCAAGCTCATTTTCACTACTCACAAGCGTGTTAGTGTGTAACCTTGTTAAATGAATTTTCAGCGCATTTCGTGAGTGAAATGTGCAGATACAGTCATCATAAAGACAAGGCAATGGGCTAGCTGAAAATAAACTGCTGTGTCGTAAACAACAGTGCTCGAGCAACTGAGCCCTTTTATCACAGACAGCAGCACAAAGTTTGCATTTCCAAGCCATCTGAAATCCAAACAGTAAGGTATCTGCAAATCTGACGTACAGTTTACAATCACATGATTTGGATTAAATTCACTGTTGTGCAGCACGTCAGATTTCAAACAAGAGGACGCGCAGATATCTTTTACAGGTTCTATAGATGTACTGAAAACACATTCCTTATTTCAGTAAATTGCATCCATTTCAGCCTATAAAACACAAAGATTGAAAAACTAGAGGCTGTAAAATTTGCAACAATTTTGTCTCTGCTCAGTATGATGGGTTTTCTGCTGAAGAGTGCAATGGAAATATAAATGGGGCAAAATAACAAAAAAAAAAAAAAAAAAATCAGGAATGTGTGGAGAAATGACCTTTAAGTGCAGAATCTTGCTCCTTTTAGAACTAAACAGTGTAAATTAACTTAACAGTTAACCAAAAATACACACTGCGGGGTCATGTAAACTCTGGGTTCAAAAAGTGCAACTTCTAAACCAGGAATCTTATTTTATTATTTTCAAAAATACCCACAACACGCACAATGCTATGACGCATATATTTTCCACACAGCCAGTTTTATGTTACTCACCTTCTGAAAATGCTGCACAAATACAAGGACATTAACTCCTGAAAAACCTCCGTGTTCACGTTGTCGGCATCTGAACATGCCCTGACACGGACACTGAGGACAAAGATAGTGCTTAACCCTTGAGTTTCTGGAAATTAATAAATGACAGGCACGAAAGTAAAACTTTAAAACTAAATATAGACTGAAGTCTTAAATTGTGAGGGAAAAGTAAATCTCAATTCACGTGCAACTACATTTTAAAATGTTTTAACATGTAATGGGGCAAACGCTATGACAGGAAACTAAGCGAACTGGTGCCAAAGTGCTTTTCTGTGCATGCATGAAATGACTTTGGACACACTAGATTTCACACAGGTAATACACAACATTACACTGAACTGTTATAAAAGAAAAAGATTTTGCTCACCAGATTAGCACGCTCAAAGACAACAGCAATGTAACAGCGGTCAGTGCTGCCAACAAAGTGGAGACGGGTAAAGGGGAAAACTCCTGCATGCCAGAGCACAAAGCTCTCAGTACAAAGACTTCCCAAGGTCCCACAAATGAAAAAATTAAACTGTCAAAATTATTCCTTGTCATCTACCCACGATGTTCGTATAACTCTCTCAGTCTGTCTTCATCCAATTGTACGACTTGATGCGAGGACCAAAGATGGCGGGTTTCTACGGCAGGTTCCTGAGAGCACGTCGGCACGTTACCATGACGTCATGCATAGTGAAGGCTGATTTAAAAAAAAAAGAAATACTTGAAGTGTTTAAGTAATGTTTACTTAAAAATGAAACCTCAATCTAGCAGCTCAAAGAAATATAACTTCTGGAATTTCTAAGTTGATGGAATTCAATTTTTTTTAATCAATTTTTTACTGTTGGGTCTTACAATGAGTTCAGCTGACAACAATGGTCGAATGCAAACACAAGTCATGTGTGGAGCTTTTTTAGCTCCATAAACAGCAATGACACAGGTTGTGATGTGTGTGAGAAGACTGTGAAGTATTTTGGAAACACCACAAACCTCATTAAACATCTGAGAATCAACCACAAAACAGAAGATGAGGTGATGAGGAGGCGATCCGACGAGGAGAGAGGGACGGGTGCTGCTAGGGCGAGACAGACGTCACTCTCTGAATCTTTAGTGCTGCAGGAGCTGCAGGACTAAACTATCCAGGTACAGACAGAGAAAATGATCAATTAATGAAAGAGAGAGAAATTGAGGAGCTGTTGGCCATGTGTAGCACTGTCCCTGAATTTATGGAAAGTGATACGTCTGGTATCGTCCAAACAACAGAAGCTCTCTGTGTTCTTAAGACTACGGATTCATGTTACTTTCAAATGTACATTAAGAAATAAGCAATAAATAAAATAACTGCCACAGTAAACATCTGCATGAGTTCAGCTTAACGTGAAATGTGTGTCCCTGAGATCATCTCACATCAATGCCTTGATTTAACCAGGTACGTCTGCCTGTAGATGAAAACATTTAAAGTGGATTACACAGGCCACAGGCATTATTAAAATGTATGGAATACTTGCAATAAAGGTTAGATTAAATTAGATTAGACAGAACTTTATTAATCCCTTTGGAAGACTCCCTCAGGGAAATTAAGATTCCAGTAGCAGTCTGTTAAGCAAATAAAAACATATAAAAGAAATATAGATAAACACAAAAATATAGATGAATATAAATAAAAATATGTCTAAATATATGGCTACAGGCTGGATACTCATCTCCTACCCATTGTGGACTTTAAAAAATATACGTACAACTCATAACATTCATAAATAAGATCATAAAATTGTATCCATAAAATATTTTTATTAGTTGTATTATAATTTAAATCAGTCTTATTTGTTTTGACTGATGGTTAGCTGAGCATTTGAAAGTGTAAGTAATGACAAATTTATGCTATTATTGTGGAATTTATTTATTCAATCATGTATTTTACTGCCAATTTCAATTCGAGCTACACAGATTTCTATAGAAAATAAGACTATGATAATTACTTTTTGTCTCTGTGAATGTTATTTTGAAAGTCTGCATACACAGCTGAATCTAAATAAGATAAAACATTCAGTGTATCATTTTTTTGTCCTTTGTGTTATATGTTGTTTGTCGATGATGGTTACATCAGGAAAAAGTGTCAGCATCGGATTTGACTTAGTATCAGATGAGAAAGGAAATCAGTGGTGTCACATATCACTAACAGACATACACACACCATGTCTTTTGTTCTTATTGTTCTTCTTTGTTCTGAATTTGTCTTACTAATTATTTTCATGCAAGTTTTGTGCACTTTATTCTTTACACATTTTGATTTCAGCGCACTTTCCCCAACAGATGTGGAAAAATGGTGTAAACTTTCCATCCCTGGGGCAATCTTGTGCATTTCTATGTACTGTCTGAAGACATACCTGGGAATGTCCTAGGAATCAATAGGGAGTGGTGCTGAATCTCGTGATCATGTAAGGACAGTGCAGATACTTCTAGAATCACATCAGGAGTAGTAATATCATGGAATAGGACAATCAGGATGGCTTACGGACAAAGATTAACTATGCAGACAACATGAGGAAATAATGGCAGGTTATAAATTCTGGAGTGATTTTGAGTAGCTGCGACCTTGGGCACTACCTTTTTTGGATTCTTTGTCATGGCGACTAATTCCTGTTTTGTCTGCAAATGTCCTCAGCTGGTCAGCACACTTAATGGTCAGCATGCTGTCCCAAAGCTTTCCTGAACATTCTGGAAGCTGTCTGCACAGCAGAGGCTTTCAGGAGCACTTCCAGAAAGGTTAAAGAAAGCTGGGATGTCTAGATGATGTCCTCAGGACAATACAAACAAGTTACTGAAGATGACAGGAAGTTCATTTTCTGCGGCCAAATTTTTATTGCGACCAAAATTTAGATGCAGAAATTTTAACCTCTCCTGAACATTAAGAAATGCTAGAAAGTGTTCGGGTACTACAAAGACAGTAACAGGAATCTTCCATGTATATGCGGACAAGTTGCTGATTGCATGGGGAATACATTTGCATTCTGAGTTCTGTCTGCACCCTAGTGGACGCCTGGTCTAAAAGAAGAAATTTAGGGTTTCAATCTAGGACAGTAGGACCAAGCTGATATAGTTTTCTTAATATTTAGATTTGTGGAGATTTCCTGTTAACCATCGAATTCACTGGCTTGGTGACAGGTCTACTACTATAAGGTCACACTAAAACCATTACTAAATAAAAACAACTACAGTAACAACAATAATAATGAAAACAGTCATCGAAGACAATTCAAGTATCTACTATGTCAGCAATTGTCTCACCCTGGACACCCCAATGAAAAATTTCTGTCTGCGCCACTGTCAAGGTGCAATAAAACTTTGGACTGACAGCAGAACTCCTCTGTCTCCTCCATGTTACACAGATTAACAAACTCTGCTGAGACAGAAGTCAAAGTCAGTGATGGCCTGTATATGAGGGCGCTGCGGGCGGAGCCCCGCCTGAGCTGCGTGAGGCTGTGTGAGCCAAAAGAGATGTCTGCTGTCTACCTGCAAATTATTATCAAAATAAGGAAATTGTGCTATCTCAGTCCGTTAGCAATCTCGACGCAAAACAGAGAGGGATTACTTTACACGTGCAAACCTTTAGTAGTGTGAAATATGTTATGATTTAATGCTAACATTTACTGAAAGATTTCATGTTTTTACTGTTTCAGTTAAGAATGTCATATTTTTACGAAAAAAAAAAACATACTCCTGTTTCCTGATGACATTGCCCCAAAATGTATAACATATTGTATCATCCTTTGTCCTGGGCTCTTTTCTGATCATCCTGGGGGCAAGCAAATCAGAGACCTCAGCAGTTGAATGATTTTTATATTTGTGTATTGCTTTGCATATTGTCAATAAATGGTTGGCTAACCGATCTAATCCGGACTTGTGCTTCCTTCAAAATCGAACAGTCTAACAGTAGATCTGGCCCAATGCTTTTAATCATGCTATATTGTGAGAAAGTGAGAAACACACTTTAGAATAGGCCCTCTATAATTTAATAGTCTGCTTTTATAGAGGTGTGGTGTTAATTTGCATTGTTGCTATTAAATGAACACATATATGTACTGCTTTTATATATGATTATTGAGTCATATATATTGGAAAGCTGACTCACAGCCATCTCCATATTGTATTAAACTGGTGCATTCATTTTTTTTTAGGTTTGTGACAATTGTAGGCCATGCGAAAGATTTTGCAGGGTAATAAATTTGATAATCTCAATTTTAGGCTTTAAAAAGTCTTAAATCTGTCCATATTTTGTAAACTAGGGCTTAAATAATATTTCTGTCAGGTGTTAAATCATGTATTTAAATGTTCCGGTTCCTTTGTTGCCCCCTTTTTTTATTTAATTACTTATCAAACTAACTAAAACTAAATTGAAACTGAAAAAAACTGAAAAACTAAATGAAAATTAAAACCAATTAAATTTCAAAAAGTATAATAACCTTGACACACACTCACTGACTCCATTTTATATAATATATTTGTTCTTGGGACTTCCGGGGGAGGAGCGGATGGAGTAGACGGAGTCTGAGTTTCACTCCCGTAACTTTTACACTTTTACTCTTTTACTCTTTTTTTAACCCCATTACTTCAATGTTAAGTTAGTCAAGAGACATTACAGCAACTGTTGCCCTGTCAGTGACTGAAAATGGCATCAAAACTTAACAAATCGGGTAAAAAAGATCCAAATGCCAAAGTCGATACCATGAAGGCTAACGAAGCTACTGATGGCGGCCCTGTTAGCATGGAGGCAATAGCTAACATCCTGGATGAACATCGGTCGGCCATCCTCACTGAGTTCAGGACTGCTTTCACGACACTGGAAGCAAAGTTTGACTGTATACAAACTGCGGTAACCGAGCACGGCCAAAAAATTGCTTCCTTGGAGTCAAATGCCAACCTCCAAGATGAACGTCTGCTCACCCTGGAGACGACCTGTGCCAATCTAGTGGATAGCCAAGCTAAGCTACGAGCTAAAATCACCGACCTTGAGTGCCGCAGCCGCCGTAACAACATTAGGATTGTGGGGCTCCCTGAGGCTATCGAGGGACCTCGCCCCACCGCCTTTTTCTCAGAACTGCTGGCCGAGGTCTTGGGAGCTGGTATCCTGCCTACGCCACCGGAGCTAGACCAAGCACACAGAACGACGGCTGCTAGACCGAGGACAGGAGAGCGACCGAGGGCCGTTATCATCAGGCTACATCGCTACCAGCAGAAGGAGAGAATCACACGGGAGGCCAGATCCAGGAGAGGAAACCTGCAATACCGTGGGTCTCAGATTGCTATTTACGAAGATTATGCCCCAGAAGTGGTGGAACAACGAGACAAGTACCGAGAGGTGCTCTCCGAGCTTTACAATCTTGGCTTCAAACCAGCCTTGCTATTTCCCGCTAGGCTAACCATCACAACCAAGGAAGGGGGTAAGAAGAAACTCTCCTCGGTGGCAGAAGCCAAAGAATTCATATCTTCCATCAGCTCCCTGTCTTCTTAAAGCTACTCGGAATGCCTTTTTGGCCTTATTGTAATAACTTTCATCCACTGGCGGCCCAGTGCTAACACGGGCTAACTAGCCTTCAGACTTCCCCACAAGGCTAGCGGGATAGCCTAGCAAACAATCTGAGAGAACACTGCCGACCGTGTTTACATCCTTATTATCTCTTCATTCCGGATTGTGATCTCAGACTTACTGTCACCACACCTAAGGTGCCTGTCTTTCATTTATGTTTCTATTAAGACTTTACTTTTATTCTGGACTTTGATATGTGCCACTGGATTTCTAAGGGACGAAATCGCCCATGGTATTCCATGGTGTATAATACTCCCCTTTAACATCATTCCCTTCACATCTGTCCCAAGTTTTATAATGTGAGCACCCTGTGTTTGACATTTGTAATATAAATTGCATTATCCACTTATTTTCTATTATTGAAACTATCTGTTTTATAGTGTTGAAAATACATATTTAGGAGGCCAATTTTAATTTATTTCTCAGGTTGGTGGCTATACTGAGCCATGTTTAAGGAATGGATCATCATTTTATTTAAAATTTCATTTTCTCTCTCTCTTAGATCTGTTTGATAATGCGTTTCTTACTCATTGTTGTTTAGACATGTTTTTCTTGTGATACAGTTTCAGATGCTGAATGACTTCTTTTTCACCTTATTTTCATGTTGCTTATTTAATGGGGTTCTGTATCATAGGTAAAGGGATGCGAGACCCTGGATGGTATTAGGAAATGAGGAAGTCTGAGTCTGAGGCTCAAGATCTGTTTGTACTCAGGTTTAATTCAGTGTTTGGTCATTACTGGATCTTTGTTATGTACTTGTTAGAATGTATGTTAGTGTTTTTTTTTTTTGTTTTTGTTTTTGTTTTTGTTTTTTTTGTTTTTTTTTATTATACATATGCATCTTGCTCGCTCTTTATCTTACTTCAGGTACGAGTTCCTGTATCACATCACCAAAGTGCCACTCTTTAAGAACCCAACACAATGAGTCACTGCAGTAAAGACCTATGCTTGATCTCCTGGAACATAAAAGGCATGAACAAACCCATCAAAATCTGTAAGGTAATGGCACATCTACAACATCTTCAGGGGGACATAATATTCTTACAGGAAACTCATCTCAGATCTTCCGAGACATCTCGTATTAAAAGAGCTTGGATGAGCCACATGTTTCATTCGAAATTCTCTGACAGGTCAAGAGGGGCTGCTGTTATCATTTCGAAAAATGTCATGTTTGAACCCTCACACACTGTATTAGATACCAACGGCCGTTATGTTATAGTCAGAGGTTCTATACTGAACACCCCAGTTGTTTTGGCTTCTATATATGCCCCCAACTGGGATGATGAAAAATTCTTTTTTGAATTTTTTGCTAAACTACCAAACTTAGATGACCACCATTTAATTATTGGTGGTGATTTTAAATTGGTTCTGAACACTAACTTAGACAGATCTCATGCTGGCAATACCCCACCTTCGAAATCAGTCAAAACAGTACTGGATTACATGTCCCAGTTGGGTATTTCTGATCCTTGGAGATTCAGAAATCCCAATAGTAAAGCCTTTTCTTTCTTTTCACATGTACACCACACCTTTTCAAGAATTGACTTTTTCCTCATTGATAACAAACTACAACACCAAGTTAAATCTTGTGATTACCATACCATAGCTGTTTCTGACCATGCCCCCACCTCCGTGGACATTCACTTTCCGTCTGCTAAGTTCGTTTGAAGACCTTGGAACTTTCCCTCACAAAATTTAGCTGACATTAAATTTAAAGAATTCATAAGTGAACAGATTAGTTCCTATCTTGAAACTAATGATACGGCTGATGTCACAACTGGAACTCTCTGGGAAGCACTTAAGGCTGTTATTCGAGGACAAACAATTTCATTTGTGTCTCAGGTGAAAAAAGCTGAAAGGGTGAGGCTGCAAACAATTGAGAGAGTTGCAAAATCTTGATGAAGCATATGCTTCCAATTCTTCTCCTGACTTATACAGAAGGCGGCTCCTTCTGCACTCAGAATACGACCTCTTGACTACGCACACAGCAGAGAAGCAGTTGAGACAAACTAAACAGCTTTTCTTTGAACAGGGGGACAAAGCAGGCAGGCTCTTGGCACAACAGGCCAGAGCAATGGATGCTTCTAGGCTTATTATGCAAATTACCTCATCTTCAGGGGAAACAGTTTCAGACCCATCTGACATTAACTCTGCTTTTTATGAATACTACTTCAACCTCTATACTTCTGAATGCTCATCTAGCAGTCTATCCTCCAGTCCTCTCTCTACATTGGAGTACCCTAAAATTGATGAGGCTTTGTCAGAAAAGATGGGTCTCCCTATCACAGCTGCAGAAGTACAAGATGCTATCAGCTCAATGCAAAATAGGAAGTCCCCAGGCCCTGATGGCTTCACCATCGAATTTTATAAAACTTTTTCTGTTCAGCTAATCCCAATTTTGGTTAAAATGTATAATGACTCCTTTACTGTAGGCAGGCTCCCAGACACCCTCTCACTGGCCTCCATCTCCCTGCTTCTCAAAAAAGACAAAAATCCATCCCTCTGTGGTAGCTATAGACCAATTTCTTTATTAAATGTCGACTTAAAAATCTTGTCTAAAATCTTGTCTACCCGCCTTCAGCTAGTATTACCATCTTTACTCTCTTCTGATCAAACAGGTTTCACTTCAGGACGACATTCATTTTTTAACACCCGGAGATTACTCAACATCATATACTCTCCCCCTTCCAACACCCCAGAGGTCGTGGTAGCTCTTGACGCGGAGAAGGCCTTTGACAGGGTGGAGTGGGGCTACCTGGGGGGGTGTTGTTATAGGCACTTTACAGACAGTATTTCATCATATGCACTGCTATCTGCCATGTTACTGCTGGTTCTTTTTTGTGGACTCTTATTTCACACTAGATGTCATTTTCAGAACATGCAATACTGACCTCTCTTCTGTATTATTGATCAAGAGATTAAAGATTAAAAATATATATATATATATATTTGTTCTTGATTGTTTATGGGCTGTTCTGTGGCAATAAATTTGATTAGTTTGAAAGCAATCTGTAACTGCAATTTTTCATAGCCCCCCATGTCAACAAATGCACGTTGGTGTGGGGCGTTCTGTTTTACCAGAGTGCAGTTACACTCAACGTCCATAGAGGCCACTAGAGAGCTGAACGCCAGAATCTTACATACTGGGGCGTTAAGCTCCAGCCTCTTTCTCAGCCTTCTACTCGAAAATACATGCCCATGATGAAAAGAGTATATCCCTGCAACTACAAGGTCTATTTGAATAATATTGGTGTCATAATTAAGGGAACACTTGTGAAATTTATTCAGATGTGCAAGTATCAGTATGTATGTTATTCTGTCAGAGTTAATGAAGATGGCACAGCATGAATGAAAGATTTCATTTCCGCCTAAATAAATAAATAAATAAAAAAGCTTCTAGAGTGAATATCCCATTGGAATGATGCAGTTGCACCTCTGAATCTCTAAAAATGAATAGGAAAATATGTGAATATTACCTCTGCCAAGTTTGATTCTAATAAAAGTGAAGCAGAGCAAAATTAGAGAGGTTTTAATACAGACTGGTCAGGCCGAATCTCCAAAATGGTCTTTTTGGCACATTTTTACACCATCTGTGCCATTTGAAATTTCTAAAGTACTTAACTATATATTTCACTTTTACGCCACTATTGGTGTTCATCACATCCAATTACAATGGTTTTAGACGTTTTTTTGAAAAATCAACCAGACCTCTATACATTTTCCCATTCAAAGAAAACCATACAAAGCAACTGAAGTTTGAATCAAAGTGCCACAGATTTATTAATCATAAAAATAAAAGCAAACTTTGAAAATGTAAACTGCCAAAACACAGATGAAACAATACAACTATTTGCACTCTTGGCCACATCTGGAAAAGTTCTTTGTCAAAGAGGCACAGGGAGACCTGGCACTGATGTCTGTCAGAAATCTGCCATCCACCATGCCACAGCTGAAAGCACTTCTTTTTGAGGTGAGGCAGAGAGGGTCCTGGCACTTTCTGCAATAAATGGCTGTTTTCACCCTTAGGATCCCAGCGTCATGGCACCTCTTGCAGTACTTCCTGGTTCTTGATTCCTCATTTGCACAGAACATGGGCATGCAGGTGGTGGGGGTGGAGGGTGGCAGTGGGATCGGTGCGGAGCCTACAGCAAACTCCAGCATCTCCCTGATCAGCTGCTCCTCTTCTGGGTGTGGGGCTTTGTCTGGGTGAGGTCATTCCTTGACTTGATCAGCTCGTTGTGGAGAAGGAAACTGTTCACCACAGCAATGTCCACAAAATGATTTAAAAAAAAAAAGTCTTGTGGTGGACGCTGCAGTATTCAATCAGCGCATCAGATACATTAACACTTCCCATGTTGTACCTGTAATCCACTACAGAGTCTGGCACAGGGATGGATCTAGATTAGATTAGATTAGATTAGTTTAGATAGAACTTTATTAATCTCCTTGGACAAACTCACTCAGGGAAATTAGGAACATGCTGTATTTGTTTCTGAAGCATGATGTGTTTGTTTGATATGTAAGTTTCATTTTTGCCAAACAAAATGCTTTAGTTTGTGATTGATTTGTATTTGCAAACCACACTGAGTTTGTTTTTGACTGGTTGGGCGTGAGTAAAAAGTGTTTTATGTGTTTGTGAGGTTTTTTTTTTTTTTTCATTTTTCACGATATCCAAACATCAAAGACATTTACAGAAATGTAAGTGCTTTGATGTCTGCACATCAAAGAGAGTTCTAAAGAGAGGATCAAAGGCCTCTTGCCTCTCTGTTCCGTGTGTGTATATAAAGATCATTCCAGGGATACTTGGGACATTAAACCAAGTGTTTGGAGGACGAGAGCAGAATCTACCCTGCTGCAGATTTATGACAGGAGATGGTTGACATCAATCAAATGGACGTTAAACATGACATTTCATGTAAGACCAAGAACTTTAGCCTTCCAGAGAGGTATACCTTCCTTGAAACTCTTGGTTCAGGCAGCTTTGGCGAGGTCCAGAAATGTTGGGATTCAGACACCAGGATTATGGTGGCTATTAAGATCCCAATATGTAAACTGGACGAGACGGAATTACACATCCTGGAGAAGCTTAAGAGCAGTCAGTGCCACCGTTGCAACATCATCAAGTTCATCGGCTCCCTTGATTTGTGCCATGGAAGAGGGCTGGTCTTTGAAACACTGGACGTCAGCTTATTTGACTACATTTACAGGTTAAATAAGGAGCCTTTAAAGTTACGTGACATCAGGGCTGTCATTAAACAGATGGCCATGGCGCTAAATGCACTTAAGAGCTTAGGGATCATACATGCAGACATTAAGGAAGATAACATCATGCTGGAGCAATGTAAACAGCCCATCAGAGTCAAGCTCATAGACTTTGGCATGGCCAAAACAAGAGATCAAATCAAGCAGGGGGAAATTCTCCAGGTAATATGCTATAGAGCCCCAGAGCTTCTTCTAGGTCTGCCATTTTCAGAGGCCATTGACATGTGGTCATTGGGCTGCGTAATGTACAGCATGCTCTGCTGTAGCTATATTTCAGAGGCAGAAACTCCTTATGAAGCAATGCTGACATTAGTTGATCTCTTGGGTATGCCATCGGATGATCTACTGAATGAAGCACCAAAGGCTCACAGGTTCTTCACAAAAAGAATGAACGGTACCTGGAAAATCAAAAAACAGGAGACAAGTCAACATTTCACCAGGATTCACAAAGGTTTTTGTCTGGATCAACTTAAGGACGAGCGTCTGGAGGAATATAATATGTTTGAGACTGAGGAGCGAGAACAATGTGTTGAACTGCTCAAAGCCATGCTGGTGATGGATGGGAGCAAAAGAATCACTCCAGCTGAAGTTCTGTCACATCCGTTCATCACTGGGATAAAAACAAAACAGTCCTCAGGAGTCATAAAGACTAGGATGATCGAGGTCCAGCCTGCATTAGCTGAGAACAGGCTGGAGCAAGAAGATGAGAGAACCACAGATGGCCAGCGCTGTCCACTCCCTGTACTCCCTCCCTGCTTGGAGGGGAAGGAGACAACCTTGAAAGGAAAGAAAGTCGAGGAGAGGAAGAGGAAATTAGCTGAGGGTAAAACAGACACCGCTCCCACAGTTCGTAAAACTTATGATATCAGAGTCCGACCTGCCACAACAGAGAACACATGTGAGCTGGAAGATGTGATCTATGCAGACAGACTGCAGGCAGAGTCAAGCAAGATCTCAGCTCCAGTGTTCAAGGACCAAGAGACTCAAACAGAGGACTACAAGGATGAGAACAAGAAGAAGAAGAAGAAAAAGAACGCTCGTCAGCCTGAGAACAGGCTGGAGCTGGAAGATGAGAGACCCACAAATGGCCAACGCCCTCCTCTTCCCGTACTCCGTCCCTGCTTGGAGGGGAAGGAGACAACCTTGAGAGGAAAGAAAGTCGAGGAGAGGAAGAGGAAATTAGCTGGGGGTAAAACAGACACCGCTCCCACAGTTCGTAAAACTTATGTGATCAGAGGCCGTCCTGCCAAAGTAGAAAACTTGTGTGAGCTGGAAGATGTGATAAATGCAGACAGACTGCAGGCAGAGTCAAGCAAGATCTCAGCTCCAGTGTTCAAGGACCCAGAGACTCAAACAGAGGACTACAAGGATGAGAACAAGAAGAAGAAGAAGAAAAAGAACGTCCTTCATCGTCTACGGAACTGGTTTAGGAAGAAGTTCTTGCTTCATCGTTGAAGATTAAGATTATATATATATATATATATATATATATATATATATACATATATATGTGTGTATATATATATATATGTATGTATATATATATATATATATATATATATATATATATATATATATATATATATATATATATATATACATATATATGTATATATATATATATATATATATATATATACACATACATATATATACATATATGTATATCTATATATACATACATATAAAAATGTATATATGTATGTATAAACATATATCTATATACATACATATATACATATGTGTGTGTGTTTATATGTATATATTTATAAATGTATGTATGTATAGTGGGTTTTTATCCTTCTTATGACACTGTAAAAAAATAAAAATAAAAACAATGCATTAAAGTCAACATTGCTACCAATCTTTGATTAGTTTCATTATCAGTTTTTATTCAAACACTCCATGACATGCATTTTATGAAATTTTTTTGTCATTATTAAAAAAAAAACAGTGGAGTTTTTGTAAAAATGTTGTCCTTTAAAGGTAGAATATGCCACATTCGACACTTTTTTATATCAGATTCACAGTGTGTGTAGCATCATAATAACTCTCTGATAACATGCTCCACACAGTGAAAGCTAAACCCAGCACCTCTGGTTGTGTTGATCTGTAAACATTGTCCAGACTGGATTGGGGAGGGGGCTCTCTCTCTCTCTCTCTCCCTCTCTCCACCCCCCCTCCCTCTGAGTATAACGCTCAGGCCGCCTCGTGCTCCAACTGACCAATCACAGAGGAGGGGACGGCGCCACGACACGTTCAGTGTTGATTATTTTCAGACCGCGCGGCCACTGACTTCTGCTGCACCAGGGACAAATTAATACTCCTGAAGTCATCGAACAAACATGAAATAAATAAATGAAAGTCAAGACTAAACAGAGTCTCTCACAGTGGAGAGCCCTGAGTGAGGAAGAGGCTCAAACACGGCACAGAGCTGGACCTGCATCTGGATCAGCCATGTTAGTGACATGTCACAGACAGGAGCATGGATAACAAACTGGGCTGTGCTGTGTTGTTAATTTTGTTCATGTTTACCTTCGATTTCTCCCTGTCATTTAGGCGGACATGGAACACACGTTTACTCCTGTCGATTGTTCTGTACTGATGTGATCCAGCTCATTTGAGGTCATTTGTCTCACCGGGACACTGTTTAAAGTTTAGATGTCCATCAGATGAAGGTAGCAGGCCACAGGAGAAGCACAACAAAGCTGGAGATTGTCTGTTATTGAAACAAATGAACTTGCATATGAACGTAGTACTTGAGATCTCCAGAAAAAGATTTCTGTCTTAATTAATGTGATTTATGAGGCAACTTTACCCCTGCAGCCACAGTAAGAAGTAAGAATAATGATCTCTGTGGTATATTGGTACATGGTCTAAAGCTGTGTAATGGCTCTATTTACTGAAATACTGCAGTAAATCAGCTATCTACTATATAATGGACGAACAGCTGCTAAAATAATATCTGATTCAAAAATAGAATAAAATAATCAGACCAGAGATGAAACTTACAAACTTTCTAAAAGTTTAATGGTTTTAATGTTGCTTTTTCTTTTCCTCTTCAAATATGGAGATGGTTCAGGCAAATCCACACCTAAGAAGACTGAATGGCACTGACGTCCACACACTGGTTCTGGTAAAACCTCATCTTCCTCCTCAGCGTGATAAGAAGCCTGGAGGGTTTATTTTGTCCAAATGTATACAAAAATATTGAGATTTTTGTTTTTAAACCTGCAGACTCTTTTGTGTTTTTCCTAAGTAGTGTCCTTTTTCTTAGTAAATACCAAATGAGCTGGCTCGTACCTTCTGCGCAGTAATGGCAGCTAAGATAACACAGATATAAAAATGTCTACTTCAAATTTGTGTTCTCGCTCTTCAAAGACGCACGGACGCAGGCAAAGTCCATTTTCAAGAAACTCATTTATTACGGTCACAAGGTGAACAATAACAAACGGGAGCTGCTTTGTGTGGCGACACCCCAAAACAACTGAAGCTCAAGCTGTTGTCTGTATGTTTCATAGCTGCTGGGTGGGACTCTCCTCGTCTTCCAGAAGGTTCCATCCCAGATGTTTTCAGCATTCACTTCCCTTTATTCTTGAATATTACTGTGTAATTTTCCTGTCCTATAGACCTTTATACAATCCAGTGGAGTCCAGAATTTCTTTTTCTTTTGCTTATAAGACAAAATGAGGCATATTACCTTCTTTTCTTAATTATGTGGTTTATCCAAGATGGCTGAATTTGTTTTAAAATGGCTCCCACTTAGATCCAAATATAGTCGAGCTTTTCCTGCTCCTCGCTTTGGAACAGAATGTTCTGGACATTATGATCTTTCCTCAAATACTTGTTTTCAGTTTAATTTTCTCAACTTTGAACAGTGGATTTCATTAGATATTTATTCTAGCTCTATGTTGTAGGAAAATAACCTTTAAATAATATTCGTAAGATCATTATATTAACTCACATATATAAAAAAAATTACCTTAACATGACCAAAAACCATTACATGCATAGTATGTCGTATGATAGTTCTAACTTCATTGTGAGATCATGACATATTATTAAAACAATCTTTAAACATAAATTTCTGTGGTCATTTCTAACCATTGTTGACCCTAAATAGGTAATACATTCAGTGCCCTTTTTTTCCTTCAGTGTGGAACTCTAAATAACTTCAAATGCTGGTGGTTGATGTTTCTATATGACAAAATATCTAAGAAAATATAAAACATCATAAAATGTAAAATTTTGAAAATTGTTGTGGCTAATATAAAAATATGTATAAAAGGCATTGGTGTAATATTATATATACACATCAAGAAGAGATGCTTGATCATCAGGCTGATTTGGTGTCACTACAGTCCACAACAGTACAGTTAGTACAGTTTTTTATAGTAATTACCTATTGATAAACATATGACAATAATAAAAAAATATATAAATTACATTAAAACATATTTCTCTAAAGTAAGAGCAGAAGTAGTATAAACTCGAGGAGATGTTTGATCATTAGTATGAGTTTGGTGTGACTACAGTCCACAACAGTACAGTTAGTACGGTAATTATTCTCATTGCATATGAATTCACACAGTTCTATAAAATAATTTTTATCAAATGAAAAGCTTTTTTTTGCTGAAGTAAGAGCTGTAGTTTGAGGTAGAGGGGATCACCATTCATGTTTTATTATCATTTTGTTGTCAGATCTCAAAACTTTGATGGTATTTGCTTTATTTTCATTCAAAAAATCCTGTAAAATATTTTAATTCACAGTTCTTAAAAATATGACATGTAGTATGAATAACCTACGGTCATTTATGTGTGTTGTGATTTTGAAGACGTTACATGTCTTAGTGGTGAAGTTATTCAATTTTCTGTCACACCAATATGGTAACTTGCCGACAGTCCCCAAGCTGCCGCGCCATCATCGGCAGCATATTGAGACCAAGTGAAGTTGTCTGGCTCAGACGAGGTCTTGTTTGGAGGAAAACAAGGTTGTAGTTAGAAGTCTTTATGACAGTGATTAAAAAGAGGGGTCGAGTTTGAAACTATGTTGTTTTCTTGGTGAGTTATTGACCTGAAATATGAGATTTAAAGTCTCAAATTTGTTGCAAATTTACGACTTTATAAAGTCACAAATTTACAAGTTTATAAAGTCGTAAATTTGTGACTTTAAAAACTTGAAAATGTCATGTTTTATCTCTAAAAATTTGAGTTTATAAGTCATAAATTTGTGAGTTTATTAAGTAGTAAATTTGCGAGTTTATAAAGCCATAAATTTGCGACTTTATAAACTCGAAAATTTAGAGTTTTTTTCTTAAAAATTTCGAGTTTTCATTATTTTTTTTTTTAATTTCTTAAAGTGGCCCTAATACGCCATGGTACTCAAAGGTAAGAGGCATTTAAATTTTTTTCTATTTTAATGTTAGCATATCATGTGGTAAAGCAAAAGTGGTGATCATGATTAAACAAGGTTAAGTATAAAATTAAAAAGAAGTTAACATGTAATTGTAACTTTTTTTATGCTCTGTGGTGAGATTCAAAACTGGCTGACAGCTTCTGCGAAGTGTTTATTTCTGATCAACTTTAATCCTAAAACAATGGTTCCCCCCTCCCAAAGAAAACAAAAAAAAAATATACGTATATTTAAAATAGTATGATATATTGTTGGTGGATTTTGAATACATTTTAATTGCTTTTAAGTCAATTACTATGATTTGTGCTTCCATGCTTAACATATGCTAATGTTATGGAAATGTCAGCCTTTGTTCTGTGTTAGCCACGTTAGCCTGCTAGCTGTTAGCTTTTGTGTCATGTTGAGACAATTGTTGGATAAAATTCACTCCAAGGACAATGATTGCCTTTTTAATAAATAAAATATATATGTTTAAGAGAGTATGATATATAGTTGGTGGATTTTGAACAGATTTTGATGGCTTTTTAATCAGTTACCATGATTTGTGCTTCCATGCTAAACTAATGTTATGGAGATCTCAGCATTTGTTCTGTGATAGCTACATGTTAGCCACATTAGCCTGCTAGCTGTTACCCCACTAGCTGTTAGCTTTTGTGTCATGTTGAGATAACTATTTGATAAACTTCACTCCAAGAACAATGAATGCCCTTAAAATAAATTAAATACATATATTTAAGGTAGTATGATACATTTTTGGTGGATTTTGAATACATTTTGATTGCTTTTTAGTCAGTTACCATGGTTTGTGCATGCTAAACATAGGCTGCTCTGGAGATCTCAGCCTTTGTTCTGTGATAGCTATGTGTTAGCCACGTTAGCCCGCTAGCTGTTAGTCCGCTAGCTGTTAGCCCACTACCCTTTGTGTCATGTTAGGGTGTATTCACACCTATGGCTTATTTGCTTTGTTCCGATTCAGGGGTAAAATTGATACAATTGTTTCAGTTATCACTTGGTTCGGTTGTGTTCACACGGCAATAGTCTCTTGCAGTCCAAAGTTGTAAACAAATGTCATGTGCAATCAAATTTTCCTCTCATTGGGCAGAAATCTTACCCAGAGGGCGGGGAAATTTCCTTCTCTTCCTACAACAGCCATGGAGCATCAGCGGCGTGTGTGGCTAATTTGTTTTATAGTGTTTATCTGGCTGATGTACCAGTGTTCAGTAAATCAGCAAAACATGCATTTTTTTCGAGTGTCACAACTGCGTCTGGAAAATAATGTACTGATGCACCTGCTAAGACGTAGACGTGCTACCTCACGAAGATGGGTTCTGACGGGTGCACAACACTACATGCTACTCACACGACACTACATACGGTGCAACAGGTATATTACGTCTATCTTGAGCAATTTTCTACAAAAGATGTTGTTCCATTGCAAAGTATCCTGAATGGCAGTGGTCTGTATCAAATGTTATTAACCAATCTATTTACAAGTAACCAATGTCTGCCTATTGTTTGTCAAATTGCTTAACTATGAGTAGCAGCCAGTAAATTATGCTTCCCTGCTCTGTTTGCCTGCTACTTGTAAACCAATGATATAAAATTGTGTTATTAATTATTGTGTGACTTGTGTTGCAAATATGGAGTGAAGTGTAATCACCTCTGTTAACTTAACAGCCAAAACATGACTTATTAAGGTCATTTCTCCCACCTAGTGGTTCTTAAATAATAGCTTAAGTCCCCCTCCACTGAAAAGTATGTTTTCTTGTTTGTTCCTGTAGTTGGATGTTTGAGCTTTACAGTGCAGAATCATGCATGTTCTGAGTTTGTCTCTAGAATGCTATTTCAACATGCATTTGCTGAAAGATGAAGGTTCTTGTGTGCTCACTGACAATAATTCTAATGGGCAGGTTTAAAAGCATTTTTTTTTTACATAAATATTTTGGAAGCCACTTATGGTCAAGTAGAAACAACTACAGTGCTCGCACTGAGAATGGACTTCACTGTGAAATAGGAAATGTCTTGTGTGAAGTTACATTTCTGAAATAAAATTAAGCATATTTAAGATAACTTTTGTTATGAAATGTTGTGAACTGATTCACTTATAGATCCTGTAATTTTCTTATAAGAGAGATGGAGTAAAATTCATTTTATACATTTTAACAAGATAATTTACTTTTTTTGGGGGGAAAACAGCACAGTTCATTATTCAAAGTCCAGAGAAGAACTTTAAACACATAGTATGAGAAAAATAATGTAATGGAGTAATATTTTCCATCTCTCTGCCTTCCCTACAGAGAGATATGGATGTATCCACGCACCAAATCCTGGTGGCCACACATCTCTAGCACTTGGACTGACCACGAATGGCTTCTGAACTTTAGGATGAGAAGAGGCACTTTTTCACTTTTGTGCAATGCCCTCCGGCCCTGGTTGAGTCGGCACACCACCAGATACAGAGAGCCAGTGCCTGTCAAGGTTCGAGTTGCAGTCTGCGTCTGGAGGCTGGCAACAAATCTGGAATACCATTCTCTTTCACACCTGTTTGGTCTTGGATTGTCCACATGCTGTGTTATAATGCAACAAGTTGTCACTGCCATAAATGCAGTATTGAAGCCACAGTACATTAAAACCCCCTCTGCTGCTGAGTTCAGATTAATAACACAAGGCTTTCGTGATAAGTGGAGGTTTCCCCAAGTAGCTGGTGTGATTGATGGCGCGCATATTAACATCAGAGCTCCTCCTGATGCACCAGCTGATTTATTATAATAGAAAAGGTCATTATTCTATTTTTCTGCAAGGTGTGGTGGACCACAGACTGAGGTACTGGGACATAAATATAGGGCGACCAGGTAGAATCCATGATGCACGTGTTTTTGCCCTATCAGGACTATTTGAGCGAGGCAACAATGGCACACTTTTACCCAGAGTGACAGAAACATTTGAAGGGATTGATGTTATTTTAGCTGATTCAGCTTACTCTCTGCTGTCATGGGTGATGAAGCCTTACCGTGAGGTTAGAGGAGTGACACAAGAGCAGATAGGTTTCAACCATCGGCTGAGTCAAGCTCGCATGACTGTAGAGCGCGCCTTTGGGCACCTCAAGGGCAGATGGAGATGTCTGCTAAAGGTATGCGATGCCCACATTACCCTGGTCAGTCAAATAGTATTAGCATGTTGTGTCCTACATAATTTTTGTGAAGTTCAAAACGAGCAGTTCCTGGATGGAGACAATGTAATGAGAGATGATATTGAGGAAAACAATGAGGTGGATGTTAGACAAGACCTACAGCAGGACAATGGGAGAGCAAATGAAATTAGAGATGCACTTTGCAGATATTTTTCCAGAATGTAAACTCAAGATTCTTGTTTCTGTGTTTTGTTGTTTTCAGAGTTGTAAAAAAGTTATTGGAGACAGGTTGTTTCCTGTATTGTCATTCTGTTTTATTTGTTTTATTGTACTCAACCAGTGTTAACCAAAAAACAAGGTTGTTAAGTTTACCTTTTTCTTATATAACAACAAGCTATTACAATCCAATTTCACTTGAGAAGGCTTTAAACACAGGTCAGCTGGTCTGCTTAAAGTACAGTATTGTACAACAAAATACGTGTCTGAACAATAAAATTCTTGTAACATAAAATTTAATAAAAGCATTAAAAATAAAAATATAGTTTATTTCGGTTGCTACATTTTTCTCTGAAATACAAAATACAGTGCAAATGTTTTTTTCAAGTGTGAAGAAATGTTTTTTTTCTTTGGAACAATATAACAACTGTTTAACTGGCCTGAAAAATGCAATTTCTAACCAGGAATGTACAAGAGCAAGTTTCAACACAGCTCTGTAATTTCTTACTTTTTCTACAAAACATCTTACAACAAAATGTTTGAACTTGTAATGAACATAATTTGATTAATCAATTCTATAAGTTGAAGAATTGCTGAGCTGTGTTATTAACACTGTTCAAAACAGAGGAGACGTCAGTGGAATAATTTGGTGTTTCACCGGGCTGGCTGACATGCTGTGGGTGGACTGGGGGTTGTGGAGCATGGAGTGGTGGATAAGGCAGGTGCTGGCGTGGTGGCACTGGCATCATTGGTGGTCCAGGTGGAACGGGTGTAGGACTGGGAAATGCAGGAGGACTGAAGCTTGTAGAACTGTAGGATGAATGTGGCTTTTGATGTAAAGCACTAATGACTTTTCCAATCAGCTGCATAAACATTTGTTGGGTTGCGTTTTGTTGAGCTTGCATGGCATTAAACCTTCGCCCATCAGCCTCCTGCTGCAGCCTCAGCATGCTCTCCAGGGCACCAGTCTCTTGGGCTTGACAGTTTTGTTCAGCATCATACATCTGCTCCAGATGCCTGTTCTGTTCAGTCAGGTAAAGATGGAGCTCACCACTCAGAGAGGATCTAGCTTTCCTCTTCCTTGACTGAGACCCAGGGATGGGCAGGTGGGGTCTAGGAGTTTGGCTTCTGCTCTCTGATGTTGTTTTCTCAGTGTCAGTGGAGTCCAATGTATTGTCCAGTGGTTCAGCATCTGCCACTGTCAATTAAAGCAAGTGATTACTGACAGAAAATTGCAAAACATGGTAGCAAATATTATCTATGGCTAGTTTGCAAGAGAATGTTACAAAAAATGTTCAAGGTACTCAACATATGAATTTTGTGCAATTCCCAAAAGCATGCAAACCATTGCAGGAATGAAATATGAATATATTTATTTGTATTTTTATTTCAATCCTGCACATTATTTTGGTTAGCTATTATTTTAGGACATCCTCAGATGTCAGACTCATGTCTCAGACCTCTGATGAAACGGCCTCAGTTCTCAGACAAAACAGCCTCAGGTCTCAGACAAAACAGCCTCAGGCTTCAGGAAAAACGGCTCCCAGCTTCAGGAAAAACGGCCTCAGGCCTCAGGAAAAACTCTCTCATCTGTGACGTAAGCAGCAGGGCGGGACGAGCGGGCCACGGAACACATTAAAACGTCATCAATATGCGTCGGCTTTCGAGGACCGACAACAATAAACATCATCAAAGGAAGCCCATATAAACATCAGCGTGAGCTCGTAGAGTATGGAGTTAGTACAATATGGTGAGTACGCAAAGTTTAAGTTTTCTGCTCTTTTACTTTTACCAGTGAAAAAATATATGAACGTAAAGGTAGGCTAGCACATGTACATTGTGATAAAAAGACAGGAGGAGAGACCTTTATCATATATGAAAAGAAAAACGACCTTCTGACATGGGGTTACTTTGTGTGAAGCAACGGGGCTACCGTGCCGTCTAATAATGTAGAATCAATTATCAATCGTATTTTCATTTAATACTATATTAAGTGATCTACTTCTCCTCATCATTCTCCGCCAAATGTATTTAAAGGCCATCTGTCAGCCAAGTTGATTTGATGACGAGGGAGGTTTTGTTATGTTGGTAACAGAACGTATTCATGGACAAGTAGTTTCAAATTGATGGTTTTATGCATTTGAAATTATGTATTGAAGTGAACCGTTTAAGTTGTCGCACAGTAAGTTAAATCTTAAGCCTATCAATATTATTAGACAATAACACGTGCTTTCTTTTATATTTTCACAGTGCATAAAGATGTCAACAGAGAGCGAGAATGAAAGGAGTATCCACATTTAAACAATGTACTAATGTAATACTATGGCTGGTTTAAGCCTGAGTTAATGTTAACAGGGTAAGAATGAAATCAGGTGTCCCACTTGCAGAGGTGGAAACAGTTCTGACAAATCCTACTTAATTGAAACAAGTTTAATTACTATTCCACCAAATAATGAAATAATAATAAAAAGTAACCTTTTGTAAAGTGCCTAAGCATAAAGTGCATTTGTCTCACTTGTGTAGAAGTTATTTGTTTTTTTAAGTATAGGGGACAGTAAATGACTTTGGTTAATAGGACAGTGAATATGTTAGCACTGATACTGTCAGTGGATTTCTTATTGTTGAATCTGAGCATTGTGTCCATTTCACAATTTGAATATTTAATATTTTGACCCTATAATTGGAGGGAGCTTTACAACTCTTGATCATACACAAGGCCCAAAGTCCAATGTGCCATACTATGTATTTGCAAAAAAAAAAGTATTTTGTAAATGGACTGAAATCCTAATTTTGGTTCATTTTAGCTATTTCATCTTAAGTATACATTTTCCTTGCTTATTTCCACGATTTAACTGGCAAGCTATTTAGCATCAGTATACGAGTTAAAATAAAAGATAATCTATGGTTATTGCCCTTAACATTTTGTTGATGCAATGATAAAGTTGTTATTCAGTGATGGCTTTAAACAGAAGGAAATCAGCTGTGCACTGGCTTCAACTGGACATAAAATCAGGTAGGCTCACATTTTGAAAAGTCCATGCTGTATTAGATCACACTGACATGACACACCTCATATGTACTGTGTATTCATACAATATATGAGTCTTGTACTTGTTTCTCATGTCATTTTTAATGAGGAAAGCCTGTGTTGTGGTTTGTTTTGGCCTAGCAGTGAGAGACACCTGAGAAGAGTGTTAAAATTTCTGGGGTTGAGGCGTAGAGACCCCCAGCGACCTGTCTCTGAAATCCGCAAAGAAGTTGAGGTAAGCTGTAATACAGATAATTACAATGAGGCAGTGAAATCAGAATATAACTGGAACTTGTCCTGCAAGCTTTTATATACACTTTATATTTTTTCTAGTCGTCCATGCGGTGCATGTCCTTATAAGAATTCAAATGATTTATATCTGTTGTTTAATGCGTTAATTTCTAGAGTTGAGACATTGGTCACCTGAACAAGGCATAAGGGCAATGCTTAAACAGGTTCAGGATCTTAGAGGAGTGCGCCCCTGCTACAGGTTGGTTTATTATTTGGTTGCTAATGGTATGGAGTACGTAAAAATTTTACGTAAGATTTTAATTTGAAACCATTTGTTGATGTAGAGATGATGTTGCTGAAGTAATGAGGGATTTGGACTCAAGTGGTCTTCAGAAAAGATCTCCAGGCAAAAAGAAAATCCATCGTCAGAACTACAAAAGCAGGGGCCCAAATCATACTTGGCACATTGATGGTATCCATTTTGTATTTAAATTTTATTTTTTTAATATGATATTATTATTTCCAAATGGGTATTGCAAGTACAATTACTTTTTATTCTTTGCAGGTAATGACAAACTAAAGTTCTTTGGTATATGGCTGCATCGAGGTATTGATGGGTATGTATGTAGAAAGGTATTTTGAATGGCTTATGCAGTCTTATAAATGTTTTATCTTATTGTAACATGAGGATGAAGTGTTTCAGTAGATTTTGTCACAAAATTTCTATAAATATTTTCAAAGTCAGGCAGAAACTACATGTGCAACAAAGATCCCATTGTACGTGTGAATATGTGCACCTTTTTTGTTTCTGCCCTTTAACACTTTCTAGGAAGGTTCTATGGTTAAAGGTCAGCACTTCCAACCACAAGCAGAAATTTGTGAGAAGATACTTCTGTGATGCTGTTCAGGAGCAGGGTGGTATGCACTAGTTTCCTTATCCCTTGTGTATTGAATTAAAACAGATCCTTTGGTCCTGATTTTAGCCTCTTTAAAAACATATCAGATAAATATTTCTTAAAATATTCTTTAAAGAAAAAAAATACACTTTTTGCACAGATGTCCTGATCAAGCTCAGTCCTGTTCAAAAATATTGAAGCATTTTTTTTTAATTATGGATTTCAACCCTTTAAATGCCAGTTTCATAGGTGATGATTCTGATTCAATGAAAAAAAAACACAAATAATATATATTTTCAATTTAAAAAATGATCAGAGGCCGGAGATTTTTAATGTGCTATTGCACTCTTGGTTATGTCAGACATTAATAAAAACATTGGCTTTAATTCATGATTATTTGTTGTACAGCTTCAGATTTTAATCCTTATTCCCCTTGGTCCTGAAGTGGCTGCTAACAGCCACTACACTTTTGCCTCTGTGAAACATATCAGTTAATTTTTTTTCATTTTTTTTCCTCAAATCTCTTCATCAAGCTCAGTCCTCACCAAAAATATTGAATATTTGAAAGAAATACAGATTTTAACACTTTAAATGCCAATTTCATGTGATGTCACTGATTTGGTGAAGAAAAAACACATAAAATGACGATTTTCAATGTAAAAAATGATCAGAGACTGGAGATTTTTGCCTGCTTTCACAAAAGTTTTTTTTTTAATGCGCAGTCATGACACTGCATAGTCATGCATTTTGCATAAAGGGTTAAAATCCATAATATAACAAAAAATCAACAATTTTTATCGGGACTGAGTTTTATTAAGACATCCATGCAAAAAAAATTGGAAGAAATGTTTATCTGCTTTTAAAGAGGCTAAAGTTGGTGGCTGTTAACAGCCACTTCAGGAAGAAAGGGTAGTCAATATGCCCACAGTGTATTTCTGACCTTTAAAATTTTTGAAATCACATTTTCAAAATTTATGTAGAATTAAGTTTCCTCATCAAAAATCAATTCACTCTCTCAAACGGAGTGAAAGTTATGGTTAAAATAGTGGTAAATTCTACCCCAAGTGGCTGCAAACATCCACAGAGAGACACAAGGGATATTTCAGTCAGGACCACTTTGTCAAAATAATCTTTATTTACTTGCACAGTTTCATTTGGTGGTATGGTACTGTTCTGGGACCCCCTGCTCTTCCACGCGCTTGTGTGGAAAGCCTGAGGCAGGAAGAGCACACCTTCCTGCCCATCATGAGCCATCATGTAGCATAAGCAGGGAGCGCAGCAGCAAATAAAAACCCAGACAGAGCAGAGCAATCGACATGAATACATGCAGAAGGAGCTGGGGTGGGGGTGGGTTGCAAAAATGCCAGCAGAGGAAGCAGGAAGGAGGTTGGGCTAGAGCAGTTTAAATAGCCCGCTCTGAATACAATTTTCCAATAGGAAGCGGACACGGGAGTCAGCCGAGCCATCAGCTGATCTGTACCGGTGATGACAGCTATGCTGTTAGAGCTTGACGTCGTGGCCTGCCAGAACTAACGCTACGCTTGATTTCAGTCAGGACCACTTTGTCAACATAATCTTTATTATTTGGCGGTATGGTACTGTTTTGGGACCCCCTGCTCTTCCACGCGCTTGCGTGGAAAGCCTGAGGCAGGAAGAGCACACCTTCCTGACTATCATGAGCCATCATGAACCGCATAAGCAGGGAGCGCAGCAGCAAATAAAAACTCCCAAAACGACCACACCAGCAATCCCTGATCCTCTGCAACAAGAGATGCCAGGAAGCTATCTAGGATTGAAATTATTATTTATTTATTTATTCTGCCTATAAATTTAAATAGGGATTAAGCCTCACATAACCCTTTAGCCTGATGAATAATGAGATAGACATAACCAATCATGCCTACAAATGACTATTTATTATATCAACTGAAATTACAATGAGAGGCTCATGGCTTTTTGAGCATCTAGGATGGCTCTACTGCCAGGACGCAAAGCAGAGGAAGACCATCTGCCCATAGCTTTTAGGGTGGACACAGGAGCGACCATTGCCGCTGTTGTTGCTGCTCCTAAGCGGAACGAATGGGGTGTGTAGAGTCCTGGAGGGAGACCGCAGAGTTGGCAAAGGAGACGAAGGCGAGAAGTGAATCAGGCTCGTGACAGGGGCTCCCCTCCCTCCGTGACGAACAGCGGCTCCTGAGGGCTGGCTTGGGCACGGCTTCTCAGATAGCGGACCATGAAGACAGTGGACAAAAATCAGAGTTAGTTTGAGAAATTATGACTGATGTTCCTCTTCTATCTCTATCAGTTTTTGAATGTTTCAAGAGAACACAAAAGTAATGACTGTGGACTGTTACGTCACTTATGGTGAGGTCTTGAGAAGGATCAAAAGATCGTGAGCGTGTAGTGAATTCTCTGCACCTTAAGAACCCATAAAAAGCGGTGAGGAAGACAGTTTCTAACAGTGAGTCTGTGTATGAACCAAAGCACCCGTTCCTTAAGTGAGAGATTCATTTGTGCAAAAGTGGAGGAGTGAAAGGGAGACAAATATCATTGCCTTGTGGTTTCTCTCTTTTAAAGCCATTTAAGAGAAGCTTAATGGATGGATTTTCCTGTAAGCTGTAGGTGGACGGGTCCAAGCAACACAGGTGAAACTGGACACCTGCGAGGAGGCTTTTGATGGAGGACGGCTGCATTTTGTGGGACTCAAAACAGTGAACCAGAAAAGCACATACAATGGGAATACTTATTGGAAGAATTGCAACATAGAAAGAGGAACAAAATGCGGTGAAATAGGACCATGCAGAGTCATACAATTTTAATGTAGATTTAGCTAAACCAGAACGCATATAGCCAGCAGCTGACAGCATGTATGTCTGCAAGGTGGTGTCTAATCTAGCACCATATGGTGGAAGGGAGGGCAAGGCAGGCTGGATGGCACGTCCGGACACAGTCTGTGGAATTTCTGAAATTCAAATTGAGACAGAGCGTCAGCAACTTTATTATCCAATCCTTGAATGTGAGCTGCACGAATAAAGAAGTTCCCCAGCACGGATTCCCAGGTTATACGCCTTAAAAATCTGTTAATAAATGGAATAGAGGAACGCCCTTTGTTTAAAATGTGGACAGCTGCTTCATTGTCACAAAAGAAAATAATTTTCTTCCTGGACCAGAATTTTCCCCAGAGAAGACAAGCTATAACGATTGGGTATATTTCCATCAGGGCAGAAGAAGAAGCACTAGCTGGCAGAGACGACAATTCTTTTGGCCATGCATCAGCAAACCACTGGTTATCAAAGAACCCCCAAAACCCAAGGAAGGATTTGCGTCAGTGAATAATCTAATGGCCAAAGATGATTCTGTATAATCGTTATAGAAAAACGAAATGCCATTCCATTTGTCGAGCAGCAAAGACCAGAACCGGAGCTCTGATCTGCACCCTTCACCCAGAGTTACTGTGTCGTGTAGCTTATCAACTGATTTTGAGAGGTCGAGAAGTCTGGATATAAATGAGCGGCCTTGAGGAATCACACGCATGACGAAATTGAGATGACCTAGCAGGGAGAGCAGATCTCTTTTTGAAATGGATTTTGAAACCTGTCCCTTCATTATTTCTCTGATGCGGTTTAATTTCTCGAGAGGCAGGGAAGCTTGCATGAGAACACTATCTAATTGATACCTAGAAATTCAATAACTTGAAGTGGACCTGAAGTTTCTCCTCTGATAAGGGGAGTCCCAGATTTTAAAAGTATCTTTAAGTGTGGTGATTGCATGATCTGGCTTGGCATGAGGATAATCTACGAGCAAAAAATTATCTAACAGGTGAAGCACGAATGGCAGTTTGCAATTATTTAAGAGAATCCAGCAAAGAGCTTCAGACAAAGTGTCAAAAATTTTTGGACTGCTGCGACACCCAACGGTGAGCCTAACTGCAAAATACAATTTCTCTCTCCATTTAACACCAAACAGATGCCATTGTGGAGGGTGTAGAGACATGACTTTAAACACGTCTGTGATGTCGGCCTTTGATAACCACGCTCCTCTACCTGCTGGTTTGATGAGCTTAATGGCATGGTCGATTGAGGCATAATACAGAGAGAACGGCTGAAGCAGAATGAGACTGTTAACACTTTGGACTTCATCATGATGAGGAGCTGATAAAGCTATGATGAGACGCTTTTTACCAGAATATTTCCGGGTAGCAACACCTATAGGGTTAATGCATGATATGGGAAAAGGAGATTTATCCAGGGGTCAGATCATGAAACCTTTCCTGACTTCTTTTTCCAACAGAGTGTCAACAATTTCAGTCTCTTTCAGAGCAGACTGCAGATTACTACATGTATGTGATACTTTAGGCAACCACAACAAACCAGCCATGAATCCTTGAACCAGTCCGGTTAACAAATAATTGACGAAGCAGCGGTTTGGATGCTTCTTCAAAGCCTTCCCCAGCTCAGCCACGTTGACTGGGGTTGAAGGTTTTATTTTTTCATTTCCTTCCTCACAAGGCGAGTTCATCTGGGGCACACAGATTTTGGATGACTGTCCCCGCAATAGCTGCAAGCATGAATATATTTACAATTTACAAATTTGCACACATTTTCATTGAAATTAAGGCACATTGGAGTCCAAAAAGGTGACACCTTATTCTCATTGGTTTTTGGGCCTGCCGGCGGATGGACTACAGCCACAGATCTGGGACACATGTTGGAGGAGTGCGAGAAAGAGTCCAGTTCAGCTCGACCAGATGGAAAGACTTCACAGATTACATCTCTGAACACACCAAAAGCAACAATAAATTCTGCTAATGTCAGAGTCTTTGAAAGTCTGGGGTCACTATCCTTTAACATCACGGACACATCGCCACAATCTACCACACGCTTATCACTGAAATCTGAGCACAGCAGGATTTTGACTAAATTGACATCATTACCTGTGAGGATCTGGCTTCTCAAATTGCAGGAGACGGCAGCAGCAGGAGGGTAGAATGGAACACCGGTTGAGATTGGGACTGCACTACCCAGGGTCCTGCGCGGGATTGTGATGCCGTCGAGGGGCACCGGAATGACATCACTGGCCTGCGTCGAGGAAGAGGCAGCAGGTTCCCGGGATGTAAACACGGTGGACTGGAGAGCAGAGCTGGAGGATGAAGCGGCAGCAGTCTCTAAGATCTGGATTCTTGAATTCATGCTGGAGAGGGATGACTGAATGGAAGACAGCGCTGCCAAGATGGCGTCGTTTGCCGGAGCTGTGGAGGCTACTGCTGAGATCGGGGGTCTGGCTTTTTTGGCCGGCAGGGCAGCGGCTGGAGTCGGAGCGACTACTGAGTTCCGGGAGCAGTGTTTGAGTTTTGCCAAAGCCTTCCAAGGAGCGGAGACAGGACGCTGATCGACGGATGGAAACCCAACGCAATTAAGAATAAGGCAAACAGTTCCCGGTGAGACGCTCCAACCGGAGCAGTAACATCGTTGGAAAACAGGAATTCCAACAGCTTAGGAATCGGCCAGTCATCAATTGATGGGGCGTCTGGGACATTACCTTTGCCTGCCAGGCGAGAGCTACGACGGAGAGAAGGAGCCCTCTCGTCGCTGATGACTTCCACTGATTCAGAGATTTGATGAGGCTCCACCATGATACCGTCATATTGCCACGGGTCTTCATCGTGGACGAGGGGCGACAACATCAGGAGCAGCAGGGTAAGTGCGAATATGAGCGATCTTTTCTTCATGCAGGAGCTTGACTTGCAAAAGTGCCAGCAGAGGAAGCAGGAAAGGAGGTCGGGCTAGAGCAGTTTAAATAGCCCGCTCTGAATACAATTTTCCAATAGGAGGCGGACACGGGAGTCAGCCGAGTCATCAGCTGATCTGCACTGGTGATGACAGCTATGCTGTTAGAGCTTGACGTCGTGGCCTGCCTGAACTAACACTACGCTTGATTATTGCAAAATGTTCCAAATAAACATGTTTTTTTATATCAACATGCCATTTCTTTAATGGAATGTAACCTTTGCCATCTACCTCAGTCTAAATGATCAGACATGTAATGTTGTAATGGATAAATGAACAGCTTTATGCTGGTTTAGTCCATGCAAGCTAGTCTACATGCTCTTTTTGACACTGACCTTAGGAAGATAAGATTTCTCTCTTCAAGAAATAAACCTGAGCACTTTTTTAGGTGGGCTTGGGAACAATGGTGAGGGACTTGACATAACCTGTGACTCGACTCGACTTGACTCGACATAACCTGTGACTCGACTTGACTCGACATAACCTGTGACTCAACTTGACTTGACTCGACATAACCTGTGACTCGACTTGACTCGACATAACCTGTGACTCGACTTGACTTGACTCACCCACAGCAGAAAAAACTTGGGACTTGCTTGAGACTTGGACCCAAATGACTCGACTCGACTTGGGACTCGGATCGGAGGGACTTGGGCAATTGTCTGGTCCATACTTACACAGCATTTACAACCCAGCTTATCTACAAAAACAGGAGTATACAGGTTAACAGGAGCATACTCGGCGTATGCGTTCTTCACTGCCTCAACGCATAGGCCTACTAGACTTCTTCTGCCAGAGGTGTCAACTGATGAGCAAGGTACAGAGCGCCCTCTGCTGGTGAAAACCTATATTACACTATCTTATAGTGAAAGAGACATTACAGTAGCTCTTCCAATAAAGAGTGACCTTTAGCAATAAGAATATCAGGGGGCAACTATTTTCATGCATTCATCTACACCATAGTGCCACACTCAGTTTTCCTCATATTCTAAAAATCCAAAGACATTCAACAAAGGGGTCACAAGACTGAATCACTTTTTTTTAAATGTCATTGACTCTGAACCCTCTGTTGCCTCTTTATGCCAGTCCCATCCATGTCCTTCATACAGACAACCAGGAATTCACAGCACTTCAGGAAATACTGCTCAGAAAAATCCCTGATATGTTCAACATGGGGACTAGACAGAAAGTCAAAACTGTCCTCAGGGTTGCCTTTCTGCTTCAGTGTGTCCACAACTACCTCCACATCCCTGTGTACGATCACCTGGTCAGCTTGGAGTCCAGGAAGAAATGAGGCTAGGCGGGCAGCCTTTCTTGCACCCCATCGTGGTTCTTGTGGTCAAAGGGTACAGAACAATTCTCAAGAAGAAAACAGCAACTTTGACATGTTTTAATTCAAGTATAAGTTAGAATGATCGGAATTTCACCTCATCATTAAAGTCAATCGTCTGATTAAGTACATATTTTTAAATAACACCATCATAAAATTGTATTAGATCATCCATCCATTATCTATACCACTGATCCCCTTTGGGTCATGGGGGCCTGGAGTCTGTCCCAGCTGACATTGGGTGAGAGGTGGGGTACACCCTGAAGTGGTCGCCAGTCAATCACAGGGCCACATAGAAAGACAGACAACCATGCACGCTCACTTGTACCTCAGGGCAACTTGGAGTCACAAATCATCCTAATGAGCATGTTTTTGGTCTGCTGGAGTGCCCACAGAGAACCCACGCATTCACATGGAGAACAAGCAAACTCCACACAGAGAGGCACCTGAACAACACTGGGATCGAACCTGCAAACGTCTTGCTGTGAGGCACTTGTGCCATCTGCTGCGCTGCTGTGTTTTAGATCATGAGCTATGAACATTACAGAAATTACAATGAATTCAAGTAAGTAAAGTTGAAATACAAGTTTGAAACCCTGAGGTCACCGATATGTGTCACCAGTCGATTCTGAGCAGAGGGCATAACTTTCTAAACAAAGCTGTATTAAACATCAGCTACAGCAAATTTGTTTTGTTTTAATTCAGGTATAAATTGCAATAACTAGAGTTCTACTTCAACCACGTTATTGAATAATTTTCATACACCACAAAATGGTTATAGATCAGAAGATCTGCCTGGTGTCTGTATGCCTGTAAATATTCCAGTGGTGCCCCCTAGTGTCCAAAACAAGGAAGTGAATTTCTTTACAGACAGGTGAGACTTGAAGAAACGACGTGAGATAACTTACGTGAAGTCATTTAGAGACACAATCCAGTCTGTTTTTCTCTGCATGTTCATTTAGAGACAAAATCTGGACTGTTTTTTCAGGACATCCAATAAATGAGACGGTGCAGAGTCAAAGGACTGGAGCTCATATCGTTCCTTTCTGGTCTCTCTGTCGACTCAAAGCACTTCTACACCACAGGTCACACCTACACATTCACACCCATTCACTCTCACATTCACTCTCTGAGGGCTCAGAGTCTCTGTGTCAGTTAGCATCAGTGTTAGCTCACACATCCTCACCCTTTAAACACATTTACACACCACTGATGCAGAAGGGGAGCAGCTTAAGGTTAAGGGTCCTGTCCACGTGTGGCAAAGCGGTGTTTTGACGTTTAAAATAAATAATAATATATAAGTACCAACAAGCCAACCTAGGCACTTACAAATGAAGGAAATTAGATCTGGACCAAAGTCTAAATCAAGGGCACGCAGGTAAGCACTAAGGAGGCAAGAGACATGGCTCCAAAATGACTTTTATAGGTGGCTGATTGAATGCAGGCAGGGAGGGGGACAGAGTAACAGGCTGCATTCAGCAGCAGCAGCCTGTTTCCTCAGTTCTGCCTACCACACAAGGATGCATCCAAATGTGACAGTTGGAGCTGGACTTGAACCTTTGACTTTCTTATTGATGGTAGAACTTACTACCGGACCGAACACCAGACTGACACCCCATGTAAGGACTGTTGCTTTAGATGTGGTCTAACTTTTCACTTAAATGTCTAAAAACAGGTCAAACTGTCAAAGCCACACGACTCTACTTCATATCAGACTGATAAATCTGACAACAGCTCATATTAAACTGATCAGAGCGTCTGTGTTTCATATCAGATCCTAAAAACACTCAGTCTGTTTGTCATGTGAGCAGAATTGTGCAGTCACATGACTCAGGTTGACAGAGTGGGAACAGCAGATCTAAAAGTCAGTTTCATTCCTGCAGAATCACTCAGAAACATCAGGGCTCACTCAGCTGAATCAAACAGCTGCACCTCGGTCAGCACACTGTCACACGCTCTCTGAAATCCAGCACAGGAGTTCAGTTTTTACAGACAGGTGCAGATTTGAGATGAAATATTACAGAGGGGGGGTCTCACAGGGACAGAGGGTCTCACTGGAGCTTCACAGAGACATGAAGGGACTTCAGGTTTACCTGCTCCTTAAATATACGCACGTGGAAACCAGGTGTGGCCCCGAGCCCACACACACCTGACTGCTGCTCTGATTAATAGAACAGAATAAACTTTTATTCGTCCCACACGGGGAAATTTGCAATGTTACAGCAGCAAAGGGGACAGCGTTGATATAGAATAAGTATAAAAATAGTATAAAAATAGCATGAAAATAGCAGTATGTACATTATTCTACCAATATAAATATAAAAAGGGCTTGAATACAGAAACTAAAAAGCAAATCCTATAAGGATTATTTACACATTCACAAAGCAGTTGCACATGAATGTACGTGATTGCACTTGGATGAATTTCACATTGTCAAGAGAGTTAGCACAGTAATTGTACATTGTAACTGCACATTGTAAAGAATGAAAAACAGCAAAAGGAAGACGAATCAGAGTCCTGATGATCTGAACATTGAACTGTTATTATAATTCATTCTTTTATCAGACCAAGGAGAACAGCTGAGACCTTTTTAGCCTAAATCTCTCATTTATTCTGATTTAAGACCCCCTGAGTCCTGGACGGTCTAAAGGTACGTTCACAACGAATGTGACTTTGCGTCCAAGATCGCGTCGCAAACCCAAGTCCTGTCACCTGTCCATAGCTCATTTTGTCACCGTAGCTCAGTGACGTCACGCCCGCTCAAGTTTCACCCCGCGATCATATCATATCATATCATAGGACGTATTAGCTGACATTATTCCAACTGGATCCTTTTCACTCACCTGCCAACCACAAAACACTGCAGCTGATGGCCCTGCAGGAGCATCATCTGTGAGTTTTCTGTGATCTGTCCTGGCCAAACTAATGTCCTCATTAACTCATGTTCCCCACACGGACATTGATTGTCACTCTGTTCACCGGAAAGAAACAGTCCATCACAGGTGTCAATCACACACCCACACAACACTGATTGGCTCTCACTGCGCGACATCGCCTGAAAAGTTCAAATATTTCAACTTTGGTGACAGAGCATGGCGACCTGCTCTGCGTCCAAAGCGCCCCCAGAGTTCCCATCTGCAGCACCAGGGGCGCCGCCCCCATGTCTCCAAAGATGCAACCAAGTCGCCCAGAACGCGTCCATTGCATCGTGTGAGATCTGGTCACGCGTGGTCATGGCTGATCGTGGCTGTACATTGACTCTGCACGGAGAGAGGTCGCCAAGGTTGCGAAGTCGCGTTTGGTGTGAACGCACCTTAAGCCTGACCCCATAGGGAGGACTAACTCAGACCCTCCTCTCTTGGATGCTAATAAGTGGTGTGAGATGTGAAATGTGCCCTAAGGGGTCGCTCAGTGTGGCTGTGGTGTGGACGCGCTGAAGCTCACCTCTCGGGGTCGAGGGTCGTCCGTCTGGATGGTCCTCTGGAGTTGTGTGAAGTGAGCGTCTTTGTCAGAGAAAAATGAACTCACTGAACACCACCTAAAGGTCAAGGTCAGGGTCACTCAAAACTCTCAAAAGGTTAAACATTTATTGAAGAGAAAAAAAACTTTGTATAGTTACAATAAATTCAAAATCAGATCAAAAGTTGTGAATTGAAAAAATAAAATCAAGAATAAAAATCTGAATAAAAACTCTTAAGTAAAATCCATAAATAATCATATCAGTCAGGCTCAGACTCACAGGCCCTTCAACAGTGTTCAGGAGAAAGGCCGAGACCCTAAAGGACTTTTTAGAAGTTCAAAATGACGAAAGTTATAAAAATATAAGACGCCCTGGGCTGTATTTATCTGACTGTTTATACGATAACTGGGGTCAAAGGTGAAAGATGGAGCCCCTCCCCCAACAGAAACCTGTGCAGGACGTGTTCTGAGGAAAAGGACCGTTCATGCTTTGGTAAAGATCCTCAGTTCAGAGGAAAACCACGACACATTTCTCTGCTCCTTCAAACTGGAGCAGAAAGTTCACTCAAAGTCAAACTGCTGATGTCGGCAGATTTTCCACTGAACACGTCTGAACCACAACATGCCCCCCACAGTTTAAGGTCATAGGTCACATATGGCATCAGACTGTTACAGATGAGTTCAGACACACAGACACAAAATATCATAAATCAATATAGTCTGATAAGAAGGTCAAAGGTCAAACATGGAGAGAAACAACATCAGATTAAACAATGACATCAATGTTCAGCTCTTCCAGCAGAGGCGTGAGAGTCTGGAGGTCACAGCATCGTTGTTGGAGGTCAAACTCTGAGGGTCAGCAGCTCTGAGTGACAGTCGTCTGGTTTTTGCTCCAGTGAGTTTGTTTTTGAGAATCACTCTTTAGATTTTGTTCTTTGACTCTGAAACATCCATCTGCACCTCTCTGCTCAGTGATGCTGTCTGTTTCTGTTGACCTCTGACCTGTGTTTATTTAGACTGAAGCAGATAGATCTAGTCAGATAGACCTGTTGCTTCTCTTTAAAATCTCTCTGACTCTATCTGTTGAGACTCAGTCGTCTGTATTGATTATTGATTATTGATGTATTTAAACTGAACCAGTCGGCACAGCCACAAACACAAACACCTCATTCTGACCGAGCTTCTCTGAGCAGAAATCACTTCCTGTCCCCGTCCTGTTTGAGGATCTGCAGGGACCCTGAACAGAGTCTGTGTGGACACGTCTCCAGAAGGACACAGCAGCAGGACGTCCCAGTCTCTGAGGGACTGACTGTTGATGAGTTCAGACATGGTTAGACCCTCCATGTGGCAGAGAGTCCTCTGAGGGTTTCTGCTCCAACACAAAATCATCTGCTGCTTGTTGGTCCTCTGGTTGTGATGGTCAGTCTCCCAGGAACACACACACACACACACACACACACACACACACACACACACACACTGCTGCTGCTGCGTCCTCCTCTCTGAGCAGCAGGAGATGATCCTCTCCTCACAAACTCTGACAGATATCACCAGCAGCTGTTGAAAGAAAAATGAAAACCAGTGATTAGACACCCAGAGAAGCTGCTGAGTTGTGATCAGAGCAGAAGAATGAATCAGGACAGCCCTCCAATAACTGAGGTCTGTCAGTCTGAGAGCAGAGAAAGTTCAGAGGACTCTTCAGTTCAGGCTGAAAGCTGCAGCTTTGTTGTGTTTTTAAATGTTGTAGATGGTAAATTTACAGAACTTCAGACAGATCAGAAACAACTTGACAGAAAATGCCGCCAGAATCTTTTTAACTTCATGACATAAACACATATTTGACAGGAAGCCATCAAAGCACCACCACTGTAAAACACTTGGTAACATAAATTCTTAAGCTTCATCATTTCATTATTTTAAATCAGTTTGTCTGATAAACAAAGTCCAGAGCAGACTGGCTCCACCACCCTGAAGCAAATTCACAAACCGAGTTTCAGACAAACGAACCTCCACAGACTTACAAGACCTCTCTCTCTCCCTTGAGAGGAGACGGTTACATTCGTTGTAGGTGTCCCACTGTGGTCAGGGTGTTTTAGCTTTAAGGAGTTGCACCCTATGAACAGTCAGTGTGTCCCACCTACAGCTGGTTTAAAGTCCATCTGAAGAACTGGCTAAACTCTAACCAGAACTGGACACATTAGCTATGCAGGAATAGATATACTAGCTAGAAACAGCTTTATTTATTTATTTATTTTATTTTATCTACTTTTTGGTCATGGATCTGTTTGTTTCATTATACATCATAAGAGTGGCACATTTGGTGGTATATCTATTTGGTGCAATATATTTAATAGAATGTAAAAAGTCAATGGCTACGTTTACATGCAGTCATTAAACCTTTCATAACTGGAATATTAGCTATAACCTGGTTGCGTGCAGCCATGTAAACACCAAAAAACCTTTTTAAAAAACACGAATATGCTCATATTTCGGTTTTTAAAAACCCGAAAATCACCCCTGGGTTACTCCTTTTCTAACCCAACTATTTGGTCATGTAACGCCGATCGGGATATCCTCATCGAAAGGAACATTAATTTGTGTTCTGTGCATATTCGTTTCACAAGGAATCTTGGTCTTTTGAGTACAGGAAGTACTTGTTGTAACATGGCACAGCTCCGGCTCGATTTCCTAATTCTTCACGTTTTCGCCTTCCATTAATGAAGAAACTGACAAAAGATAGTGTCAAGTACTGGTGGTGGGTCAGTACCAGCACCAAAGCGCAAACAAAGCCGACTGTTAGCTGCTCTGGGCCGTTTATATCTGCCGTGCCGCTGCTGTTATTCTCGTTGCTATTGGATACAGGAAGAAGAAGCTGAAATGACGTGCAATGCGTCATGACGTTCTCCGTGCGTGATGACATTCTCTGTGCGTCACTGTTTTGTTCGGGATACTACGCATAAAGGAGTAACCCTGTCTGCTCACGCATGTAAACTGGGTTATTCCGAATGTTTCAGAAACCGGGATATTGATCTTAACCCAAATGTTGACTGCATATAAACGTAACCAATTCTGTTGTGTTACCTTTAAGTTATGTTAGTTTTGTTCTTCTGGAAGTAATTTTGATAAATTTGTCTTTTAGCTTTTCCTCCTCAGGGAACATCTATTAGGAACAACAGATGGAAATTAGCCAATGGCTATAATCTGGCTTGTTTACTTTTCTGTATGGTGATGTACATGAACTGCACTGCCCCCTCTGAAATAAATTAAAAAAACAAAGAAAAGAAAAGAAATATGCTGAAATGTACCGTTTGGCAGTATCAGAAACCTTATTTTAAACCTCCCAACCTCTGTTTGTAATTTGATTGTATGACTTGTTTGACTTGATTGTATGTTATCAGTTGTGCTGAAACTTTATTGTTAACATTGAGTTTGCCTTTTTATAAACTAAAAACCAACTTTTTACAACATTTTAACTTTAATATTTCTTAATTTGTAATGTTTAGACTTTTCTCAGTATAAACATTACTTAAAGTCATTGTAACATCAAAAAAATACTTCAGTTCAATAATTTACTGATGCTGAAACCATCTCTCCCTCTCTTTTTATTTTGATTTAATTTTTTATTTTGCTTTTGTTTGCTCTTCAGTGTTCTGCTGTCTGTCTTTAGAGGATCTTTTAATGACTCAATGTAATTGAACAGGAGGATTTTCCTCTCAGTGATTTCTCGAGTATGAATAAAGGCTGAATGAAAGAATCTGGTTTGCTGAGTTTTCACTCTGCTCTGTGTCCAGCAGACCAAAGCCTGTCAGATGTTGTTCTGTAGTCGTCCAGCTCTCGGGATGGACGATGATAAATTTTGGGGCCACAGTTTCAGTCAAAGAAATAATCTGCTCTTCATGATAATATTGATGATTCTGATAAATTTCAGCAGCAGCATGAATGCTTCATGTGTTTTATTTTTGAGTTCCTGTCTTTGCCTTTTCTGTCAAATGACAGCGTTAATGTTTGTTTGTGAAGGAAAAGAGAATAAAGTGATGTTTTCATCAGTGTGTTCACATGTTCAGCACATCAGCAGCAGCTGTTTCTGGTTCAGAGGTTCAGAAGGGGGTTTGTCCTCGTTGGTGTTTTGGTGCTGGTTGTGTCCGTGTTGTCGCTGCAGACTTTTCTCTTCTCTTCAGTGGACACAGCGCTGACCTGCTGTGTCCCTCGGTGGTTGTGGAGCTAACACAGTTTGGCGTGTCTGTGGCTAAAGATGGCAGATGAAGCTGAAGCACCTGATGTCTCTTTGTTTATGGTCCCTGAAGGTCTCACAGCTCTGGACTCAAGGCTCAGGTCTGTGTTATAAGTGTGTGAAAAACACACGCTGAAGAGCCTGAAGGATTAATGAAACACCACTTTTTAAACTGCAGCAGACTGTGACACCGTCTCATCGTCCCAGCCCTATCCACCACCAGCTGGAGCTGCAGCTGCTCCTGCCATCCAGACTGTTGTTGACCTTTGACCCAGAAATACACATCAGTGTTTTGAGGAATCAACAACAAACCTGCTGCTCTCTCTGCTCAGAGAGGAGAGAGAGGCTGCAGACGCAGGTGGACGTGGATTTGATGTGAGAAGAAGAACGTTTAGAAATAAAAGTCAAAAACAGATTCATGGATGTTTACACTGACTCTGAATCTTGTTATGAATTTAAAACAACTCAAATGAAAATCATCTTTTTGGACACCTCTAGTGTTTGCACTTAACAACAATCCCCTCCAAGCTGAGAGCTCAGCTACTGTTATATAAGAACTAAAGGCTCAACAGGTCACAGCAGGTGGAACTAAAGAGCAACAGCTTCACAGAAACTGCACATTGTAGGTTTTACTGAACACCACAGAAAACATCAGGCAGAAAGACGGAGAAATTCATTTTCGTTCTGAGGGACTCAAAAAAAAAAACAGAGTTCAGCCGAGAAACCAGAGAGATTTATATTTTGGGATTTACGGTAAATTCAACTCTATACTTACTACAGAGCATCCAGTCTGTAGTTTGGAGATTCCTGAAGATCTCGCAGCAGATTCGCATCTGATTCCCGAAGAAGGTTGTTTCTCAGGTCCAGCTCTCTCAGATGGGAGGGGTTGGACTTCAGAGCTGAGGCTAAAGAAGAACAGCTGATCTTTGTCAACCAGCCCTCCTTCAGTCTGAATAAAGAAGAGAGAATGAAGAGAAAAACTATTTAGGATCCAATCAGATGTGTCCACATCATACAGTCTGCTCAGCAGAGCCAGTCAGCTGCCTGCTCTCCTCTTGTAGTTCAGTTTGTCTCAGCTGCTTTCACACACGTCTTGATCCATTCCTCCTGTTTCTCTAAACTGTAAACAGCAGAGCTCAGATTTTTCTGACAGGATCAAACATTCACATCTAAACACTTCAATCTGAGCTCATGGTCAAAGTCTGCTGTCACATGGTCCACACTGCAGTCCAGATGAAGTTCATTAGAATTAATGATCAGAAAATGTTCAAGAAGAAAAACTCCTGTCCCATCTGGACAGTAGGGAGAAGTTAACAACACAAACAGAGAGACTCCTACACACTGTGGTCTACAGTGGACATAAAAAGTCTACACACCCCAATTAAAATGCTGTTAAAAAATGAAACCAAGAGAAATCATTTCAGAACTTTTCTACCTTTATTGTGAACGATAACGTGAACAATTCAATTGAAAAACAAACTAAAGTCTTTCAGGGGGAAAATAAAAAATCAAGAACTTTTAATTACCTGGTTGCATAAATATTTACACCCTTAAGCCAATACTTTGTTGAAGCACCTTTTGATTTTATTACAGCACTCAGTCTTTTTGCGCAGGACTCTATCAGCATGGCCCACCTTGGCTTGGCAATATTTGCCCGCTCTTCTTTTCAAAAGCGCTCTGAATCCTATCAGCGTGCAAGGGCATCTCCTGTGCACAGTTCTCTTGCGATCACCCCACAGATAGGCTCTGGCTTGGCCATTCCAAAACTTCAATCTTCTTCTGGTGAGGCCGTCCTTTTGTTGATTTGGATGTATCACATGTCCAACATGTCCATAGGGAGTTCTCATTATGGCAGGTGACTTAAACCAGGTAAACATGAAAACTGTTTCCTCACTTCCATCAGTATGTGGAGTAAGCAAGCAGGGGAGAGAGCACACCAAACCTGGTCTACAGCAACATCAAAGAGGCTTTCAGGGCAGCACCTTGGCTCCTCAGACCATCTCTCTGTAATGCTAGCTCCAGCATGCAAGCCTCTGTTAATCAGGAAGACACCCACCGTGAAGCAGGTGAGAGTTTGGCCAGCAGGAGCTACAGAGGCGTTGCAGGACTGCTTTGAATGCACGGACTGGGATGTGTTTAAGGCAGCTGCCACAGACAACGATCACACTAGGGTAGAGGAGTATGCTGAGACCGTGTCTGCATATGTCCAGAAATGTGTGGAGGATGTCAGTTTGATCAAAACCATCATGCACAGGCCAATGAGAAACCCTGGATGACCAGTGAGGTTCGTGCAAGGCTGAAAGCACTGAAAGAATGGCTGCACTCAGAACAACTAGAACCAATCTGAACCGGGCTTTCAGAGTCAATAAGCGTGCCCATTGCCAGAAAGCAGGACTGCTTCCAAGATCCCATGTACACCGGACGGATATGGCAAGGCATTCAAGTTATCACAGACTATAAAGCTGCTCCTCCCCCTGAGAGAACAACGACGACAACGACCTGGCTTACAGGGAGGAGGTTAATCACCTGGAATAGAATCAACAACCTGGCCCTGACTGTTGACAAAACCAAGGAGATCATCATCGACTTCAGGAGGAGCAAGCCCAGGCAGTCGCCCTCAGCACCAAGTTCCTGGGAGTTTTGGACAACGAACAAGCTGACCTGGTGACACCACACTGGAGCTCTTGTTAGGAGAGCACAGCTCCCCCCTCCAAATCTCACCACCCTCTACAGAGGCACTATAGAGAGCAAACTAACCAGCTGCATCTCTGTGTGGTCAGGATCCTGCAGTGCTTCTGACCGGAAATCCCTGCAGAGGGTGGTGAGGACAGCAAAGAAAATCATCGGGACCTCACTTCCTCCCATCCAAGATACTGCAAGAAATGCTGCCTGACCAGGGCCTATAATATCAGAGCAGACCCCTAGATTCAATAGAAGCATGACTGCTGAACTCAAATAAAAAAAAAAAACACTCACACATACTCAGGACTTTTGCTGTGCAATATAAACAATAGACATGTGCATATACTGTAGTACTGTAGTATAGTGTATGTATTGGAACATATCTTAAGTTTTTTTAAGAGTGTGTTTTATTTTTATATAGTATTTTAAATTTATACCTTTTCATATAGTATTCTATTACACAACACATGCTGCTATTTTATCACTGTGCTGTCCAAGACAGAATAACGTAATGCTGCTTTTGTAAAGGTGCAAATCTAAAGGACAAATAAAGTCTAAGTCTAGTCTAGTCTAGTATGCTTTGGGTCATTGTCATGCTGAAAGGTGAAATTCCTCTTCATCTTCATCTTTCTAGCAGAAGCCTGAAGGTTTTGTTCCAAAATCAACTGGTATTTGGAACTGTTGATGATTCCCTCCACCTGTACTTAGGCCCCAGTTCGAGCTGAAGAGAAACGTCCCCAAAGCATGATGCTGCCACCACCATGCTTCACCGTGGGTACGATGTTCTTTTGGTCATGTGCCATGCTGTTTTTGTGCCAAACATAACCTTTGGAATTACGGCCAAAAAGTTCAAACTTGGTTTCATCAGACCATAAAACATTTTCCCACATGCTTTCGTGTATGTTTTAATTTAAGTATGTTTTTGCAAACTTTAGCCAGGCTTGGATGTTTTTCTTCGTAAAAACAACGCTTCCGTCTTGCCCCCCTACCCCAAAGCCAAGACACATGAAGAATACAGGAGGTTGTTGTTGTTGTCACATGTAGTACACAGCCAGTATTTGCCAGAAATTCCTTCAGCTCCTTTAATATTGATGTAGGCCTCTTCACAGGCTCCCTGACCAGTTTTCTTCTTCTTTTCATCGATTTTGGAGGGACGTCCAGTTCTTGGTAATGCCATTGTTGTGCCATGTTTTCTCTACCTGACGATGGCTGTGTTCACTGTGCTCCATGGTGTATCTAATGCCTTGGAAATCCTTTTGCACCCTTCTCCTGAGTGAAAGCTTTTAACAATAAGATCCATCTGATGCTTTGGAAGCTCTCTGCAGACTATGGCTTCAGTTGTAAGATTCAACTAAGAAAATGCCAGGAAAATCTGCTGAACTTCATTGAGGATTAATCAGTTAATAAGAACATAGGCTATAACTAAAAAACAACTGTCTGCTAGCTTGCTAGATGACACCCGACGAGAGCTTTAACTTTGCCCAGGTGGTGACCGACAGGATCAGCACAACGATGGAAGAAAAGTTTGTGGGTTTGCAAACAACTTTGGATAGTCTCACAACTCTGGTCCAAGAGCATTCCACTCGGATAGGAGAGGCTGAAAACTGCATCCCAGCTGCAGAAGACGAGGTATCCGGATCAAAGAGCCATGTAACTTCCCTTCAGCAGTCAATTAAGGTACTGAAGGAGCATATTGAAGACCTGGAAAATCGCAGTAGGAGAGACAATTTATGGATTGTCGGACTTACTGAGGGCATTGAAGGCAAACAGCTGCTGGAGTTCTTTGAATCTTGGTTACCTAAAGTGCTGGATCTCCGGACCAAAGGCGGTAGAGTAAAGGTCGACAGAGCACACCGGATACCCGAGACACTGAGCGACAACCAAGGCGGACTTTGGTGATAAATAGAGGATTCTCCTGGAGGCGAGGAGGAGGGGCAGCTATGGTATGATGGTCCTGTTTTCTCAATCAAACCAGATTACTTGCACAAAGTGAAAGCGGCACGTCTTGAGTTGATAAAGTGTGTGAGCGGCTGATTCAAAAGTGCATTTGTTTTGTTATGCACTTCCCGGCTACCCTCTGCATCAGCCATAACACCCTGGATCACACATGTGGGTCGCAGAGGACTTCACTCGGATGATTGGTCGAAGTTTTCAGGTAAGTTTAAGTGATTAGACAAAACTGTGAGGCTGCACAGAGTTCACAGGGACTGTCTTAAGTTATATTAAATTTTGTGAACACAGAATCACAATTATCTGAAGAGACTGAGTTATACATCAGATTTTAAGGTTATTTTAATAGTTAAGTACACTGTGAAAAATGAAGGGGGACATTTAGTTTGGTCTCTTCTCTACTCGCTGTCTGTCAGCAGGCTGTAACAGTACTGTAATTACAGCTGAAGAAGTCAAACTCTACTGTGAAAATTAATTCTTACATAAAATGAACATGTGAATATGAAATTACCTTCATTTGATTCAGCAATAAATGTCTGTATTTGAAAAGAATATATCTGTCATTTATTGTTGAATCAGATGTTGTTTGTCTTGTTTCCTGTTTCTAAAACAAACAGACTGTCACAATAAGAGGAACACATCAGTTCTCCTACAGGACAAACTTGCTGTTATTTGCAATAGAAGATGAGTGTAGATATATCAGGAGATGGTTCAGATGGTTCAGTTAATAATCACACACAGAAGATCTACAATAGAAACAGAAAACACATGAACTTACCTCAGAATCTCCAGTCTACAGTTTGGACTCTGCAGAAAATCACACAGTAGCTTCACTCCTGAATCATGAAGGGTGTTGTAGTCCAGGTCCAGCTCTCTCAGATGGGAGGGGTTGGACTTCAGAGCTGAGGCTAAAGAAGAACAGCTGATCTCTGACAAATTGCAGTGTCTCAGTCTGAATAAAGAAGAGAGAATGAAGAGAAAAACTATTAAGGATCCAATCAGATGTGTCCACATCACACAGTCTGCTCAGCAGAGCCAATCAGCTGCTGCTCTGACTCCTGTGATAACATTACACATAAGTAGGGATGTACAATATCATCATCATCATGTTGGTGTTGGCAGATATGAGCTCAAAAGTTCATCATCAGTATCACAGATCTGAACATCTCTGTCTAAATGTTGGGCCCATATATCAGCCGTACATCTCAGCAGGATGTGAAGGAGCTGAATCATGAAGATGAAGTTTGAGTCCTCACTGCTCTGATGATTATCAACTATAAAGCCCTCATATAAACCACGTCTGTCTCTGTCAGCTTTGTCCTCTTTTATTGTCACTTCTTCCAAAATCAGCTGCCCATGAGCCTCTGCTAAAACTTGAAGTATTAATATTCCTAAACAGACAAAATCAGGAATCAAATCTGTTTGTGCTCAACAGAAAGTCTGACTTTACATTTAAAGATATTTGTGTCTAAACTCAAACTGATGACTGTCATGTCTTTGTCTTCATCTCAGGACTCATTCCAACACTTGGAAAAGAAAGTGAATCTTTCAGCAGACATTTGGATCTGAACACCTGGTTGGTTTTAGTTTGCCTCACCCACAGGATTAATTTCATCAACAATTTCAATATTTTTTGGAATTATAAGGAGCGCTTAATGTTCCTAAAGCTCAGTCAAATCCATGAACTGTTAAAGAGCGACAGACACCATCATCTCCCACCTGCTCAACACAAACAGGATGGACACCATGCCGCTTTCCCTCTCATATCAGTCATCTCTAACAGCTGGTGGCATGACCATAAACACTTTACAAATAGTGATATCTGTCTCAGGAATGTCAATGTTATGTCAACTATTCCTGTCCTGATTAGCTCCAGAGCCCAGAGTGTCCTCCAATCAGTGACCACAGAGCAGGAGAGGAGGTGGAGGAGCCTCATTATTTAACAGTATGTCTGAGTGTAAACACTTATCATACAGGAAGTTTGACTCTCGTGAACATGTTGCTCTGCAGTTTAGATCCTCCTGTCGTGCTGTTTTCATAAACATCTACAGGACACCTAAATACAACGCACAGTTTCTGATGACGTCCCTCTCTTCTGTCAGATGTGTGCATTGAATTTGATTGTGTTGTTATTGTGGGTGATTCTAACACTCATTTTGACATCCACAAGAACACCAACACCAGAGAACTTTCACATGTGATGGAAAAACTTTGGACTTTTTCAGCACGTATCAGGGTCAACCCACCAAAACAATCAAACTCTGGATCTCCTTATTTCAAAGGGTCTGCATGTTTTTCAGAGGGTCTTTATGACCAGACCTCCAGTCAGTCTAGCTATCCTACCACACCTCCAGGAATGCCTCTCTTTTCTGGACAGCTTTATGATGTGTTCAGACCCTGAAAAGGTTCAACCAACAGCTGTTCGCAATTAACTTTCTCCCCCCAACAGGAAAAACAGGTCTTGCAGCTGATTTAATCCAAATCTGTCACAGGCCAACAGCTCCCCTGATGACTTCTCTTTGCATGGAACTGTCAACCTTGACATGCCTTAAGATGTTAAAGTGTGGGTATAAGTTTTTATTACAAAGATATAGGTGTTTAACCAGTGTGTCACAATACCATCAGGATGTACAATGTTTAGTTATCAAAGTTTGAATGTGAACATTTTAGCGATAGTCCACCTCAAGTATATTAAGCGGACGTATTAATGTTTCATTCTGTCTCGTCATTAAGTGAGAATTGTCTTTTATATTGTTCTCTGCTGATTTAATTGAGTGTTTATTATAGTATGAGTTAAATATTAAATCTGCGATCTCAGCCGTATCAAAGCTGTGATAAGAAATTTGGCCTGCAACGCCTCCTTTGGGTCACACCCCGTCAGAGTCATCGTTAATAACCCCTGAAAGTGGTTGGCGACTCTCTTTGTTTTTAACTCTCTTCATGTAACTTTCTCTTCGTTTGGACCTTTCTGCTTTTGCCGTGTCTTTGTTTTTCGTCCACTTTGTAAGGTCCTTATTATATGTTATTCGCGCATTTTCAGTCTCACATTTTTGATCCTCTAGCTTAACAGTTCTTTTATTTAGACTCATCTCTGATTGCTAAATCCGGCATCATCAAATGGCGTACCTTGGTCTGCATCCAAACTGAATGATGGTTCTGTCCAGACCCGTGACCAACCTCCGATAAATTCACGAGAACAGATTTTAATGGAGCATTTTCCGAAGGTTGCGGCTAAAGACAGCAGGCGCTGCTACTCCAGTTAACACTAGAGCTGCTAGTCTGTCAGAAGCATGTCATGCCATTAGCTTTCCTAAATATATGTTCTGTATGTTTTCTTAAGCTCACCAGATCGTCTAATGAAGCATAGATTTCTGACCATTCATTCCTCCAACCGCTGTTGCCATCACACAGACGGCTGTGGAATGAAACATAATGATGCATTTACCGAAGGTGATTTTCCCACCACTATCGTGTTTGCAGCAAAAGTTGCAGCAGCCCCAAGCACCAGTAAAAAGGAGGAACTGCCAAATAAACAGCCAGTGCAACCCCCCCAAAAATAAGACCCTTGTCTCCTGTAAGTGTTGTGACCGACATGTGTGGGAAATGCTGATGAGGGCTGTGAGGGCTGAGAGCTTTTGCTGAAGTCGCATTGCGCTGTCCTGTTCATTTGTCTTGCTCATTCTCTAATTAACTAATCGATTTGATCATTTGTTGTGGTACTTTCTTAGTTGCAGTTCTACAGTTATTCCCACTAGTTTGTTTTTGACTGTTTCAACTTTTGCAGGTTCTATCAACCTTCTTCTGTTTATGTATTTTTTATGTGAGTGTGGGTTCATGCAATATATGTAGCGCTGTTTGGGTGTGAGAGAAAGAGAAAGAAATCAGAGAAAGACCGAAAGACAGGGAGAGAGGGTGAGTTAAGGACAGAGACAAAGAGAGACCGAGAGAGACAGAGAGAGAGAGAGAACCTGCACAAATAAAATATTTATCTTCCTATCACTTTCTTGTTACATTATATTATAAGAATAGCAGTTACAGATGACAGATGATTGTACTTTTAAGTGTAGTTATTGTTTTCTGAAGATGGAGACTTTTTTACTTGAAGTGTAGGCCTTCAGTTTCTATTTTTAGGCTGGGACCTCTTTAATATAAGAAAAAGAAGAGAAACATTTTTAGTCAATGCTCTTCGAGCCACCTTTTATTCATAGTTTTCTGAAGATTTTGACTTTTTTACTTGAAGTGTAGGTTCTCTATTCTTCAGGCTGGGACCTCTTTAATTGAAGAGAAATAAGGGTTATTCGGCTCTGTTGCACTTACTTAAATTTTATTCTGAGGTCTTTGTTTTCTTTAAGCTGAAATAAAGGCCTAAAATTTATTTACCTGGGACTACTTTTATTGATGATAAAAGAGCTAGCAGTGCGCTCAGTAAAACATATCCTGCATTGAAAATTGACATTAAATATTGATGAAACCATGAAAATATGGACATATGGGAAGGCCATAGGAAACAAACTTCAGTTCAGACCCTTTTACTTGGAGAAAGTTTTATTAACTGGACCTCAGTGACTTGTAAATGAATACCCCTGGTCTAAATGTTCGAAGCTCTGCAACTCGAGCTTGCATATTGTTACTGCTGAAGTTTCAGTATCAGTGAACCTGAGAAAAGCTACTGGACTGAAAGGGGTAATCGGAAAGGTACTCAAATGATGTGCTGATGAACAGCTTTGTGCTGTTTTTACAGAAATCTTCAATCGTTTACTTGCACAAGCTAAAGTTCCAACCTGCCTGAAGCCCTCAGTCATCATCCATGTTCCCAAAAAATCCATCGTGGACAGTCCCAACGATCATAAACCAGTTGCACTTCGTCCAATACTTATGAAATTTTTTGTAGGGCTGGTTCTACAGCCTCTGGACTGTGGTCATGTGCTCAGAGTAGGGATGTAACGGTTAACGGTAAATGATAAACCGTGGTAAAATTTCCAACGGTTAGTATTACCATTTCCTGTTTAAATTACAGGTAAACCGTAAAGCCGGAACTATGTGTCTGCTCCTCGGTAAAGCAGTCGCGATCCCTCAGACAGAGGCGCAGTTTGCAATGTTTGGTTTCTGAAATCGAAAGTATGGCAGTTGGTGCCCGCACAGAAACTTTACTGGAGATTTCCCCCCTAGAAACGGACAAAGTCTGAAGTCTGGTTGAATCTTGGATTTTACAAGGATGCCGAGGGTAAACTGATTGAAGACAGTCACCCTGTCTTAGACACGAAGCTGTTGCTGGCGGAAAGAAAAGGACGTGTGTGATTAAAACTGCTGTAACTCCTCGAGTAAGTGAGCTGACTGAGCCGGAGAGAGTGGGAGTGAGAAGATTCAGAGAGCCATACCTGAGTGAATTATAGGTGGTTTATCAGTATTTTCTGGGTAAATAATGAATACATGTTGTAAATAATAGCATAAGTATCATTCTGGGGAGTGTTCTTGCTGTTGTTTTACCATTTATTTGTCATATTTCATAATTGATCGTCTTTTTCCATCATAGTTGGTGTTTTATGGATTTCATCAATCATAATTTGGAAATATTGGAGGAGGAAATGTGGAGGAGATCTGCCAGGGAGAGGGGAGACCAGAGGAGAGTCATGAAGGGGGCTAACTGGACAGGAATAGCCTCAGGGACTATCGTCAGTAAACAAACGCCTGGACATGGTCTGATATGATGAGCTGTAACATGGACAATAATGCTGTAGGCAAACAAAAATGTGAGTGTATGTAAAATAGGTTAAGTTTATTTTTGGTCATCTCAAAACTTTGAACATGTTCATTTACAGTTGTTCATGAAGAGAATCCTGTTTAAAGTTTAAATCCGATTTTACCTTTTTTTTATTTACACACTGTTTAAGCATTTATGACACAATAATGACTAATACTTGCCAGAATTGTTTACTTTCATTTCTCATGAAAGAAAGGGTGAAAAAATGTACTCAAAGGACATTTGCTGACACGTTTATTGACAAAAAGACAAAAAGGCCTGCTATAATTAAAATATTAAAGGGGTTCAATGATTTCAAGTGTGTGTAAAAGTCCTTTTGAACATTATGAGCACACTGCAACAATACTGATGACTAATAATGATAACCATGATTATTTTGGTCACAATAACTGTGATATGAAATTTTCATACTGGTACATCCCTAGCGCAGAGATCAGAAATCAGCAGTTCTTACTCCCCCATTGTGTTATGACCCCACATTCAACCAGTTACACATTACCAAAAATACATTAAAGTTGTCATGAGCCAGTGCCAGGACGTCCTACTATGTCTGGTATAGATTCTCTGACTGATCCCATTTCCAGTTTGTTGATTTCAATATTAAACATCTGATCTTGCAGTTACCTTTCTTTGTACAAGATACTTGTGATGTTTTGAGAAAGTAGAAGTCCTTCAGTGGAGTTAGTGACTCAGATGTTTTGGTAACTTTGGATGTGGACAGCCTTCAAACTAACGTACCCCATAAGGAAGGTTTAGAGGCTCGGCATCACGATTTGAGCTTCAGGGAACAACAGTCACTGTCTCTTTAACTATTGATGAGATCAGCTGACCCCTATTTTTCAAGAGTAAAATGTTGGTATAGATACATTTATGATCTGTTCTTTGTATTTACTGGCACAAATGAAGAACTTCAGCTTTTCACCGTTATCTTAACTCAAGGCTGCCTTCTATCTCCTTCCCTGTAGAAGTACTGATTCGATGTTATTTTGAATGTGAAACAGGAAAAAGCTGAGCTACTCAACACCACGTTATTCAAAAAAAAGACAGACAGGAGTAATTATCTACATTATTCCAGCTATCACCTAAAAAACTTGAAAATTATCTTACCATACAGTCAGTTACTTCGGGTAAAGAGGTTATGTGGAAGAATTTGACAAGCATGCTAAGGACCTCATGACCAGTTTCCAAGGACATTAATATGACAACAGACTGTTACATGCACATTTATCTGCTGTCAGGAGAAGAAAGATAGTAACAGCACTTAACACAGTATCCTCTCCATATCATATTTCTCACCAGTATCTCATTTTATGAGGGGAGTGGTGAGGAGACATTGGCACATTCTGTCTATGAATTTTATCCAAGAGAGGAATCACAAAATGAAACCTTACATTTTACCTCAATGAAGCTTTGAGATTTGTTTTTCACTTAAAAACTGTAATTTACTTATTTATAACTGTGAGTACTTATTTATTTTAATTTAACAAAATCTTTTTCAGTATTCTCCCTCGGTTTGCACGTCTACCCTCTCTGTTTCTTTGTTGATGGTCTACCTGGCCTCTCAGTTGGTGTTTACTATATTAGATAATCAAACACACGTGTTACAAACGCTGAAGAAAGCCACGGGCTAAAACACATTTGCTTTGTAGCTGATGTATAAACTTCAATAAAAGATCGCGAGTGTTGATGTTGCTGTCATTTGGATTTTATATATTTTTTGAGTCAGCACCAACAACAAGTGTATTGTTAGGAACAGAGGACACATGAACTCACCTCAGAATCTCCAGTCTACAGTTTGGACTCTGCAGAAAATCACACAGCAGCGTCACTCCTGAATCCTCAAGATTGGTCCTGTTCAGTTCCAGCTCCCTCAGATGGGAGGGGTTGGACTTCAGAGCTGAGACTAAAGAAGAATAGCTGATCTCTGACAAACCGCACCACTCCAGTCTGAGTCAAGAAGAGAGAATGGAGAGAAGAAACTACTTAGGATCCAAGCAAATGTGTCCAGAGTGGTTGAAAGAGAGAGTAGCATCACTGAGGGGTCAGAACGTGAGAGGGTCGAGTGGTTCATGAAGCAGCCGAATAGTTTCAAACAAAACTTTGCGGGTCATTTAAATGAACTGCTTAGCCATGGTTTCTGGTAATTACTTGCCAATTTTTTTTTTTTACATTCATCCATCAACTCAGGCAAATTGCAACTTGGTACATATTCTTTGCGCTTGTGTAGGGACATCATTATTATAAGCAATAATGCTTTTAAAATTGCTGAAGTTTTCCCTGAAAAGGAAGAATGTGGACAGTAAACTAGTTTTACTTTACGTTTTTGACCAGCAAACATTGCTTGACACTGTAACGTCATTAAATTTCCTTGTTTATAACATTAGCATTGGTGACTTGGAAAATTACTGAATTATTTTTTAGTAACATTTCAGACAAAGAATTAAGAAGCCTTTGTGATCCTCTTAAGTAGGAAAACATGTTCAGATGTTTCAAGGACAATGTCTATGCTGTAACTTAGCTTTATTCAATTAAAACATGTAGGAACCTGTCTTGTGAAGTATAAAATATCATATCTAATTTATCATATCTATCAATTGTGCATATATATATATATACATATGTATATACATATATACACACACACACACACACACACACACATATATGTATATATATGTATATATGTATATACATATATATATATATATATATATAGAGAGAGAGATATATAGATATAGATAGATATAGATAGATATGTGTGTGTCTGTGTGTGTGTGCTTGTGTGTCAGGAAGACAGGAGGAGACCAACCCAGGGCATGTTATTTTTTACTGGTTGACTACTTATCCATACTTAGTTATATCAAACAATTTCCTCAAAACATTTTACTCAGTTCTGTTGTTTCCAGATGGAGGGGGGCTATGTTGTAGAGTTGTTTGTGGAGTCGGGTGAGTTCTCCATACAGATGTGCTCCATCAGTAAATGCCAGTAAATGACTGGGGCTGATTTGATAGTTTGGTGAATAATAGTTTGGTGCTGTCAGTCCTCCATGTGCTCTGGGAGTTGGAGAGATAGTTAGTTTGATTCTTGGGGTTTGTTTTTCAAGTAAAATTTGGTGATAATTGAATCCAGATATCTGATCCAAGGGAGAGTGGGTTGGGAGGAGATCATGATAGTTTTTTTGGGGCAGGACTGACATTTTTGTAAAGATTAATTTTTTGGGCATTTTATTTCTTTATTGATAGGAGAGAGTCAGTGGATAGGCTTGTGAAAGGAGATGAGAGAAAGTAGGGGGAGGATATTCTGCAAGACAGCCACATGCTGTATTTGAACCCAGGCCGGCAGAAGCATGTACGTAATCCATGCCTGGTTGCTTACCACTCCGCCAAACCACCACCCAGAACTGACATTTTAACTGTTGCTACTCTCCTGGTTATGGAGAGTGGAAGGATCATCCAGGAGGAGATTATCAGCTGTTGTTTTGGATAAAGGGGTATGATGAAGAGTGAACAACTCTGACAGCCTGGGGGAAACATTCATTCATAAATATGTTATGTGGGTTGTGTAAAAAGGAATAGGTGGTGTGTGGGCTGCCACATCCCAGCTGTTACTTTTTAACAGGAGGATCAAGAATTTATGCCACTTTATGGAATAACTGGAGATGTTGGAAAATCTGTCTATGAGTTGTTCTGTCTCTTGTGGGGATGTGTGTGGGTTTAGCAAAAGGAATGAAATGTAATCTGCGTATGAACTGATTGTATGGTGTTAATTTGGTGTTTTGATTCCATGGATGTTGATGTTTTGGTGGATGGCTGTAGCTAAATAACCTTGTAGTGCAGATGGACCTGCTTGATTCATTGTCTGAAATCATGCAGATCCATCTTGTCAAGCGCCAACCTCCTATGACTTCATGTTCACGGCATGTTTGAAAACAATGGCAGCTTCTGAAAAGGTCTCCATGGTTGAGGTAATATCTGCGGTTTAATCAGAAATGCCTCAACCAATTTCTTCTTTAAAAGAGGAGCAAAGAGCGTCACTTAAAGCTTTTGCTCCTCTCCCGACCAGGGATCACTGCAGGGAAACTGGTAGTCATGGTTACTCAATGATACCTGGCAAAATGTGCTCTCCTCAGAAGTTATCAGGAGAACTTGGTGGGGATTGTTGTTGGCGAGGTTCATGTCACATATAAGTGGTAAAGTATACATCTGTGTTGTATAATCTAATGTAAGATGATGGTCTAAGCACTAATCTGTAGTTTAGGCTAACGGCTAACAACAGGGTCTAGCTGCTACGTCATACTGTGGCTTGATTTGATTGGTCTGTGATGAGTGTGACACTGCAGTTGTTTTTTTTGAAGGTTCTGCCCTCTGAAAACAATTCCTATGGGCTCTTCTACAGATGGACGAGTGAAATATTTCCATGTCGTATACTGAACTGTCCATATGGCTTGTCAGGTTAGTAGCTAAAGGTTCAGTGAATGTGGTGAAAAGGGAGGGGGAGACAAGGCATCCTTGCCTACTCCCCCTGTGCAGAGTGAAAGGTTGTGAGGTCAGTCAGTCTGTGATCAGAGGGGCTGTAGGCCTGCTGTGTCATATCTTAACCCAACTAATAAATGATTCCCCAAAGCCAAAGTTTTGCACAGTGGTCTTCAAAAATGACCAGGTGACTCTATCAGAGTTTTTTCTGCATCTATTGTGACTCTGATGGATTTGGTTTGATGGTGTGAAGAAGAGTCCATCATGTTGAAAGTCTGCTTGTGTTATTGGAGGAAAGTCTACCTTTGAGGAAGCTGGGTTGATCAGGATCTGGATGATGGATGGAAAGACTTTTTCAATTCTGTGTCCATCTACATTGGGGAGTGAGATGGGACGGTCACTGGCTGCTACAGATCAAACTTCATCAGGTTTATGGAGGAGTGTAACGAGCAGTGTTCATGTTTGGCAGAAGTCCAGATCTGTGTTTTATTTCAGATATTATTCTTTGGAGGACTGGAGCTAAAATGGTCCAGAAATGTTTGTATATCTCAGGAGGGGAGCCATCAGATCCTGTTATTTGTTATTGGTCATGAGATTGAGAGAGATGAAAAGTTTTCTCTTTGGCTATTGGAGCATCAAGAGCAGAAACTTGGTCTTCAGTGAGTCATGAAAGGTCAATGCTAATGAGGAGTGTGTTGATATCTCGTTTGGTCTGGGTCTTGATCTGATGAGTAAAGACTGGCACAACAATCCTTCAAGATGTTTCTGTCCATTGGTGTGTGTGTTAGCCTCCGTGCTGAGTCCTTTATGACAGCGATGGTTGGTTTATTATTATTACTTATTAGATTTGCTAAATATTTACCAAATTTATATGGTGAAAATGTCTTTGGCAGAGTCCACATATCAGAAATTGCGTTTTCTGATTTAATAATTCATTAGATAGAACTTTTATCATCTTAATTTATTCTGCATGTCTTCTTTTGGGTTGGTTGAAATTATGTCTTCGAAGGGCTACATTTTTTGTTCCAGACCAGTTTCCTGTTGTTCTCTCTTTTTTGTGAATGGAGTATGAAAGAATTGTGCCTCTTAAAACTTCCATCCCTGTTTCCCAGATTATTGACAGAGATGACTTTGGGGAGTGTTGAGGTGCCATGTGAGTGTTACGGGGCATGGACACTGATGAATTTTATTTTCATCTTCTATGTATATTTCAATACTTAGCATAGAAATATAAGTCTTGTTCTGAGCCAGGAATAAAGCCACAGAAGCCAACCAATCACCACACACATTGGTTTTCTAAACTTACGGCTATCCATATACAAAAACCTGTAAGCATGCCTGAACTGGTTTAAGTGAAAGATGAATATTATACTACTTGTCAGTCATTTGTCTGAAACAGCCATAATCAAGTCTCCAGATAATTTGCTTAGTCTGTCTCTAGATATTTTATTTCATGCCTCAGAAGACCACCTCATGCTCACAGTCACTGATGATGATTGGATGTATTATTAAACCTGATATGCTGGATAAGATTGAGTTGTTTGTGAGGGAGAAGTCAGTACAGTGAAGATGACTGGTGGACTGGTGAGAAGAGTGAATATTGTCTGCAGATGGATGTTGAAGCCTCTAACTTTGGCCAAGACCCAGATCACTCATGGACTGTTTGATTGTATGGGTGGATTGTCAGATGAGTTTATTGTTTGAGTTATTGTCTCTGTCTATTGAAGGGTTAGTGACTGCATTAAAATCACTTTTCATGATTGGGCAGGTTGAATTTGTGGAGTTGGAGGAGAAGAAGTTCTGGGAGAACGCTGGATCATCAGTGTTGGGACCATAAACATTTGCTATTATTACTGGACTATTGTTGATTGTTATATTGAAATGAAAACTGAAAATGTCAAAGATCAGCTACTGGCTGTGGAGCTTCTTGAGGACCTGGATTCACTCATCGCCTTTTCTATCAAGATGCTGGAGAAGGAACAGGAGAGGGGTCGCTTCCACACTTGAATTTCACCAAGTTGGATTTTGAGGAGCAACTCTGCTAACCTTCCTAGCCACATCAGGCCACCAGCTTGCAGCATCACCTTGCCAAGAATAGACGCCAAGTAGCCCATGCAGCTGGGCCTCACTTATCTCCCCATGGAGGAGCCCCTTTGCCGGAGGAGATTATCAGCATTATCAGGACAGGAGGTGCTTTTCCTGCGGTCAGCTGGTCCACATGGTAACTAACTGTCATGTTAAGGGTGCTAAATATCAGGACAAGCCTAAACTAAGGACAAGTCAAAATATAATTATCAACAATCCTGCCCATAACAAGATCAAGGTGGATTGTAGCTCCAAATTTGACTCTATCTGTTCCTGTTTTTATTCACTCTGGTTTGGATGCTAATTGAATGCATCCATCTTTTCTTTCCATTGAGCAGGATGACTCACTGGTTACAGTCACTTAAAGTAACTTTTTCTGGCATGCATAGGGAGTCCATTAGTTTTTATTTGTTTAATGCTATGACTTATCATACTATCCTGGGTCACCTTTGGCTTAAGGAACACAACCCGAACTCTGACTGGGCTAATGGCCAGATCATATCATGGGGACCTCAATGACTGAATAATTGTTGGAATAAGGAAAAAAAAACCCAGTGTTCATTCTAATCCTGATCTGGCTAATGTCCCCTCTTGTATCATGATCTAGCTGAAGTTTCAGTAAAGCTAAGGCTAAGGGTAAATCCCAGTTCTCCCCCTTAGCCCTTCCCCTTCATCTTACCCCTTCGTCAACCCCTTCCCCTTAGCCCTCTGTTTTGAGTGCCAAGGGAAGGGGTGAAAGCATTCTCTTAGGAAACGAGACGCCACTCGATTACCACTAAGTCATCACCCAGAGTCGCTCGCTGGCTCTGTCGTAGGCAGATGTGACAATAGCCAAAGCTACAGCTGTGAAAGCTAGTCTGTTATAACTAGCTATATGAGGCAATTTTCAACAGTTTGAAAATAACTTGCCAAACAATGTTAGACATGCATTGGGGAAGGTTTGATCTCTCATGCACATCTATTTGTTTAATCAAATTTTGGTTGTCTTGTTTCCCGTTTCTAGCATATCAGATATCTGCAAAAATCCTTCATCATGCATCCCTATATATGATCAGTTAAACATCTGAACATGATGATGGTTCAGTTAATAATCACACACAGAAGGTCTAAAATAGAAACAGAGAATACGTGAACTTACCTCAGAATCTCCAGTCTACAGTTTGGACTCTGCAGAAAATCACACAGCAGCTTCACTCCTGAATCCTGAAGATTGTTGAACCTCAGGTCCAGCTCTCTCAGATGGGAGGGGTTGGACTTCAGAGCTGAGGCTAAAGAAGAACAGCTGATCTCTGACAAATTGTTCCACTCCAGTCTGAATAAAGAAGAGAGAATGAAGAGAAAAACTATTAAGGATCCAATCAGATGTGTCCACATCACACAGTCTGCTCAGCAGAGCCAATCAGCTGCTGCTCTGACTCCTGTGATAACATTACACATAAGTAGGGATGTACAATATCATCATCATCATGTTGGTGTTGGCACATATGAGCTCAAAAGTTCATCATCAGTATCACAGATCTGAACATTTCTGTCTGAACAATATTATTTATAATATGTACCCCATAAGGACGGTTTAGAAGCTCTGCATCACTATTTGAACTTCAGGGAACAACAGTCACCTTCTCTTGAACTATTGATGAAACTGGCTGACCCCTATTTTTTTGTAGTGAAATACTGACATACGAGGCTGTGTCAGAAAAGTTCCAGGACTGGTGTCACAAAAGATTCATTTCAAACCCAAACTTCCAACTAAGAGTTATCCCTCAAAGTAATCCCCCTGAAGTATTTAACTGATACTGCAGCGTTTGCTTGGTTCAGTGTGCGAGAAGAGGTGAGAGGTGTGGTAGGACAACGCGCCTGCTCACAATGCCCTGAGCGTCCGACAGTTCCTGGCCGGGAAAAACATCGCCGTGCTGGAGCAACCTCCCTACTCACCCAGCCTGGCTCTGTGTGATTTTTTTCCTCTTCTCCAAGCTCAAGGGGGCCATCAAGGGGACCCGTTTTGAAGACGTGGACGACATCAAAAAGGTCGTGATGACAGAGCTGCTGGAGGATCCCTGCAGAATCCTCCCAGGAGTGCATGAAAGCGTGGCAGAGAAGGATGGGAATGTGCATTAGACTCCAGGGGGGATTACTTCGAAGGGGAAAAGTTGGAGTTTGGATTCTAAATAAATCTCTTGTGACACCAGTCCTGGAACTTTTCTGACACACCTCGTATATACATTTATGATCTGTCCTTTGTATTTACTGGCACAAATGAAGAACTTGAGGCTTTTCATGGTTATCTTAACTCAAGGCTGCCGTCTATCTCCTTCCCTGTAGAAGTACTGATTCAATGTTTTTTTCTGGATGTGAAAATGGAAAAAGCTGAGCTACTCAACACCATGTTATTCAAAAAAAACAGACAGGAGTAATTATCTACATTATTCCAGCTATCACCCAGAAAACTTGAAAATTATCTAACCATACAGTAAATTACTTTGAGTAAAGAAGATATGCAGTTCTGAGGAAGAATTTGACAAGCATGCTAAGGACCTCATAACCAGTTTCCAAGGACGTTAATATAACAACAGACTGATACATGCATATTTATCTGCAGTCAGGAGAAGAAAGATAGAAACAGCCCTTAACACAGTACCCTCCCACATCATATTGACCACAACATTCTCACCAGTATGTCATTTAAATAGGGGAGTGGTGAGGAGACATTGGAACATTCTGATATGAATTTTATCCAAGAGAGAAATCACAAAATGAAACGTTACATTTTACCTCAATCAATTTTTGAGTTTTTGGTTATACTTAAATTTAGTTAATTAAAAATTGTGAGTGTTTATTTATTTTAATTTAACAACATTTTTTGCAGTATTCTCCCTTGGTTTGGAGGCATATCCTCTCTGTTTCTAGGTTGATGGTCTACCCAGCCTCTCACTTGGTGTTTATTATATGAGATGAACACTGAAGGAAGCCTCAAGGTGCGTACACACTGAACACGACTTGAGCATCCTCGGTGACCAGCCTCCATGTAAAGTCAATGTTCAGCCGCAATGGAGCGGGGCTAACCTTCCGGCGTGGCTGGTCGTGGCTGTACATTGACTCTGCATGGAGGGTGGTCTCCAAGGTCGCCAACCTTCAGGCTGAAACACGTCCATTTTGTTGCTGCTGCACAAACTTAAATAAAAGTCAACAATTTTACACAAGTGTATTGTTTTCAAGTAGAAGATGTGATTACTTCAATTATCAGTTGACAATCACAAACAGATGAACTACGATAGAAACAGAGAACACATGAACTCACCTCAGAATCTCCAGTCTACAGTTTGGACTCTGAAGAAAATCACACAGCAGCTTCACTCCTGAATCCTGCAGCTTGTTCCTGCTCAGGTCCAGCTCTTTCAGGTGGGAGGAGTTAGACTCCAGATTTGAGGCTAAAGAAGAACAGCTGATCTCAGGCAAACTGCAGATCCAAAGTCTGAATAAAGAAGAGAGAATGAAGAGAAAAACTATTTAGGATCCAATCAGATGTGTCCACATCACACAGTCTGCTAAGCAGAGCCAATCAGCTGCTGCTCTGACTCCTGTGATAACATTACACATAAGTAGGGATGTACAATATCATCATCATCATGTTGGTGTTGGCACATATGAGCTCAAAAGTTCATCATCAGTATCACAGATCTGAACATTTCTGTCTAAATGTTGGGCCCATATATCAGCCGTACATCTCAGCAGGATGTGAAGGAGCTGAATCATGAAGATGATGAAGTTTGAATCAGAACCATCAGACCTTCATCAGATGAAGACTTTGACTTCTTCATCCTCATCCTTCTTGGATGATATTTGAAGCTCTTTGTCAGAATGTTCTCAGAGGACCACCCTGCTGTTTCATCAGAATGATTTCACTCTTGTCCTCACTGCTCTGATGATTATCAACTATAAAGCCCTCATATAAACCACGTCTGTCTCTGTCAGCTTTGTCCTCTTTTATTGTCACTTCTTCCAAAATCAGCTGCTCATGAGCCGCTGCAGAAACTTGATGTATTAATTTTCAGAAAAAATCAGGAATAAAATCTGTTTGTGCACAACATAAAGTCTGATTTTACATTTAAAGATATCTGTGTCTAAACTCAAACTGATAAAGTAATACTAGGTATTTACCTAAAGTAATACAAACTGATTAGGGATCAGACTTCATGTTGCAGGTTTTTGCACAAGTTATGAAATAGTTAAACATCACACTGTTAACCAAGCCTTTATTAACTGAAATTCAAGGCACAATAGACTGTTTTCATCAAACTATAATATCTATGCCCTCACTGTTTGATGTCAAAAAAGCAGTGGGATGAGAGTGGTACTCTCCTTCTCTTTGCTCTTCATGAAGTCGTTCAAGAGTCCTTGAGCTGTAGTCTGGCAGAGTCAGTGTTCATGTACACTGTTCAACGCCCTCTCAAACTTTAGCAAGAAAATTGGCTTGGTGATAACAAACCGCAAAACTTTAACGTCAGTAATTTCTGGTCCAAGCTTCAACAAGCTTGTTAATTGCAAAATAAAACATGTCTGTTGCTTAAAATAAATGAAGCTTTGGTTCAATGAAGACACCTGAAGCAGATGCTTTAATCCTGGCAACAAAGTATTGGTGTTATTGCCTGTTGCCCCTTTCAGCTCTGCAGGCTCATTATAGAGGGCTCTATGGAATCCTGGAAAAGGTGAGTGGCAGGCAAGATCACTCCAGTACACAGATGGCTAAGTAGATTGTCTCATATTAACATGTTAAAACTGTGCCTGGATAGAGACTCTGCCCCTCTGCCTCCTGTCACTGTTGAGAGTAATGCTGTGTTGGCGCTGTCTAGTGCTAAAACTCTTGCCAGGGCTCAGGGTCCAGGATAAACAGCGTCTGCCGGTGTCCTGTGCTTGTTGGGAGGAGGACTTAGAGCCAGCCGATGTGTGTTTTTCAACCCTTTTTGCCATGAGTGTTGGGAGGTTAGCAGGCGACCTAACTAGCTTCAATGCCAGGGACACCGCAGCCAGGCAGTACGCAAAAGGAGCCAAGAGTCTAGTGAATGAAAAGTGGAATAGTTTCTACAGACAGTAACCTGCTGATAAGTTAAAATGGCCAGGATGGCCTGCAATATTGGTCCCTATGATGAGAGTACAAAGCAGTGTAGCTCCTACACAGAGCGTTTTGATTGCTTTGTGGAGGCAAACGACACTGGAAATGATAAGCTTTTGCTGATGTTTCTGAGCATGGTGGGACCAAAGACTCTTAATTTGCTGCGTTGCCTCGTTCAGCCAGAACAAGTTTGCGACCAAGATCGCATCACAGACCCAAGTCCTGTACTCGCCTGTACTTAGATCATTTTGTTGCTGTCACCACTGCTCAGTGATGTCACGCCTGCTCCACTTTTGCCTTTTGATAAGCAGATCTGGTGTCGTGCATTTGTGTCCTATACCATTCTGTGCCTCGTTCATGACACAGTCAAACATCTGGACATGAAGATGGTTCAATTAATAATTACACACAGAAGATCTACGACGGAAAAACAGATAACACATGAACTTACCTCAGATTCTCCAGTCTACAGTTTGGACTCTGCAGAAAATCACACAGCAGCTTCACTCCTGTCTCACGCAGAGTGTTGTAGTTCAGGTCCAGCTCTCTAAGATGGGAGGGGTTGGACTTCAGAGCTGAGGCTAAAGAACAACAGCTGATCTCTGACAAATTGCAGCTCCTCAGTCTGAATAAAGAAGAGAGAATGAAGAGAAAAACTATTTAGGATCCAATCAGACGTGTTCACATCACACAGTCTGCTCAGCAGAGCCAATCAGCTGCTGCTCTGACTCCTGTGACAACATTACACATAAGTAGGGATGTACAATATCATAATCATGATGATGGTCTGGCAGATATGAGCTCAAAAGTTCATCATCAGTATCAGCAGATCTAAATGCTTGGTTACAATGTAACCTTGGTTCTCTGAGTGAAGAGGCTATTTCTCCACGGCTACATATTCCATATGTACGGGGAACTGATCCACAGGGGCAGTTGACGCGGATATTTCTTTAAGACACACCACTATGTGGCCCATGCGCAGGTATAAAAGCCCCAGGTGTGCATGATGTCACTGATTCACATTGATTGGAACAGTATCCGAGCGGCCTTGCAATGGAGAGTACAAAACCCAAAACCAGTGAAGTTGGCACGTTGTGTAAATCGTAAATAAAAACAGAATACAATGATTTGCAAATCCCTTTCAACCTATATTCAATTGAATACACAGTAAAGACAAGATACTTAACGTTCGAACTGGTAAACTGTGTCATTTTTTGCAAATATTAGCTCATTTTGAATTTGATGCCTGCAACATGTTTCAAAAAAGCTGGCACAAGTGGTAAAAAAGACTGAGAAAGTTGAGGAAAGCTCATCAAACACTTATTTGGGACATCCCACAGGTGAACAGGCTAATTGAGAACAGGTGGGTGCCATGATTGGGTATAAAAGCAGCTTCCCTGAAATGGTCAGTCATTCACAAACAAGGATGGGGCGAGGGTCACCACTTTGTGAACAAATGCGTGAGCAAATTGTTGAACAGTTTAAGAACAACATTTCTCAATGAGCTATTGCAAGGAATTCAGGGATTTCATCATCTATGGTTCGTAATATCATCAAAAGGTTCAGAGAATCTGGAGAAATTACTGCACGTAAGCGGCAAGGCCGAAAACCAACATTGAATGCCCGTGATCTTCTATCCCTCAGGCGGTACTGCATCAAAAACCGGCATCACTGTGTAAAGGATATCACCACATGGGCTCAGGAACACTTCAGAAAACCACTGTCAGTAACTACAGTTCGTCACTACATCTGTAAGTTCAAGTTAAAACTCTACTATGCAAAGCGAAAGCCATTTATCAACAACACCCAGAAGCGCCGCCGGCTTCGCTGGGCCCGAGCTCATCTAAGATGGACTGATGCAAAGTGGAAAAGTGTTCTGTGGTCTGACGAGTCCACATTTCAAATTGTTTTTGGAAAGTGTGGTCGTCGTGTCCTCCGGACCAAAGAGGAAAAGAACCAGCCGGACTGTTATAGGCGCAAAGTTCAAAAGCCAGCATCTGTGATGGTATGGGGGTGTATTAGTGCCCAAGGCATGGGTAACTTACACATCTGTGAAGGCACCATTAATGCTGAAAGGTACATACAGGTTTTGGAGCAACATATGTTGCCATCCAAGCAACGTCTTTTTCATGGACGCCCCTGCTTATTTCAGCAAGACAATGCCAAGCCACATTCTGCACGTGTTACAACAGCGTGGCTTCGTAGTAAAAGAGTGCGGGTACTAGACTGGCCTGCCTGTAGTCCAGACCTGTCCCTCATTGAAAATGTGTGGCGCATTATGAAGCATAAAATACAACAACAGAGACCCCGGACTGTTGAACAACTTCAGCTGTACATCAAGCAAGAATGGGAAAGAATTCCACCCAAAAAGCTTCAAAAATTGGTCTCCTCAGTTCCCAAACGTTTACTGAGTGTTGTTTAAAGGAAAGGCGATGTAACACAGTGGTAAAAATGCCCCTGTGCCAACTTTTTTGCAATGTGTTGCTGCCATTAAATTCTAAGTTTATGATTATTTGCAAAAGAAAATAAAGTTTCTCAGTTCGAACATTAAATATCTTGTCTTTGCAGTGTATTCAATTGAATATAAGTTGAAAAGGATTTGCAAATCATTGTGTTCTGTTTTTATTTACGATTTACAAGACGTGCCAACTTCACTGGTTTTGGGTTTTGTATATTCTCTTCACTCAGAGAACCAAGGCTACATTGTAACCAAGCGTTCTCTATCGTATCGTATCGTATCTCTTCACAGTTACATAATTCATATGTGTGGGGACACTGTCAGACATCCCCGTGAGGAGACAAGGGAGAGGGAGCAGATGCCACTTCCTGAACACCTCCCCTAGGTCCATCATTCTGGTAATTGAATGAGAAGTCCCCACCACCAGAGTGCTCAAAACAGTGTATATCAAACAAACCCCATGTGAAGTGCTGTTTACAAATATACATATATAATAAAGTACACCTCCCACATCAAGAAGCTAGTAACACTGACAGCTGCTAATGTCACTGCAAAGTGCATCTGCATCCGACACAGCAAGAAGAACCATCAGCCCTACAAGACACTAGGGCTGTGAGTGTGAGGTGATACTGCCACTCAGTAGCCCAAGCTCATTGGCTCAACTGACTGATATCTGACTGGACATCCCCGGAGACTGCACTGAGGCTGGCATGTTGCCTCAGGGGCAAAAGTTTCTGGTCTAAGTTTCTGAGGTCTCTGGCCTCAAGAATCTGTTACTTTAAGGATGGGCTTGCAGCCAAATTCAGGTGGTAAATTATCAACGAATTCAGCAAAGGTGGATATACACGACCATGTGGTAGCTGCACAAATTTCAGAAAGGCTAGCACCCCGCCATAAAGCCCAAGAGGTTTCCACCTCTCTTGTAGAGTGAGCCCTACCTACTGAGGGAACTGGAGCACCAGTCTGCCTATAGGCCTGCTGAATCATTTTCACGATCCAATGAGACAGCAGAGGTTGAGAAACTGGCTGGCCTAAACGCTGACTCTTAAAGTAGACAAATGGATGGTCTGTTTTCTAAGATGCCTCTGTTCATTGGATATAGACCCAAAAGGCCCTGACCGGGCACAGTAGTGATCCCTCAACGTCCATTTCACCCTCTTTTTGTTCTATGTGGAAAGAGTGCAGTTCCACCTTGTTGTTGAGGTAAAAGTCCTAGAGCGCCTTTGGCAGGAATAGATGATTTGGTAACAGGATGACCCAGGCATCAACAGGCAACAGTCTTTATGTGTTGACAGGGCCTGTAGTTCTGAAAACCTCTTGGCAGACATAACTGCTATGAGGAATTCAACCTTCAATAAAAGCCACTTCATATTAACCCGTTCTAAAGGTTTGAAGGGCTCTTGTTGCAAGGCAGCAAACAGAAGGCTTAAATCCCATTCAGGGATGGTTAATCTCCTGCGTGGCTTGAGCCTTTCGACACCTCTCAGGAACTGTGATAGAAGGCTGCACTCACCTTCAGGGAGCCTTTTTCTGTCTGCACAAGTAGCTCTGACTGCTGCAACCATGCCTCTCAGAGTTGCTGGTGACTTACTGGCATCAAGGAGCTCTTGGAGATACTGAAGTATTTCTGGGGCTGAACATGACAGTGGGTGATCTGATTCGCCCCACACCATGACCTGAAGAGCCTTCAACGGTAGGAGTAAGCTGCCCTCATTGATGGTGCTTGAGCACTCTGGATGGTCTGTACTCATGGGTCTGAAAGCCCCAGGTTTAGCAAGCTGGCCCTCTCAGTGGCCAGGCCCAGAGTTTCAGGCCTTGAAACCTTGGAAGGGAGGAGCAGAGCTCCCTCTCCCTGGCTCAGGAGATCTCAGCAAGCTGGGAGTTCCTACAGTGACCCTTCCAGGAGAGATGTTAGTCCTGAAAACCATGCCATGTGGTGCCAGTTTGGGGCCACCAGAACCAGCCTCACCTTTTCCTCTTGAATTCTCTGTAACAGAGATCAAAGAGGACTGAGTGGGGGGAAAAGCATAGCCCCTGCGGACAATTGTGCACCATGGCATCTATACCCAGAAAAGGGCTGTCCCTCCCCAGGGAGAAGAACAGCGGACAGTGTGCACCGTTCCTGGATGCAAAAAGGTCCACCTGTGCCTTGCTGAAGTGATCCCAGATATCTTTGACTACTTCTGGGTGCATGCTCCATTCCCCAGGCTCTGGTCCTATCTGGAGAGCAGATCGGCCCCTTGATTTATCTGTCCAGACATATGTCTGGCTCTCAGGGACAGAAATTTGATGATAGCCCATTCCCACAGCCTGAGTGCCATTCTGCAGAGGTGTGGCGAGCCCAGGCCCACCTGCATGTTGATGTATGCTGCAGCCAGTATGCTGTCTGTCCTCACTGGCATATGATGGGCCTGCAGTTTCCAGGCAAATTGATGAAGAGTTCAAAAACTTCCTTCATTTCCAAAATGTTGATATACTGGCCAACCCACGGGGCACTCCATTCTCCTCCAGTGCTCTGGCCATTGTGGACTGCTCCCCATCCTGTTAAGGATGCGCCTGCAGAGACCACCAGGCAGCACAGAACTAGGCCCAGTTTGCCGGCGTTTGTGATGTTGGTTGGGTTTTTCCACCACCTGAGTCCCACACACAGACTTCTGGTGACCTTTGCCTTTGCTTGTAGGTTTCTTTGTGGGCATAATCCCTGACACAACAGGCATCTCTGAACTGGACACAAGTGCAGAAGTGCCAGCGGGACCACTTGTACTGATGCTGCCATCAGACCACTGGATTAAGACATCTTGTCTCTCTTTCGTCAGTCACAATTTTAGCTCTGGTACCCAGTGGCACACCCAGAAACTGTGTCATCTGTGCAGGCTGCAGGCTGGTTTTCATTGATTCGCAGCCCCAGACTCTGTATGTGTGGCAACAAGACTACCATATGGCTGCTGCACAGTTCCTCTGTTTGAGCACATAGAAACTAGTCGTCGAAATAATTCAGAATTCTGAGACCTCGGCAACGTAGAGGCCCCAAGACTGCATCCATTCATCTGGCGAACGTGCATGAGGCCAAAGAGATGCCGAAGGGGAGAAGGCAGAGCTCAAATGTTCTGCCTTTGAAGGCAAACCTGAGAAATCTCATGTGACCTTCCCAAATCGGTATTTGAAAATAGGCATCCTTGAGGTCGATGGTTACCAAACCCCAACAAGGACAGTCTGCCTTACTCTCAGCACTGTTAGCATTTTGCACGCCAGTGGTCTGTGAAATTTGTTCAACCCCCTGAGGTCTAGAATGGGTCTGGGAGTACTGTTCCTTTTTGGTACAAGAAAATAGCAAGAGTAAAATCCTGCCTGTTGATTTGGTGGGCACACCTCCCTGATGGCTGATTTGCCATGAGGGCTAAAATCTCCAAGCCCAGGGCTACTCTGTGCTGCAGGTCTGCCACGGTCGTTAATATAGGCACCTTTGCCACAGGAGGGATGCTCATAAATTGTAGTCGATACCCCTTGGTCGCTGTAAAACCACCCAGGAACCTACCCCCAGAGCCTGCCATGATGCACAAGGCTCTCTCAGGCAGCAGCAGGCTCGGGGCACTCCTACATACTGTCAGGACTGGTGTGAGGGCTAGCGTGGCCCCTGGCCATTGCTACCCTGTCCACTCCCACTAGCCTGACCTCAGGTCAGTCCCCGTACATATGGAATATGCAGCTGCGGAGAGACAGTCTCCATACAATAGAGAACATTTCTGTCTAAATGTTGGGCCCATAGACCAGTCGTACATCTCAGTAGGATGTGAAGGAGCAGAGTCTTGAAGATGATTAAATTTGCATCAGAACCATCAGACCTTCATCAGATGAAGACTTTGACTTCTTCATCCTCATCCTTTAAACTCTACAGTGAGCTCTAAAGACTGAAGTTTGAGCTCTAAACTACAGATAGTTTCATATGTCCCACTTGAGAAGAATGTGTTTGGATGATATCTGAAGCTCTTTGTCAGGATGTTCTCAGAGGACCACCCTGCTGTTTCATCAGAATGATTTCACTCTGTTCACTTCACACTGATGTCTGTGTGTCGTCCTCTCTGCTCTGATGATTATCAACTATAAAGCCCTCATATAAACCACGTCTGTCTCTGTCAGCTTTGTCCTCTTTTTTTGTCACTTCTTCCAAAATCAGCTGCCCATGAGCCTCTGCTAAAACTTGATGTGTTAATAATCCTAAACAGACAAAATCAGCATCAATCAACATCTTACATATAATGAACATATAAACCAAGAAAATGAATTCAAGACTATTTTAAATGTGACTATAATTAATAAGACCTGCCATTTGTTGTTGAATCTAGTGTTGTTTGTCTTGTTTCCTGTTTCTAAAACAAACAGACTACCACAATAAGAGGAACACATCAGTTCTCCTACAGGGCACATCTGGAGATATTTACAATAGAAGATGAGTGTAGATATATCAGGAGGAGCTCAAATAACTTTGAAATGTCAGCATATCAGATATCAGCAAAAATCAACCATCACACATCCCTACATATGATCAGTCAAACATCTGGACATGAAGATGGTTCAGTTAATAATCACACACAGAAGATCTACAATAGAAACAGAGAACACATGAACTTACCTCAGAATCTCCAGTCTACAGTTTGGACTCTGCAGAAAATCACACATCAGCTTCACTCCTGAATCATGAAGATTGATGTTTTCATTCAGGTCCAGCTCTCTCAGATGGGAGGGGTTGGACTTCAGAGCTGAGGCTAAAGAAGAAAAACTGATCTCTGACAAATTGTAACTCTGCAGCCTGAGTAAAGAAGAGAGAATGAAGAGAAAAACTATTTAGGATCCAATCAGATGTGTCCACATCACACAGTCTGCTCAATCCGTTGTTCATGCCAACAACAAGTATCAGTCCTTTGGCCCGTTCATTTTAATATCTTTATGCTGCCTCTAGCTCAGATCATAGAACATCATTACATCTCTTATCATCAGAGTTCAAAGTTTCTTTATTGTCACAGGTACAGAGCAATGAAAAATCATTTCTGCTCAACCCCGAACATACAAAAGACAGTGACACATACAGGGGGGACAGGAACAGGAAGACTGTCGAGTCACCAACAAGAGTGGTGCCCCGTTTTCTTAGATGAGAAAAGGAAGAACAGGAGGGAGGAAGAGGGAAAAAAAGGCAACTCAAAACTATGCTCCTGTAAGGGGAGCACAGTGTGAGATTAGGAAAAAAAACACCTGAGTTGGAGGGGTGTGTGTGCCTTTGTGTGTGTGTGTGTGTAAGCCCATGTCTCTACTTCAGTCCCACCCATTGTCTCTGCCGTCTGATAACTGATGACGAAGGAGACGGCCTGGGAGAGTTCTGATCCAGAGCAAAGTTCACGGGGGGATAGGGTTGACCATCTTGTCTAAATAAACCTCCAGGAGAGTGGAGAGATAACAGCCTCCAAGGCCGGTGCTGGGGAGCCAATGAAGATAACAAATTGTTTTTGGGTCAGGCAGACTCCATAACTTTCCGTCTGCCTTTAGTCTCTCTGGTTCTCTGATGGCATTGTTTCAAATATCAGAAATTGTTGGCCAATTCAGCCGAGCCGAGCTGTCAGCTTCTCCAAGGTGACATCCATCTTGCGAAGGAGTTCAAAAATCGCATCCTGCTTGCGCACAAGTTCACATGTCGCTTGAGTCTGAGTGTTGACAGCCCTGCACATTCCTTCAGTCATGACGGGCTGCTTCTCAATTGCCAAAAGTGCTGCCAACGTCTTCAGAGCTTTGTGATAGATCAGGAAACTGCTAACTCCAAACAGCAGGATATATGTTGACATAATTCCAATTATGTAGACATCTTCCACATCCTTGACGGAGAGTACTTGCGGGTGCATGATCCTCCACTTCACCCAAGAGTCCAACGTGTATCCGGCTGCAAACGTTCTGTCAGAGCAGGCGGGTTCTCCTTTACCCACTCTTTTCGTCGAGAAAATTTGGTCAATTGCGTTGAGAGACCAGCTGATCAATTCCATGATTTTAGGGTTTCGGCGAGAAATGCAGAGAGAGGCTGCGATAGTTCAGACAGAGACAGCACAGAGACAAGAGGAGCAAGCAGGGCAGATAAGGCGGGGAGGGAGCAAGAAAAAAAGCGTCCACCTTTGTTGAGAGCAGAAGAAGAAGATTCATGCGTATCCAAATGACTCACAGCTGTACTTCTCTGGGGCAAAACATGACCACAGTCCCTTACACTCACTGAAAAGCTACGTTGAAGAAATCAGTGAACTTCCTTCATTTAAATAAGAACAAAATATTCAAGGTCAGCGCTGACTTTGACTCAGTGACACTAAAATCTACAAATCAAACAAGAAATCTTGTTGCGATTGCTGAACCATAACAGCCACATTAGAATGGTTAAAAAACCAGCCCATTGCCACCTTAAACATAAAGCAAGAATCAAAGGATTTCTGTCCCAAGAGGACTCAGATAAACTTGTTCATGCTTTAATTTTCAGGTTAGATTGTTATTTCAGTGTTGATACAGGTTTGACTGATAAATCCATCAGACAGCTGCAGCCCGTCCAGAACACTGCTGCTCCAGTCCTCACCAACACCAAGAAAGTAGATCATATCACAGCAGTCCTTAGACCACTACATTGGCACTTAACAGTCCTGGGCCTAAATAGCTTTCAGGTCTCTTTGTCCCCGATGAGGAATCCAGACCCCGCAGGTCCTCTGGGACAGGTTCACTCCCTGTTTCCAGGGTCAGGACTAAACAGGGTGAGGCAGCTTTCAGTTTCTATGCTCCTCACATGTGGAACAAAATACCAGAGGACCTGAGACTCCGTGAACTCATTTAAAACAATCTTAGAACATTTTTATTTACCACGGCCTTCACATAAGTTCAGCTGAGTCCTATTTATGTATTATTTCTTACCTTGAAATTAAATTTTACTGTCGTTCTTTTGCTACTTTTTGTCATTAACGCTATTAATGTCATATTGTCCTTGTTTTTAACTCTGTAAAGCTCTATTAACTCTTTTCAGGAGGACAAACAACAACATGTTTATCTCCTTCTTCTCCTGTGATGGTGTCAGTCTGCAGCTCAGACAAGTTTCTTCTCTTTTTACTGGAACCGACCCCCCTTGTCCTAAACTTTGTGCTTACTGCTCACATCCTTCTATAATCCACAGTTAGCTTCTTGGATGTAAAGAAATGTTTTTTGAGTGCTAGTTTACAGCAGATTTTAAAGGTTCTTCATATAACAGAGTATAGGGGTGGAGAAAATATGTAGACATTTTTATTAAGGTCTCCACAAAATTCGTGTCTGTCAGCAGGTGTCGAAGCAGTTTGCACTGTGACTTATTTTTGTCTGAGGCATGTTTTTACAATAACTAATGAAAAACTGTCACAGACACATACTTGAAAACTGTTTTGTTAATTTTCCTGTCCATTAAAAATTGACATAAAGAGAAGAAAAACTACTATTTATAATGAACATATAAACAAAGAAAATGAATAAAGGATTATTTTATGAATTTCTATATTTGATAAAAATACATTTGACATTTATTGTTGAATCAAACGTTGTTTGTCTTGTTTCCTGTTTCTAAAACAAACAGACTGTCACAATAAGAGGAACACATCAGTTCTCCTACAGGACACACTTGCTGTTATTTACAATAGAAGATGAGTGTAGATATATCAGGAGGAGCTCAAATAACTTTGCAATGTCAGCATATCAGATATCAGCAAAAATCCACCATCATGCATCCCTACATATGATCAGTCAAACATCTGGACATGAAGATGGTTCAGTTAATAATCACACACAGAAGATCTAAAATAGAAACAGAGAACACATGAACTTACCTCAGAATCTCCAGTCTACAGTTTGGACTCTGCAGAAAATCACACAGCTGCTTCACTCCTGAATCATGAAGACAGTAGTTGTTATTGAAGTCCAGCTCTCTCAGATGGGAGGGGTTGGACTTCAGAGCTGAGGCTAAAGAAGAACAGCTGATCTCTGACAACCAACAGCGCCACAGTCTAAATAAAGAAGAGAGAATGAAGAGAAAAACTATTTAGGATCCAATCAGATGTGTCCACATCACACAGTCTGCTCAGCAGAGCCAATCAGCTGCTGCTCTGACTCCTGTGATAACATTACACATAAGTAGGGATGTACAATATCATCATCATCATGTTGGTGTTGGCACATATGAGCTCAAAAGTTCATCATCAGTATCACAGATCTGAACATTTCTGTCTAAATGTTGGGCCCATATATCAGCCGTACATCTCAGCAGGATGTGGAGGAGCTGAATCATGAAGATGATGAAGTTTGAATCAGAACCAGCAGACCTTCATCAGATGAAGACTTTGACTTCTTCATCCTCATCCTTTAAACTCTACAGTGAGCTCTAAAGACTGAAGTTTGAGCTCTAAACTACAGATAGTTTCATGTGTCCCACTTGAGAAGAATGTGTTTGGATGATATTTGAAGCTCTTTGTCAGGATGTTCTCAGAGGACCACCCTGCTGTTTCATCAGAATGATTTCACTCTGTTCACTTCACACTGATGTCTGTGTGTCGTCCTCTCTGCTCTGATGATCATCAACTATAAAGCCCTCATATAAACCACGTCTGTCTCTGTCAGCTTTGTCCTCTTTTATTGTCACTTCTTCCAAAATCAGCTGCCCATGAGCCTCTGCTAAAACTTGAAGTATTAATATTCCTAAACAGACAAAATCAAGAATCAAATCTGTTTGTGCTCAACAGAAAGTCTGACTTTACATTTAAAGATATTTGTGTCTAAACTCAAACTGATGACTGTCATGTCTTTGCAGAGGTGCTGTTTCTGACTCTGTTTCTCCTTCTTGTCAGGAGGACAAACAACAACATGTTTATCTCCTTCTTCTCCTGTGATGGTGTCAGTCTGCAGCTCAGACAAGTTTCCTCTCTTTTTACTGGAACACGTCCCACCATGTCCTAAACTCTGGGTTTAAACATGAACTTACCTCAGAGTCTCCAGTCTACATTTTGGACTCTGCAGAAAATCACACAGCAGCTCCACTCCTGAATCACGAAGATTGTAGTTGTCGCTCAGGTCCAGCTCTCTCAGATGGGAGGGGTTGGACTTCAGAGCTGAGACTACAGAAGAACAGCTGATCTCTGACAACCAGCAGCTCCTCAGTCTGAATAAAGAAGAAAGAATGAAGAGAAAAACTATTAAGGAGCCAATCAGATGAGTCCACATCACACAGTCTGCTCAGCAGAGCCAATCAGCTGCTGCTCTGACTCCTGTGATAACATTACACATAAGTAGGGATGTACAATATCATCATCATCATGTTGGTGTTGGCACATATGAGCTCAAAAGTTCATCATCAGTATCACAGAAAAGCAGTTTCTGGTCGTTTTTTGTTTTTGTTTTTTTTTTCCTTCTGTCAATTTTTAATCACTGTGGTCCCATTTTTCTCTGCAAAGTGAAGTCCTGCACCTCTATAGATGTAGGACAACCATGGCTATAGGCTGATGTAATTCAATTATGTCTTCAAGCAGTGCAACAAAATTTTAAAGCTAAGAATCATAAAAAAAAATAAAAACAGACATTGATATTTTCCAAATATTTATTAATATTTATTATAATAATTATATTAATATTAATTTACAGTCTACACTGCAGAGGCATCATGCCATTCTGCAAAGCAGTTTCCATCAATAATAAGATGAAGCACCACACCGCAACTCTGAACCTCCATGCAGTCTCTCTGTATCTCTTAAGGTCTTCTCTCCCCGACTTCCTCACACTATCCTTTGTGAAATGGCCCTGTAACAGGTTCTTAAGGCACTGACCGCAGGTGCATAGAGCATGCTCATTGGTGCTGAGCAGGTCTGAGCAGAAATTGTACCCCTGCAAGACCCTCCCCGGGATGCAAAATTCAAAGACTTTTTGAACAGCAAATTTAGGAAGTATGTACATCATTCAGGTCTTGTTGAAAGCAGTAAGAAGCGTAGATTTTTTTTGTTTATTACAGAATTTAGCCAGAGCAAACAGTTTATTTTCTGCAAATATTCAAAGAACCTGAAACCTGAAAATCAAAGTGATGTTGATTAAATCTCAAGAAAATCTCCCGTATTCTCCAGGCTGTTTTGATTTGAGAAACATTCAGGTACCCTCGCAAACTTAAGAATCTGACGATTATGCCACTGTTCTCTATTTTTGGATAGGACAAATGGTTTGTAAATGCCTGTCATTTAAAAATAAGTGGTATTTTGATCCCATCTGAGAGATTTGGTATTCTGTTAAACTCTACAGTGAGCTCTAAAGACTGAAGTTTGCGCTCTAAACTACGGATAGTTTCATATTTCACACTTGAGAAGAATGTGTTTGATGTTATCTGAAGCTCTTTGTTAGGATCTTCTCAGAGGACCACCCCGCTGTATCATCAGGAGAATTATTAAAAGATCCAGAAGAAGTTCTGGTTTGAAAGTCTCAGTCTGGTGTTTTGGGGAGTCTCCGAGGTTAAGGGTTAAACTGTCTCCCGTTTGTTGATTTATATCATGATCAGTTAAAGTCTTCATTTATCAAACTAAACTAAACTACCGTCATGAGACAGGACATTTATCTGAGGAAACAAATTCACAGAGAATTTGTGCAATTGACAAAAATATACGTACATCATCTCCGAATACACAGAGCATGAACTGCAACTGTTCTTAGCTCCTACACTTCTGCACAAATGGAGCGACATCTGCAAGCTAGTTCAGGCAGACAACTCAAGCTGCTCAGCTATGCATATGTCACATGTCTCACTCCTCTCAAACATCCTCATATATCACATGTCTCACTCCTCTCAACCTTCCTCCAATCACACTCTTCACCTCTCAATTTGGCGGTATATTTAAACTGGGAGTTTTCCCATCTCTCCCTCTGCCCTGCAACGACTCTGCTGCCCTACACTGACTTGCTGCTGGTTCTTTAACCCCCAACGCCACCCCAGCATCCACCTGCAGGCTCCGGGGTGTTCTGTATGTTTTGCTAATCACTCCTTCATGTCTTCATGTAAACCTTTCTGCAAGGAGTGATGAAACCAGAGCCTGGGTGCCAAACCTATAACATGTATTTGCAGCTACAATAAAACAATTTAAACGTGAGTTGACTGACTGAAATAGCACCATTTTAGCTCCTCCTCAGAAATGTTTGCTCTCATCATATGTCAGCTCAAAAACGCCCACAAACTTCAGCATCTGAGCACTATCTGCTCCTGTTATTGAACTTTTTATATGGTGAGTCTGTGGCTCTGCACAGAGATCACAGAGGACACAAGAAGGCAAACAGATTCAGACAGTTAACATTAGAGACAGAGACGGCTGTGCAGAACCATGCATCTAAACCCACCGCAGCCTCAGGGCTTCTTTTGCAGTGAAGTCCTGGCAAATGACTTAATGAAGGCAGCCCATTTACAGTGACACCAGAGCACCAAACACTCGGGAAGTGTCTGTAAAAGACAATAACCTGTGCCACAGGGAGACAACCTGTCCCTGGGGAGACAATAGGATGTTACTGTCTCCCCAGAAAAACTAGTAGTAGCGCACACTTCGCATTTTATTGACAGGCTTATTACAGTACTTCCAAGTTGGAAATAAATTATTAAATGTTTCTGCGTACCCTCTGCAATGTGTTCACATACCCCTTGTTGGGAATCACTGACGTAGTGAACAGCAGAGAATTGCATATAAGCATTTGCATGGATGTCCCAACTTGTTCAAAGAAATGAGAAACTGCGTTTTTGATGTGCACAAGTGACATAATAATGTGAAGACTGAACAAGACGTTTTGAGAATTTCAGTTCTGTTCTGAGAAATGTACCAGAGGAACTGGGAAAAACTTTGGGTATTGATCTGTGGCACAGGGTGCTAACTGGCTTATTTTAGGACAAGTTACACTGGGTTCCACAGATTGTGCTTTACCTGCCTGAAGAAGAAGGACAGGGTCTGGTCCATCTGGCCAGCAGGGGGGCATTTTTCAATGACAGTTCATACAGAGACTGCTGACTAGGCCGGTGGACCTGGTAAGGACCTGTTCTGCTGTATCGTGCAGCTGTTTGGTGGGCAGGGACAAAGCTCATCCTTGTTTATGATGGATTTAAGGACGGTAAATTTGTCTTCCCTGTCTGGATTTTATCCGAGTGTGTTCAAAGTTTGGAAACAGACGGTTAAACAGACACATGAACACAGACTGTATTGGTTGCTTAAGGGGCCAGGGCTTTTCAGGGGATGTTTGAAATGTCCAGACTGGGCAGAACCAACCCTGTCTGGAAAACTCTAGATCTCAGTGCTGGGGCTGGTGGTCGTGCTGACATGACCTCTGCTGGATCATCCCAATAGCCTGGCCTGGAGATGAAGTCTGCTAGTGTCGTGTGCTACTGAAAACCCCAAACATCAGCTGACAGTCATCAAGGTCTCTATGCTGTCGGATTAAGTGAACAGTTCTCTGGTACCTGATAATATGGTTCATTCACTGAGCTGTCATGCAGGTGTTCTCTGTAGTGACACTGCAGGAAAGTCCTTTTACAAACTCTTGGGAAAGGTCCTACAGAAGAAAATGCAGTGACACATCATGACAGTCTTACCTGGGGCTAAGCCCAGATCTCAAACCTACTTGGAGGTCTCTGTACAAACCTCTACTGACAAAGAAACACGTTGACTTACAGTGGGGGAGCCTCCATGGGATTGTGACGGTGAACTCTTTTATCTCTGTCTTGAACACTGATGTTTTAACTGATGTCTTTTTTGTGAGCAGAGAGAGACCGTGTTCCCACTATCTGGAAGACATCCTGCATTGTTCCAGTTCTGAAGAAGAACCGTCCCAGCGAGCTGAATGACTTCAGACCAGTGGCACTCACCCTACACCTGATGAAGATGTTGGAGTGGCTGTACCTCAGCCTCCTCAGACCCAGGTGTAACATGCCCAGGATGGACTACAGTTTGCATGACCGGCAGGTGTTGGTGTAGAGGATGCCATCCTCTACCTGCTTCAACGAGTTCACTCACACCTGGATAACAGATGCGAAATGGTGAGGATTTTCTTCCTGGACTTCTCAAGTGCCTTCAACACCATCCAGCCCCTTTTGCACCAGGACAAACTGAACAGGATGCGAGCGGACCCCTGCCTGGTCACCTGGAACTCCAGCTAACTCACTGACCGGAGCAACCCAGGGCACAGTGCTGGCCCCTCTTCTCTTCACCCTGTATACCGCGGACTTCTTCTTCAACTCTGAGCTGTGTCACATCCAGGAGTTTGCTGATGACACAGCCATCGTTGGATGCATCAGGGACGACAGAGAGGAGGAGTACAGGAGCCTAGTGAGGGACTTTGTTTTCTAGTGCCACACAAATCACCTATAGCTCAGAGCTGGTTATCAACTTTGGGAAGTCCAAACCAAGACCACGACCAGTTCTGTTTGAGGGAGCTGAGGTGGAAGATGTGGACTCTTACAAATACCTCAATTTGCTGTCCAGTCACAGCAAATTGGACTGGACGATCCACCAAGGGACAGAGCAGCCAGTGTCCTTGTTTACTTAGTGGTGTGCTGGGAGGCAGCACATCCAGAAGGACACATCCAGGATAGAGAAAATGATCAGGCGGGCCGGCTCTGTGGTCGGCATGAAGTTGTACTTTATGGTGACGGTGGCAGAGAAGAAGACACTTGACAAACTGCTGGACATTTGGACGATGCCAGTCACCCTCTGCATGTCGTCATCAGCAACCAGAGGAGCCTGTTCAGCCCAAGACTGCTCCTTCACAAGTGTAGGACCAACAGACTGAGAAACTCTTTTGTCCCTCAGACCATCACACTGTACAACTCCTCACTCGGGGGTTGGAGGACTAACAGGGAGACAGAGGACGGGAAGGAGCAGTAGCCAGGCAGTAGCCATATTTTTATTTTTATTTTATTTATATTTATTTATATTTTTGTTTAGATCTATCTTTTTCATATATCTTTTAAATAAAGTAAAGTAAAGTAAAAAATGAACTGCTACTGAATCCCAATTTCCCTGGGGAAGTATTTCCAAGGGATTAATAAAGTACTATCTAATCTAGTCTAAATCTAATCTATCTGGGCGGCCCATCCAACACGTTAGTATGGGAAATTTAAATATGATCAAAATACAACTTTTACTTATATATCAGTTTATTGTATTGCGTAATGTTAAAGGTCAATCATAAAAGATCCACAGCAGAAAAAAAGACATTAAAAGAGCTCACCTCAGAACCTCCAGTCTGCAGTTTGGACTCTTCAGACCAACACACAGAAGCTCCACTGCTGAATCCTGCAGTTTATTGAGGTTCAGGTCCAGCTCTCTCAGATGGGAGGGGTTAGACATCAGAGTTGAGGCCACGACTTTAACATGAGACGTTTTTAGTCCACAGCCAGATAGTCTGTAAAGATAATATTATATATTATGACAGAGTAATTCACTCATATTAACACATTATGTTTTTAATTTCACATTTTACATAATTGATTTTGCGGATCTAAATTCATTATTGTTAACACAAAACTATGATTTCCCTTCCTCCCCAGTAAACATACAGTTTTCTAAAATATTTACTATGTGCTTTTGGTACCTTATTAAGAGATTAAAGTGGACAGAGCAGAAATTCTGGAAGGACATCATACAAGAAACATCCCATAGTACTGGGAGCAATGCAAAATGCATGTGTATTACAGCTGTCACAGATTAAATTAGATTAGATTAGCACTTTATTGTCATTGCACATGTCACAAGTACAGAACAACGAAATGTCATTTCAGTAAAACCCGTCCAAGAAACATACAAAAGGCAATGACACATACAGGGGGGACAGGAACAGGAAGACTGTTGATTCGCCAGCAGAGCAGCGCCCCGTTTTCTTAGATGAGAAAGGGAGAACAGAGGGGAGAGAGAGGAGAAAAAATAGTCAACTCCAAACTGAGCTCCAGAAGAGGGGCAGAGTGTGGGATTAGGAAAAAAAGCACCTCAGCACATGAGCAACATGATAAAACATTACAACAAAAGACTCAGACACGAGCAGATTATGATGGGGGACAGGGCCGGGGAAGGGTGGGTGTCACGGCACAGACACTAGGAGGAGCCCGCAGCCACCAGGCGTGTTGCATCAGCACCCAGCAGGGGTGGAAGGAGGGGGGTGGGTGCCAAGGAGGGCGTTGAGTTAGAGGGGAGTGTCTGTTATCTGTGTCTTGTGTGCGTGTATGCGTAAGCCCGTGTCCTTCGACTGTAGTTCACAATAACTGCCTTAAAACAAAACACATATTCATTCTAAGCTAATATCATGCATATGGTGACACTGTGTGTACACACACACACATAATATATATAAATAAATATATCTAAATATATAAATATATATATATATATATATATACACATATACATATATATATACATATATATATATATATATACATATATACATATATATATATATATATATATATATATATATATATATATATATATATATATATATATATATATATATATATATGAGGGTGGCACGGTGGCGCAGCAGGTAGTAGTGCAAGCACCTTACAGCAAGAAAGTCGCTGGTTTGATTCCTGGGTCGGGCAGGCTTCCTCCCACAGACCAAAAAAACATGCTCATTAGCTTAACTGGTCACTCTAAATTGCCCTTAGGTATGGGTGTGGGGGGGCAACGCACCCTCAAATAAATATAATGCCCCCTCAAATCAAAATTTTAGAAGTAGAGAAAGCACACTTCAATATTCCTACAAAAGTAATACATTAAAATTTGAAAAAAGTAACTGCAGTAGTGGAAAATCCGCCGAATAAAGGACAAGATACAGTATCTGCTTCCTCTCATTTCTCTATCTTCACAGGCTGCACACACAGGCACGTACGCACACACTCACAGCCCTCAGATATCATCCAATCAGCTGTCAGTATGCAAATGAGCCCAAACGGAGCCTGACTGTGGTGTCAAGTTTCAGCACGGTGACTGTCAGATAATTAATTATTAATAATTAACATCAACAATAACAAATAAAAAGAAGTAATGTTAAATATAACATCTATATTTGTTCAGTCCTGTCTCTTATTAAGGGGGGCGTTTCTCAGTCACACAGGCACAGAGATGAGTGTCCACGTCCACTGCCTGTAACAGACTGAGGACAGATGACCTGTCTGACAGATCCTGACTGTACTAAAGCTGAGCTGTAGGGTAAAAAAAAAAAAACGGTCAGGGGTTAGGGTTAGTTTTGTAAATATTGAGTATATTGTGTGAAGTCTTATTCTAGTTTCAGATTTATTGGAGAATAAGACCATCCAGTTCAGGTAAATGTTACGTTGTTGGTTGTTAAAATTTGGATAGTTTATTTTGTTTTTCATTTTTATTTTTCAGTCCCCCAGCCACCTTATTGTGGTCAGGGGGTTTGCGTGCTTCAGCGAAATTAAGAGCTAAAGCTATACCAGCAGAAGGTTAGTCTTCAGGTGGGACCTCCAAGTTGGACAGGTCTGAAGGTCGAGGCCTGACAGTGCAAACCACTTCCAGGTTGGGGTTGGACCCATAGCTAACAACCCAATTCCACAAAGAAAACACTGTTACTATAAGCACAGAAAAAAGGGCTCAAGCATGATGTGTATGCAACACACATGGTGCCCCTCCATATTTCTGACTGCCCCCTCATATATGCCTGCCTAGAACCGGCCCTGTTTTGAACACATTTTTGGGTATTTGGCCTTCCTACCAGCCCACAAAATGTGATACTAGACAACAAAACCTGTACTTAGCAGGCTGCATGAATGTAAACTCATGGCATTCAGTGAGCTGTTGAGTCTGAGGATATACTGTTACGTAACAGTGTATTTTTTGATTTGCATACCTAACCTGATTGGTCTACCTGAGTAGAAAAGCAGCCATGTTGTTTATATTCTTAGTGCGAGATCGGTGTTCAGTCTAAGCTCAGAAGCTGTTACTGCTCGGTTGTTAGCTGTAAACAGCCACATATTTCTTCACATGTAGTCTACCAGCCTCAGAGGACCAAAGGGCCCAGTGGATTAATTTTATTTTTGAAGGGAATGAGCAGCTACAGTCGGCTAAAACCTGTATGTGTCTGTCAGTCACTTCACGTCCAACTGCTTCTTCAACTTCACTGAGTTCAACACAGGACTGGGAACTAGACTTTTCCTGAATCCAGGCTCAGCACCAACAATCTGTAGCCAAACCTGATGATGGAAATGTGAGTATTTTAATGCTGTGTAGTATTTATTTTGCTCATTGCTAGAGGCTAATGCTAACAGCAGAGTGAAGTGAACTAGAGGTAACCGCACAACATGCTCGTCAATGTTCAAGTTACTTGTTGAAAGTCTGAAGGATAAACTTCAGTGTATGAGCATTCTTACATTAGTCAAGAGAAGTTTAACAGTTGGCTCAATATAATCAGTCTCACTGCAGTGACTAGGCTGAGGTTAGCATGTTGTGTATTAGCCTGTGATGTTTGGGGGAAACCAGATCGCTGTTATCTGTTGAACAGCATGAGTTTGTGGTTTGTGTGTGTTCAGAGAGAGAAGCTTAACAGTTGGCTGATTATAATCAGTCCTTTACCCACCCCAGGTCCCTTCATTTGTGCTAACGTTAGCCCGAGAGGTAGGCTAAGTTGCGGTTATCCCACTGCAGTTAGCATGTTGTGCGTCAGCCTGTGATGTTTGAGGGAGAAGAGCTTCACTATTGTAACCATGTGTGTGGTAACAGGCGTGAATTAAGGGTTTGTATATGTTCAGGACTGTAAGCGGAGCGTGGCTCGAGTTACGCTACTCTATCGTGAATTTCAGTATGCACGCTGCTCTGCTCTGGTTCATTAGCATATGAAGGAGCCCACCCTCAAAACCAGCCGTTGTGAACAGAGGGGTTATGTGAGCGTGGAAATAATGCAGCTGTGCCTTATTTATAGACTTTTTGGATCAAGCATGTTACTAATGTTTCATGAAGACATCAAGGATCCATGTTAAACTGAAGAAAAGGAGCAAAAGATGGGACCTTTAAAGGTACAGTTTGTTAATACACTTAATACTCACAGTGTGACTTTGAACATGGCTCTCTAAGCCATCAATTTACTACTTCCAGTGGTACAAGTGGAGTACGCTCACACACATCTGGAAACAGTTGATAACTTACTAAAGTCCAGTAGGTCACAGACACACTCCTATTCAACCTTTGACTAATGCATAATCCACCCCTGATATCTTACTTGCTGCCATTGTAAAAGGAAATCACATTTTAAACTCTTAGGAAAGCAATTAATCAAAACTTTTCATTAAACACACCCAGACCCCCAGTGCCAACTCAACAAGGGCCCTGCAGGGTGTGCAAGATCAGTGGTCCTCGAATTATGTGCACTGAGGCAGGTCTAGGTGTGCCTTGGGAGTTTTGTACAACCGTTAGTTACTACAACGAAGTACTCTTTTGAATTAAATAATTTTGCATCAAGCCGCAAATCCTGTAAATTTTCAGTCTTAAAATCTTTAAAGAAACACCTAAGAGGATATTGGAGGACATCATAAGGTTTCTCTTTATAAGATTTATAAGAACAACTCTTTTACACCGTTTAAATAAAAGACCCTTAGAAAGCAAACTGTCCACAAGAGATACACTTAAAGTGACAGGGCTATAAACTACTTGAGGACAACAGAGGCTAACAGAAACAAACTGTCACGATAGTCCAGAGAGATCTGTCTGTCTGTTACTTTAGCCACACTTCATAAATGAGCTCTCAGGTCTGCTGCTCTTTCAGAAAACATCTCTTCCACTCTCTGTTGTTTGTGGTGATGGGGCCTTTAATCCCGCTCAGAAAGTCACTAGCTCCCTCTAGCCATTATATTCCTCAAAACTTATCAGGAGCATATCTCCAGTAATCTGTGTCATTACAAGCAGGCTGATCTTCTCCGCTCTAACATCATGACAACAGCAGAGCATGCTAGCTGGTGCTAACAAGGCTAACAATGATATGACATGTGCCATCCTGTCACTGCTGTTTTCTCCACGTGCACTAAGGTCATCATTAGGCACTGACCTTATATTCCTCATCAAGGTGTTTGTCTTATTTCTGTCAAAGTATGTATAGAAGTCACTCTTGGTGGTCCCAGTTAAAAGTCTGAATGTTTAAATGTTGGTGTGCCGAGTATTATGACCCGGGTGTTGCCATAGCTGCCATGAAGCAGTTGTTGTTGTTGTTGCAGCTCTCATCGTGAATGATGCCAAAGCTGTGGTCAGAGGATCTCTGTGAACTGTTCACTGCTGTCGTCCTTCATTAAAGAATTTTCGCTTAATATTCAGTGAGGAGAGTCTAGAAGGCCAATTAATTCTGAAGGAGATCAAATACAAGACAACGTCTGCCGTGTGAAAGTCATAAAACGTTATTTGAATTCAGATGTCCTGAACAAGTGCTTGAATGCTCATCCCCATCCCTCTGATCTACATCTTATTCAGACTCATATTTCAGAACATCTGGACTTACCCGGCCTTTCTGCAGTTCCTCACAGCTGGAATCAGTCTCAGTCGTCCCTGGGCTGATGTGTTATATTTCATCAGATCAAACTCATGCAGAACCTCCTCTGATATCTGCAGCATGTGGGCCAGAGCCGAGCAGTGGATCACAGAGAGTTCTGTCTCTGATCTGTTCCCTGATTTCAGGAACTCTTGAATCTCCTGATGGACCGAGAGGTCGTTCATCTCCATCAGACAGTGGAAGATGTTGATGTTTCTGTCAGGAGAGACATCATTACATTTCATCTCCTTCAGGTTGTTGATGACTCTCTGGATTGTTTCTGGACTGTTGTCTGTCTGACCCAGCAGATCTCCTAAGAGTCTCTGGTTGGACTGCAGAGTGAGGCCGTGAAGGAACCGAACAAACAGGTCCAAGTGACCATTTGGACTTCTCAGGGATTTCTCCATGACTTTCTTCAGGAAGACATCCAGGGATGAGTCAGAGTGATCAGGATGAAAAAGAGCTGAAATCTTTCTGAAAGAGTTTCTAAAAGAGTCTCTGTGTTTGCGGCGTTCGACGAAATCCTTCACCACGCGTTTTTTCTTCTTGTTTGTGAAGCAGCTGAACATGTAGACTGCAGCCAGAAACTCCTGAACGCTCAGATGAACAAAGCAGTAGACTGTTTTCTGGAAGATCACACTCTCTCTTTTGAAGATCTCAGTACAAACTCCAGAGTACACTGAGGCCTCTGTGACATCCAGACCACACCGCTCCAGGTCTTCTTTGTAGAACATGATGTTTCCGTTCTCCAGATGTTCAAAGGCCAGCCTCCCCAGCTTCAGAAGAACTTCTCTGTCAGACTCAGTGAGTTCCTGAGGATGTCCCTCAGCATCCTTGCTCTTCTTCCTCTTTGTCTGAACCATCAGGAAGTGTGAGTACATGTCAGTCAGGGTCTTGGGCAGCTCTCCTCTCTGCTCCGTGCTCATCATGTCCTCCAGGACTGTGGCGGTGATCCAGCAGAAGACCGGGATCAGACACATGATGTGGAGGCTCCTGGAGGTCTTGATGTGTGAGATGATTCTGCTGGAAAGATCTTCATCAGTGAACCTCCTCCTGAAGTACTCCTCCTTCTGGGCGTCAGTGAAGCCTCGTACTTCTGTTACCCTGTCAACACATGAAGGAGGGATCTGATGGGCTGCTGCAGGTCGAGAAGTGATCCAGATGAGAGCTGAGGGGAGCAGGTCCCCCTTGATGAGGCTTGTTAACACAACATTTAACGATGACCTCTGTGTGACATCAGACACGACCTCCTCCTTGTTAAAATCCAGAGAGAGCCTGCATTCATCCAGGCCGTCAAAGATGAACAACAGTTTACAGACAGCCAGAGTCTCTGCTCTGACCTCCTGCAGTGTTGGATGGAAAACATGGAGCAGCTCCAGAAGACTGTAGGGCTCATCTCTGATCAAGTTCAGCTCCCTGAATGACAGCAGAATCACCAGACTGATGTCCTGGTTTTCTGAGCCCTCAGTCCAGTCCAGAGTGAACTTCAGCACTGAGAAGGTTTTTCCAACACCAGCCACGCCGTTTGTCAGAACCACTCTGATGGGTTTCTGTTGATCAGCTGAGGCTTCAAAGATTTCATGGCACCTGATTGGAGTCTCATGGAGGGTCTCCATCTTGGAGGCTGTCTCAAGCTGTCTGACCTCATGTTGGGAGTTGACCTCTTCACTCTGTCCCTCTGTGATGTAGAGCTCAGTGTAGATCCTGTTCAGGAGGGTTCGACTTCCTGCTTCATTAGTTCCTTCAATCACATGTTCACATCTTCTCCTCAGACTGATCTTATGATCATCTAGAACCTTCTGCAGACCTTTATCTGACAAACAAGCAGAAATATATAAGAGACTGGTTTAATTAAATGAACCAAATCAGATGCACCAATTCCCTTATTAATCATCAAGAACACTGAGTAACACAGTGATACCCCTGTAATACAGCTGAACTACTAAGACAGAATAAGAGTCAGGTTAAATTTAAGTGTTAAATGTTATATTTAAGTATTAATGACAGTATGATCTCCATTACATGACACAAATGAATTTGTGAAGCTCCCGCTCACAAAGACATCAGTCTTACCTTCTACAGTGCTGGACTGAGCTGTCAGGACGTCCTGGATCAGAGCCCTGCGGAGGAAAGACAATGAGACTATGATGAGGGATGCGGATTAGAACTGTTTTGTGTGTGTGTGTGTGTGTATATATATATATATATAAATATATATATAAATATATATATAAACAAAATAGTAGAGACGTATCGTCTTTCCAGCAATGCCAGTTTTGAGCTATGTGCTTTTTACAGATGGCCTCCCAAATCGCGTTTCTTCTGGTAATGCAGAGACGTCGCTGCTTGAGTTCACCAGTGTGTTCATTTGCCTCAAACTCCATTGCTTCAAACTTCATTTTTCATTTGCAGCCACTCTGCTCTCCCAAACTCTCCATGCAGACAGCCAGTAGCACACGCAAAATTCCCATTTATAGGGGTCGGTCTGCACCACTTTTGCACCTGTTATTAATTGCGTACACGGTCATAGTAGATCAACGGCAAAACGGCCACTACTTTGCACACTCAATTAAGCGCTCATTATTTTGGATCTTAGTAGATCAGGCCCTTTATCTAAAAGCTACATACAGGGATTGACACTGAAATCTGTAATTTTATTTGAAATGACTTTTTTCTCACCGTGGTGCAATATTTAACTCTGTACAATTAAATTATGTGCCTTTTTCTGCACCATATAAAGCATGCTCCTCATTCAGCAATTTACATGCAGTAAAAAAAAACAAACATGTTTTTTAGTCCCAATCCCCTAAAATTAGACTTGAAAATACATGTAAGTACATTAGTTTGATTTCAACCAACACTCTCGGGATTATATTAACATACCTAGATAATGCAGGTGAACAGAATGAAGTTCATCCACAGTAGGCAGCTATGGCACTTAAAGTCATAAAGCTCTTTTCTGCCAGTCACACCAGGCAGACAGGAGCAGAAGTCGATTGTGGCGCTATCACAATAAACGTCTTCTCTCCAATCTCAGTTGGGAAGGTGCAGGCGCACAATAACTTGCGTAGGATAAGTTTGATTTGCTTACCTCTGGCTCGCGTATACATCACTTACTTTTACTGCCCCGCCCGTCAGAAACATCAATAGCTGCTTGGTGTTTGGTAAAAAAATTAAACTAACGCATTACGTTTCAGAGCTCATTAACCACCCAAATTAAAAAAAGCAGCACAACGCTGAGGGAACACCAGGTTAGAGGTAGGTTGCTGGGGTGGAAACCAAGCAGTTACTGATGCAATGACTTGATTATAACAAGAACTTCAAAAGATACGAGATGAGCTGGAGGGGAGGTCCCATTTGACCCCCCCACTGATCCCAATTCAAGGCAATCCAAACTTCAAACCAGGCATGATGGAGAGTGGATATAACACTTGGACATCTCAAGGATTAAAGAAAATGTGTGACTTATTTGAGTGAACATCCCTTTTATCATTTGAACAATTACAAACAAAATACAATCTTCCCCGATGTAATTTCTTTAGATACCTTCAACTCAGGGATTTCATAATCATAAACACGACTTTACACATAAATGCCACAATATCACCAATAGAACAGTTACTGATTCAATGCCCTGCTAAGAAGTCTATTTCTTGTTTTTATTTTTTCCTAAGTCGAAGTGATGTATTGAATATTCCAGCTGTTACAAAAACATGGGAAAACAAAGAAAATATCAGTGCAATCATGCTAGATTGTTACAATATAAAATTCTACACCGCCTGCAGATATCTCCCAGTAAAAGACACAAAATGAATTCCCAAACTTCCTCCTTATGCCTAAATGTAAGATTTCAGTGGGGACCTACACACATTGTGTCTGGTTTTGTCCTAAAATTCAAGTTTACTGGACTGACATTTTACGGGACATGGAAAAAATTCTTGGTATATCTTTGTGTATGAATCATGTTTCCTTACTCCTTGGCCACCCATCTCAGGATGCCATTGTTGCTACTTGTACCAAAAGACTGTATGATATTCTTGCGTATGCTGCGAGGAAGAACATCTTTCTGTCATGGATAAGTGACAAACAACCTTCTGAAGCAAACTGGCATAAGATTATCACGGAGTGTATCCCTCTTGAATACTTGACTTATACTCACTCTACAAAGAGACGGTTTATGCAAATATGGACTCCATACCTCCGTTTCTCAAATACTAATGTCGCTTTGACTCCTAAGGACACACTGTTTGACTAACCATGGATGACAATATCGTAGGATAAGAGAAGGAAAAGCTATGAATTGTACCACTATTTTGTTTCTGTTTTCACATTTGTATATTGTGTCCATGATGACTGTGCAGACCAGTGTTTGTCTGAGCTGTTTGTTTTTTTTTGTGAAGAAAGAGAAAAATTAATAAATATATTAAAAAATAAAAAATACGAGATGGATTTAGTAATGGGGGAAAAAGAGGTCGAAATGCGCAAAATGCCATAGAAGCATACGTCTGATGAAGCTTATAATTACTTCATTGAAAAAAAGGGAATAACTGGCAAAATAAAATGAGGGGAGATTAGGTGACCAGATGGAGAGACAAGGGACACAGACTCCCACTTTACGATGGTGTTCTCACTGGGGATTGAGCTGGCCTTTTTCATGTTATAAATGTGGTGCCCTCCCAAGCCACACTGCATTGGTCTGATCTGTGCAACCTGCATTTAAAGAGTAAATGAAAAGCTAATTTTTCAAAGCTGCATTACAGCCACAATGATTACATAAGTATAAGTTTAAATTCATGGGCTCAGTTACAGGTTACTGCACATGAATCACATTGAAAAAGGCCTGACACTAACAACAACATTCATGGCTGCTGGGAGCCTCTGATCCAGCAGGACTCTACAGCGAGCCTCACGCACACCCTGACATCCACAGGTATTACCACTCTGAGGCAGATGGTGGACTTTGCAGGACCTGGTCTGGATGATACGGAGGTGGTGACCTTGGCTTTTGGTCTTCAGTCTGCCCACCAGGCTAACCGGGTCCTCAGATCTGTGGAGAGCTTAGACTGGCTGAGGAAGAGAAGGAAAAGGAGACCCCTGACAGCACGGATCCTTTTCCTGAGCTGGACTTGGTTTTAGACTCTGGACTGCTTTTGGACCCAACAAAGGTACAGTGTGGGAACTTTAAAATGCCAGAGGAAAACAGTTTTATCATGTGTGTCAAGGTTTTAAAAAAGGAGCTGAACAGCAGAGTGGACATTAAATGGAGGCAGTGGTTGGACGTTGAAGAAAACACCAAACCAGTGTGGAGGATTTCATATGGAGCTGTTCAGTGAAGTCTTCTATCTGTTGTTTTAAGCCCCTGGTATTTAAAGTGTTTTTATTGTGGTTCACCTCAAACTGCTTTACACTGTTTTACAGAGTGTGACAGACTGACCAACCTGTTTGAGCTTTTTTTGTTGTTGTTGTTTTAACTTTGTTGCTATTTTGTAATATAACAGGCAATTAACAGAAACATTACCTTGATGTTGAACTTCATAGACACAGGTACATGTTAATGTAAAAAAAATAGTCCCATATGAGCACACAGTGTGCACTCAGCACTACTTTATGCATCAATACTGATCAGTGTACCATTTCACCTATTTACAGGCATACCTGGGGGGGCTGCAAAGTGGAAACTTTTACATTTTTTATTTTTATCTCAATCTACCTGAGAAGGAAGAAAGAACTGAAAGGCAAACAGGTCAGTGACCTGTTTCTCTCCACGGTGAGAGCCAGATTGTGGGTCGATTTTAAATTTTACAGAGCAATGGACAATCTCAGAGACTTCACTGACATTTGGTGTTTCAACAACATGATCTGTTCTGTGGAAGAGGGAGATCTCCTCTCCAGCCACACCTTTCACATCTGAAAATGTTTACAAATGTTTTGTCTCTGCAAAGTTACATGTAAATATTTGAAGATAACTGTGAATAAACTTCATGTTTAATAATAAAAAAATCTGTATTTCTCTGCCTCATCTCTCTCTTTGTCACTTTGTCTCCCTCCCAGGGCTGTGCACACATGTTTACGTTTTGGGGGGGCACCAAAATGAGACGGGCTGACAGAGCACAGCATCATACTTCTGAGTGCAAAATAAACAAGAGAAAATAACCCAGCAGGTGGCATACATAGCATTTAAAACATCACACTCAATGTTATCCCACTCACACAAAACTGTCTGATAATCGCAGTATTTAATGTCCTGGACATGTCCGCAAAGTACAAGAGAACACCTCAGTTAGGGTGTGTGCCTTAAGAGTTTCTCTGTTATCATCACTGAGGTTCACTCTCTACAAACTATGTGAAGATGTCTGTCCACTCCAACTTTGTCCATTTAGTTAACGGTTGATGCGCTGAGCCAACAAAATGTGCAGCTTAGAAATATTCCCTCATAGTTCAGCGTTAGCATGCCAACGTAAGACAAGCGGACCTGAACTGTTTCAATCACAAAAGAGGAGTCCAGCTGGTCCAGATCTCCATGACATGATTTGCCAACAAGCTGCTGCCAGCAAACTTTATGCCACCAGTTAAGCTCCGCCTACAAAATATGTCACCCCTGTGTAAAACACTAAACTGGTCTGTGTCAACCCCCAGCCTCATGGAAACTATGGAGAAATTCACATCTCATATTCACACAGAGACAAACCATCGATCAAACTCTGATGGATAATGATGAGCGAAGCATTCTGAGGCTTCAGGATTTCATAGAGGTCTCAAATATCCTTAACAGTCTGCTGGTTTAAAGAAGATCTCACCATGAATCTGAGGATCCTGGTTCATTAACGAAGCGCAGATTGAAGTCCTTGGACTGGTCACCCTTAGGGGACTTTACTCTGTCCTTCTCTTTGCCCCCTTGATTACCCATCTCCTGGTTCTAAGGAGGTTCAGAGGACAGTATATGATGTGTATGCAGGTAAATCAACCTGTGGACAAAGAAGACAAGCAGATGAGACACAAACAGAGGAATATTCTTAATGATGTCAAACTAAAAAACTGAACCGAAACAACATTTTTGTGTACAGACACAACCCTAATGAAAGCTTTGACCTATTTTTTTTAGCCTTTAAGCACTTCACCACCAGCCTGTGAGTGGTTACCATGGTGACGGAGACTGACAGGTAAGGACAAATGGGAGTTGATTGAGTTGTTGGTTGGATGGATAAATAAAAGTGTTTTCTTTACCTTGTGAGTGCGACTGATACAGCAGATGGGATTGTTGTGATATAAAATAGTAAACACATCCATCCATTCTTAATCCATAAAAGAAACATAACTTGGTGTAACTGTAACAATCATGACAAATTAAAGGCACAGTATGTCAAATTCAGCCTCACAATTAAACAAAACAACTGTCGATGAGTCAGGCCCAGTCAGCTGTGTCAAAGCCCTCGAGTCTGGTTGTGAAACTATGAACATGCACATATTCTTGAATCAGGAAGTCCATTTTCAGCTGCGTTATTTCCCTCTTTATGTGAAATGTATCAGTGAAACACGTTTGTTTGCTGTGTAGTGCAGTTGTTCTCAATCTGTGGGTTGAGGCCCAATAGTGGGTCTCAGAGCTGTTTTCAGGGGACGGCGTATAAATCAGGTAAAACTGTGGCAAACTTGTCTTCAGTGTTCAGAGGCCCTAAGCAGACAAACATCCATACATTTTATTTTACTCTGTTGTGCTGTAACAAGTAAACCTTAGTTATCTCAGAATCTCGACATATCCTGTCATCTTAGCTTAGACATCGGGGGTTTTCTATGATAAACTTTTGACTTGAGATATCTAGAAAACTAATGTTTAAATTTTGTGATGAGAAACATTGTAAGATTTATGGATGTATAATCTCCCAGGGGTCTGTCTATTATTTGAGGTTTTTAACATCTTTGCACAAAAATATGTTTTCTTCCATCTGAGGTCCAAACTGTTACATTTTTTCATTAAACAAATTAAAGTGGTTGATCTTTTTGAGATCATGATGACTGTTAAGGTGGTGATTGTTTCTCAGGATAGGGCTGTAAGAGCCATCCCTTCAGTTTATTCATTCATTCATTCATTCATTTTCTATACCACTTATCCCTTTCGGGGTCGCGGGGGGGGCTGGAGCCTATCCCAGCTGTCATTGGGCGAAAGGCCCCTTCAGTTTATGTTACATCTAAAAAGTAGAAATATAAATGTTAAAAAAAAAAAAAAATTAAACTAATGCTAAAACCTTTCATACATATCCAGCAAAAGGACATAGTCACCACCAGAATTAACCTTGTTTGACAAATCTGTCATCATACTGAACATCAGTGATCATCAACTGGTGGCCTTGAGGCCACATTAGGCCCTCCACAGCCTCCTAACTGGGCCCCAGAATATTATCAAGTTAAAAAAAATGTGAGCAGGGGAATTAGTTGTAGTTTTAAAAGTTTATCTTTTCATTGATTCCCTATAGCTGTAAATGCAACCCCTGAAACTATTTGGTCTGTTTTACAGAAATCCACCTGTCAGCCAATACTAGCCAACATTCAACCAGGAAAACAAATCTATTTAAGTCAAACCCAGTGATGGACACATGAGAGACCAGAGAGAAGCAGACAAGATAGACTTGAAAAAGACTCGAAAAGACTCGAAACTCCAACTGTAGGACTCAGGACTCGACTGGAGACTTGCCTGTCTTGACCTGAGACTTGACTTGGGACTTGTGGGCAATGACTTCAGACTTACTTGTGACGTGCATAACAATGACTTGGTCCCCCCTCTGGCTACAGGTAATATATCACTAGAAGAATTAAAGCTTGCTGAAAGAGGCATCGTGTCATTGATGCATAATGTTAGCTAACACAGCAGGAGAGGTAACAGTTATCTTAACACGCCTCCAGTGGAAATTAATCAACACATTTCATGAGAGAAATTGTCAGTCTGATTTCTTATATAGCATAATGTGACCATGTATAGATACTTTATTATGCATTCATGCTATCATGTAATTCTGCGTGATTTTCTCTCAAAATGCATCAGATTGATGCTTTTAAATATGAAATATTAAAAATTTTCTCCCGGGAGAGCATTCCCCGGACCCCCCTAGAGGGGTCATATCCTTCTCACCTTTTTCACCCCCTGACCAGTTTTCATGCTGGTATGTTGCAGTATTTTGCAGCAGACAAGACACCACAATCCCCAAAGACAACATAGAGGTAGAGCTTTTTTCTTGGATAGGATCCCAGACTATCCTATAAGGGTCCGGGCTCAGCCCCCAATGTTCTCAGCCCCAAGAAACGCCCCTGGTCTACACATTTAGGAACAGATATGGGGTTCTGCCCGAAGTTGAGCAACATAAAAGTAATGCAAAAGTAATGAGTACCGTAAAAAAGTTACTTACCATGGAGGGTAACTAAGTAAAGTAATGGATTACTTTTTTTTTAAAGCAACGAGTAACGAGCAAACACTACTTTTTAAAAGTAACTTCCCAAACACTGAGTGTTTGTATCTACATGGATATGAAGCAAAGTCCATCATGCTTGTAGAGATTAAAGTGCCATAAAACAGACCTTTGGTCAGCTGAAGATCTGAGGCTCCATTTACTGATAACACTTTAAGAGTGACATGATTCTGTCATGAGAACATCACAATTTCAGGAAAATACTGCCTTTAAAATCAAAACATGAGACAAAACTATCATTCCTGTTCATGTCAAAGAGAACACAGATTAATGAGGATGTTTCAGAGTTTAGAGCAGTAAGTTGCTCCATGTGTCTCTCTGTGCGTCTCACCAATATTCTCCCAAACTTCTCAGGACGGTTTCTTTGAAAAAAGTCATGATTACTGCACGGTTTCAGTGGAGTTAGTGAAAAAAGTGCTTGTTGTTAACTTTGAGAACCATGAGGAGGAGCTGCTGTGTTGAGTTACTGAGACAAAAAATGGAGAGAAGACGATCCGTACGTCTGCTAAATGATGAGAGGACGAGACGAGGGGGAGAACGATATACCTGTCAGGTGTCGGGGGCTCAGCCTGGTAGTTCTTGCCACAATTAATCAAAAGGTCGAATACAAATAAAAGTCTTTGTTGCAGCCACGAACACAGGCAGACACTGACAGATGTTTCACTTATGTGTTCTTTATCTTGGCAACTACAAAACGCAACAGCTTCTTCATAAAACTCCTCCTGCGGTGTATTTCTCTGGCTGCTGAGTACAATGCTGAGGTGTTTCTGTCAGCTTCTCACCATGTCTCTACCAACAACAACACGTCTTTCTCTGTAGCTTCTCTTAATGTTTCTCTGTTTCATGGACACAGGCGCCACCTTGTGGTGTAACTATGAAACACATCCTGCTCTCAACATGTCAAACAACCCAAAATACCACTGCAGCTGCAAAAGGATAAACAAAGACAATATTTACTCAGTAATAACTGAGAAATTCTGTATTTCAGTATGAATCAAACAAAAATAACGGTGGAGCAGGGAGTCACTTATAACTAAGGTCAACTTGAGAATATTAACCAGGATCACAGGAATAACATTTAACATCACCACTGACCTCTGACCTCTGGCTGTCACACGTCAATGTGTCGTTGAGACTAAAGACACTCAGGTCCATGTAGTCCATGTACCACCTGTCAGGACAGAGACACAGAGGGATGAGAATATATTCAGAAATATGTCTGTAGCTTATTTCAGAACCAGTGACGGCAGCAGATCCTCAAAGTTCTCCATGTTGTTGTCCTCTGCGTCTGTTAAAATTCTTGGGACCTACCTGGCTGGGTAAAAACTAGCTGTGCAGAACCCCTGCAAAGGAGTGTGTCCAAATGTTTGACATCACACTGCACTGTGGACACTTGCAGATTGCAAATGCATCAAACATAAAACAGGCTTCAGGGAGCTTTTGGTGAGCACATCTCTGTCTCTGTTTCTTCATACTCATGTGATAAACACGTTAAACTCTGTGCATTATCTTATTTACTCAGCACCAGGGCTGGGCTTAATGCTGATATTCTATATACATCTCGATCATTTATTCAGATAAATAATCTTTTAAAACACAATAATGAAGCCGAGAGCGAGGACTGTTTTGATGCAGAGGGCTGCAAAGGCTTGAGGTTTGAAAAAAATCCTTCTGCTGCTCGTCAGAGATCTCTAACACTGTTTTTCATTTTATCATCCAACTTTAATTTAGCACAACTACAATGATAAAAAAAATAAACTGTCTAAAGTCATATGTTATTTGAAGATATATTAGTATTTTTCAAAAGCTGAATGTATCTCCCAGCCCTACACAACACTACATACAAGTATAAGTAACACAGGACAACAGCTGATATCATGCTAGTAACTGAGTAATAATTAAACATGAAGTTGATCAGTGATGAATTATAAATGAGTCATAATCAAAAGGTTTTTCTAAATCAACTACAGTCACTGCTGCATGTCGCCTGGAGGAAAAATGTGTCCCGGTGTGAGGGAGGAGGGTCAGTAGGACTGTGATGCCTGATTCTTAGGATGGGCGTTCACTCTGGTACATCAGTCAGTAGACGACAGGACCCCCAGGAGCATTTACTCCACTTTATTACTTCCAGATTAAGGCACAGAAACACATGGCACTAATTCACAAATTACACTGTGACTGTTAGCAGGTTTGGTTCTGTCCATAAAAACAGAAATACAACCTAAAGTCTCTACAGGAATTAATGTACAGAACCCATGTAGCAAAACTGGTGTGACCCAGATTCAACAATGAACTGCGGTCCTGAAGTGGCCCAGATCCAGTTGCTGGAACACATACAACATGTGGTCCAGATGTGGATCAACATAAAAGCAACAGAATAGTTTTAAGTGTTAAAAAATAAAGGGCTATACCAATAACTAATATTATTGATTTATCATCCATTTTTTCATGAATCATGACATTATAAGGCATATTTTAAGTTATTTCAGACAAAAGCTTCTGTCCAGTGATCACATAACAGCATGAAGAAGAATGAAATATGAGGATAGAGGTACATACCACAGTCTCCTTCAGGTTTTCTGGCTCTTCATCCACGTAGACTTCTGTACTGATGCACTCATGTTCAGCCTCTACATGGTCACACAGAGAAAGTATTTATGATTTGCATTTTTAATCCTTATCACAAGTTGTAATTTTAAGAAAAACACTTCCGTAAACTAACAATAGTGAATGTAAAACCCCGGTCCTACAAGTGCTAATAGCTTTACCAAAGTTACAGATTATGTAGGAAACAAATCGTCTGGAAAGAAAAGCACAAGATCATCGTCAGATGAAAAAAGCTATATTTGTGCACAAAGAGTCATAAAAAGATGAGACTATTATTTTGGCTGATAGGTCAATGTTTTAATATTGTAGGGATAAAAATATCAATTGATGAATGGTACACTATCCACAAATGTATTTTAATCAGGGTTCCCACTCTTTTCTAGAAATCATTTTCCAGGAGTTTTCCAGAACTTTTCCAGGACATTATTCATTTCTAACTCTCTGGCATGAACATTGTCTGCTAGCTATCTTTTTTAGTCTGGCTTTTATGTAGTGTCTTACTATTATAAATGTATGGTTTATACTTATTTTTAATGTTATTTACTCTGCTTTTTTATATAGATTATGCTGATTTACTGTTTAAGTAGCCTAAATTTAATTTTGCCATTTTTATTATTTCTTTTCATCGCCATTGTTCTGAGTTTTTATATTTTATTCCTTAGCTTATATTATTTTATCTACTCATATTTTATGGCTAAGTGTGCACTAGTTACCAAATACATTTTAACTTCATTTCCTATGTTTGATTTTTGTTCATTAACAAAGTAGAAGGAAGATAAAGAATTTTCCAGGACAATTCAAGCTTTTCCAGGACATTTTAGTTTTATCCTCATTTTCCATATGTTTTCCATGACTGGAAAATTGGTCAATCATTTTCCAGGTATTCCAGGTTTTTCAGGGACGCGTGAGAACCCTGTTAATGCCTCTCCTGATAAATATTTATATATCCACACAAACATGTTTAAAAAACCCTCATAATTTTCCCTCACAAATCTTAAAAAGCAAAATAAAAGTAATCAGATTTTGAGTGTTTTTTTTTTAAGGTTTCATTGCTGATAACACTCCTAGTATTAGTTTGAAGCTATTGCCTTCATCTCCATAAATCTGCCGATGACTTTGCCTAAAAACCTGCGGGAACTCAACACGTCCACTGGAAAACTTTACACACAGACGTATTAACTAAAATTTATGAGGCCCTGGTGAAAGCCAACCAGCCTGCATTATTATTTATTGTCACTGTATGTAATATATTGCTGGGCTTCTTGTTCACTGTCCTTGCAATAAAATTCAGAAAAACAGGACAATAACCCAAAGTACAAAACTATTCATTTAAATCAACTGAAGATGGACAGAAATAAATTATCCTGGTGCTATGCTGCTGCTACACAAAGAAAAATAACTTTCATAATATGGTTATGTTTTCTCTAACTTGACATTCCTTACTTGACAGTCTGACCTTTGACCCTCTGATGCCCCCAAAAATAAATGTGGTACATAAGAACCAGTTTCTAAAAGTGGACACACCAGGAACTCAGGTGAACCATCTTTTCAGGAATGGTTCACAGAACTGGCACAGGTGGCATCATATGAAAACATATCTTTTAGGTGCAATAACAGGACTGAGAGATACTTAGATTTACTATTTGAAATATATTAACACTAAGGCATGGGCTTAAGCTGAATATATAAATTGCACACAATGATGAATTAACCTGGAATAAATGAATGAATTGTGGTGCTTGTTGATGGAGATACAGATACATCTATTCTTGCTTTAATTTATTGTTATTATTCTTATTTTTATCATATATATGTGTATATATATATATGTGTGTGTGTGTATATATAAATATATTTAATAGACTTTAGGGAGTTGTAAAAATATGTGTTTAACGTGTGTTAAGGTGAATATATTTATATAAAGGTTTGATTTATTTTACTTCATATTTTATCATTTCTTTATTTTATCTTAATTGTACTTTTCTTTTTATAATATTATTATTTTTAATACTATTTTTTTTAACTTTTGTATTTAAAATGTATTATCTACTCCTTTTTTCCTCTTTTTTTAAGCCACATAATAATGCAGAACAGACCATGTGGTCTATACACTCTGATGTGACTTTGTTTGTTCAAATGTTCAATAAAGTATTAATTATAAAAAATTTTAAAAAAGTGGACACCAGAAAAAAAGGGAAAAAAAAACGTATACATTTGCATACATTTAAAATAATTGTGATTCATTTCATACTCCAGTACTGTCCATGAAAATCAAATATTCTCAGTTTTCAGTTTCAGATAAAAATAAAGGGAAAGGATTTCCTAATATAAAAGAGCCACTGGGGAAATTTAGGTTCTGGATTTCACAGTCGTGCTCGTGTCATGGACCGATTTTGATCTGATCTAATTTTTGTTTCTTTCAGAGTCAGATTTTAATTAAAACCATATCATAAGATCTGTGCCCAACAAGGAGAAATGTTAAAGTACCAAGCCAATTAAGAAAAGATTTTCAAACAAAATAGATGACACATTTTCACAGCAGTTCCCTCAAAATAGTATTTAATACTGATTAATTATTCAGTTTTTAACACTGTCACTAATACTACTCAAACACAGTACTCAATGCTCACAAACTTACAGAACAGGGAGAGAAACAAAAGAATTAATTTCCTGTCATAGATTATTAAAAGCTTTACGTTCACACCAGAAATTGAAATTGTTCTGTATAGCTGTGCAGGAAAATGTATTTTAGGAAGTTTTACAGCTCCGTTAAACACGGTGTAGAAAAGGAGACAGTATGTGAGCGAATGTTCAGGCGACTGAACCAAACTCTTGAATATAATGCTGTCATAATGACTTGTTTATTCAGATCCGTGGAGGCTCTCTGCTGGAAAACAACATGCAGGTTTTATTTATACAGCTGAAAACTTTGTAGGCTAATAAAGAACAAACTGAGGATGCTTAACTCCTCCACCTGGGGGGCAGAAGCCTGAACATTAATGTCAAAAGTCTGTTTACTGAGAGCGCGCGCGCAGAGCAGCATCAGCGCCGCGCGTGACAGCCATGTGTGAAACACTATGATGTGCTTATGGGTATTGAATTTTCTTGCGAGGTTGTTTAATCTGCGCGCGAGTAGTTTTAGTACGTGCGTGTGTATGTTTAATTTGCTCGTGAATACGTCAAACTGCGTTCTTGAGTCACAAACCTGACGTCATGCACTCTTACCTCTGCGCACGAGCGGTCGAGGTGTCCCTCCGCCCCACATCCGAGACCGTCCAAAGTATCAGACCTGACATGAACTGTGAAATCCATGCGGAAACATTCACTTCCTCATTGTTATTCCTCATGGTCATAACCGCCTCCTCCTGAAGGACGTCACGTGTTCACGGTTCAGCCCATGAGGATTATTTTTATTGGAGACACCACCGGGCCAGTTCAGTCGACACCTCATTTACCAAAAACGGGGGGACATTTGAAGTGATGACTGTCTTTGCAGGATTTACCTGAGAAAACACCGGAGTGTGAGCTTCAACCAGCCCGTTGACTTTATCTGCGCTGTCTAATAAAATCACCACAGCGCTGTTCACTCCAGAGGAAACTTCACCCTCTCACAGCCCACAGCACCTCCCACGGCCACGCCACACTCCTCTGCTGACACATCAGTGCCTGAACAAAGTCTGAGGGAGTGTCGTCGGGTCAGCCTCTCCAACACTGTGTGGCCAAACAAACAACAGAAAACACGACAAAAACAGCTGAATGAACTCTGACGACAGAACAGTGCCACAACATAACATTAACCAGCAAGCAGTGCGAGAAAAAGGAGCAAAAAGAGTCTGAAAAACTTATAGAGTTGCTCTTCAAGACGCTCACCCTGTCACTGTCAGCACTCACTCAGAGAGAGAGAGAGACAGACAGCGTACCGCGTGTCAAATCTGATTTATAAATTTACAAAAAAAATCTGTAAAATATGAAAAAAAATAAACTGCTACAATGATCCCAATGTTTGGGAAACACAAATATTACATAAGAAACAGGCTTCAGCACTGCGGCCAAGCTGAACCTCCATTTCATACTCGTCTCCTTCAACGCCACAAAACTGCCTGTTTGGAGTTTGCACGAGAGCACCAAACATGGGACACTGAAAGGTGGAAGAAAGTTTTATTCTCTGAGGAGAAAAAAAGGAACCTTGACAGTCCTGATGGCTTCAGTGTTTCTGGCATGACAAGGAGATCCAACTGAGATGTTTTCTACACGGCACAGTGGAGGGGGCGCCATCGTGATCTGGGGGCCCTTGTCTGTATGGTAATGACTGAGGGCCCTGGTCTGTGTAGTAATGACTGAGGGCCCTGGTCTGTGTGGTGATGACTGAGGGCCCTCGTCTGTGTGGTGATGACTGAGGGCCCTGGTCTGTGTAGTAATGACTGAGGACCCTGGTCTGTGTGGTGATGACTGAGGGCCCTGGTCTGTATGGTAATGACTGAGGGCCCTGGTCTGTGTAGTAATGACTGAGGGCCCTGGTCTGTGTAGTAATGACTGAGGGCCCTGGTCTGTGTGGTGATGACTGAGGGCCCTCGTCTGTGTGGTGATGACTGAGGGCCCTGGTCTGTGTAGTAATGACTGAGGACCCTGGTCTGTGTGGTGATGACTGAGGGCCCTGGTCTGTGTGGTGATGACTGAGGGCCCTTGTCTGTGTGTTGATGACTGAGGGCCCTGGTCTGTATGGTAATGACTGAGGGCCCTGGTCTGTGTAGTAATGACTGAGGGCCCTGGTCTGTGTAGTAATGACTGAGGGCCCTGGTCTGTGTGGTGATGACTGAGGGCCCTGGTCTGTGTGTTGATGACTGAGGGCCCTGGTCTATGTGGTGATGACTGAGGGCCCTGGTCTGTGTGTTGATGACTAAGGGCCCTAGTCTATGTGGTGATGACTGAGGGCCCTGGTCTGTGTGTTGATGACTGAGGGCCCTGGTCTATGTGTTGATGAGTGAGGGCCCTAGTCAATGTGGTGATGACTGAGGGCCCTAGTCTATGTGTTGATGACTGAGGGCCCTAGTCAATGTGGTGATGACTGAGGGCCCTAGTCTATGTGGTGATGACTGAGGGCCCTGGTCTGTGTGTTGATGACTAAGGGCCCTAGTCAATGTGGTGATGACTGAGGGCCCTGGTCTGTGTGTTGATGACTGAGGGCCCTAGTCAATGTGGTGATGACTGAGGGCCCTGGTCTGTGTAGTGATGACTGAGGGCCCTCGTCTGTGTAGTAATGACTGAGGGCCTATTTCTATTTTAGGGGGTTCGTTTTTTTTTTTTTCTTGAGCTGTGGTCTTAAAGTTTTGATCAGCTGATGAACAGCCTATTTCAGTTTAATTGTTGTTTGCAATAAATTGCTCTTTCAATTTTTTTTTGTCTCACCCCCATTTCTTCTTTTTACATTTTGAAGCTCAACTTAGAACCTTCTTAAGATCAAACAGTGCAAAATGTTAATTCTTGCAATTTTTCAACTGGTTTTATAATTTTTTATCAGGAGTGTTCGTTAACCTCATTTCTAATAATACTTTACCTGCTGCAATGTGTCCGCGGAGCCAGAGGCAAAACTCTCAGGACCTCAGATTCAGCACGTTTCTACTTTTGTGACAGCAGCTTGTTTTGGTTTTCTCAATATTGAATCATTTTTGAAAACTTATCACACCATTATCAATATTTCTATGTTCTCTTCCATGTGTAGAGATCACATCTGTATCACTTCTGTGGTGAGAATTAGAATGAAGACTCTGAAACACTGATAAGTTTTTCTGGATGTAATTAATGAAAAAATAAACAATTTAAAGAAAAAAAAAGCAAATTTCAATGTTTATTTGGCTCATAGGCAGTGGTGGACAATAACCAAGTAAATTAACATAAGTACTTTTATGAGTATCTGTACTTTGAGTATTATTTTGGGGGACTCAACAACATTTAAAGATGAATATTATTCTTTTTACTCCACTTATATTTGTAAATGATAAAAGTTCTTGCTACTTTTTCATCTATTTTTTTTTTAAATTTTCTGATGGATGTGTCTTTCAGACAGTAAAAACGAATGTAGTCACATTAAACACTAAATTTGAAAAAGATCTGAAGATTTATTACATCAAAGCAAAACAGTTTTTAAAAAAGCAAAGAAACCAAGGTTCTTGACTTGAAAAAGTGGACAATTTCTTAATAATATTGGCATGTTCATTAAGCAGAGCATGCTTAAAACATTTTAAAACGTTTTGGTGTAAGCCTTCTTCAGGAAGTTACAGAGGAGGTATAAAGTAAAGACTTATGCGTGGTGTTGAGGGTTCACTCAGTTCATCCCATTCCCAAGAAATCTAAATTCTGCAGGGGCATCCTCCCCAGAGAGAAAACAATGAGTTCAACGTAAGGCAGCCTTTAAGACCAAAGAAAAATAACAAACCATTTAAAATGATATGAGAAGTAGAACGTATACAAATATTATCCGCATGCACAACAAAAATTTACAAAAAAAAAAGATAAAGATGCACCATATGGAAGGATTACACATAATCTAAAGTTTAAAAACTGTTTAACTTTGAAAAATAATTTGATCAGCACCCATACACGTCATCAATCTTTAGAGTGAAATGAGGTCTGTAATGATCCAGCAGGTGTCACTGTCACATAAACAGAAGGATCGTGAATCTACGATCCTGAGAGTGCAGCCTCCGGCTCTGCAGACACACAGTGTGTCTTTTTTGAGACTTAAGCTCCTCTATTTTAGGAAAGAGGGCCACACGAAAGCTTGTTTCTCAGCCTGAGGACCACGTTTTTACAGATCGTTGTGTATGCTGGATGGGAAAAAAAGCAGTATATGAATTAGAAAAAAATATGTCTTTTAGAGACATATCCAATTGATAATACCAACATTCATATACTGTTAAAACACACTAAAACTGCACCATTAAGTAAGCCTGCTGTAGAATTAAAGCCAATATTAAGCTTCTTTTTAAATGCAACTAAACAAAGTCCAAATATTTGACCTTTTCTAAATATGAACCTTCAGGTTCTCATGCTGGTATTTTTTGGTTTCTCTGTAATTTGTGAAGTGGAGGGCCGCTTGAGGTCCCCAGCCGCCAGTTTCCCACCACTGCACTATTAGGTCCTTACAGACTGCTTAAACTAAACGAAACGTTGTCCACTGTTAAGATTAAATAATCCATCTGACATCCTTTGAAATAACAGATTAAAAATGTAAAATTAAATCTATTGAGTAGCACTGCTGTCCCAGCAGAATGACCGGAACCATGAGAAAAATATATTTTCATCATCACTTCAAAAGTAATTTTTTTTTTGTAAATATAGGTACGATATTTGAATAAGAGCCTCCAATAAAAATAATAATGTCTCCTCTTTGTTGTATCTTTCAGTCTAATGTAAGGATATTGAAACATTGTTCTTGAAAGTGTTATATAACTGTTGTTGCACTCTACAGAAAGTAAACCAAACTTAAATTGAGACATGAGAGAAAAATGACCTTAAACTGCTGCTGACCTGTTGATCACAGAGTGGTGCAGGGATGATGTATTCTTGTAGGCCAACATGGAAGTTAGCATTGCTCTGGTTCCCTTGACTGTAAGCTTTTTAATTTTTCATAGTGTTTTGGATCATAGCTGAAATAAGGCCTGCAGGGAACAAAAAATATGACCCCACATGTTCCATCCTTTGTGATAATCTTAACAAACATTTTCATAATAAGTTCAAAGGTAATCAGAGAGAGTGAGAAGCTATTGTTGAGCTAGTATGGAGCGACAAGAAGGCAGTTCCACTTAGAGGCAACTACAATATACCAAGTGTATATGTCTTGTGTTAAAGGATAAGTTCGTTTTTTTGACACCTGGACCTTATTTTTAGGATTAAATACGCTCGTAGACTCACCCAGACAATTTTGGCGGAGCTCGGAGCCGTTTACGAGCTATTTAGATCCATCCAACGGCGTTTTATCTCATGCTGTAGTAGCAGACGGGGCCAGAAATCGAAGCCCCTAAGTTAGACATTATCTGCTGCGAAACTCACTCATTTCAGCTACATTTTATAAATGAATGGCCAGTGTTATCACCATGTCAGCTCAACTTTGTTGTTATGGTCATCTGGGGCTTTTCAAGGACGGGTAACTTTTGGTGACGTCACAGACAAGAACATGAGTAGAGCCGCTGTTGTTGCTAGGCTACACGGCTACACAGCTATTTTTGTGCAACATGGCGGAATATTTATCTGATGTAGAAGTGTCTGACGACGACTTTGAGTATAATGGATGCCCGTATCGTTCTGAGCCAGAATATACCGACGAGGAGCTATTTGAAAGGAGGATGCAGAGGGAAAGAGCCGAACAGCTGGCCAGAGAACAAGCAACCACTGCACGTCCACGAATGGGGGCTAACTGGTGGTGTTGTTGTGGACATTGCACGGCAAACACAACAGAGGAGGAGTGCCTTTGCTGCTCAGAGTGGGACTTGAGACCAGAGGAAACACGTATTGATGCCCCCCAAAATACGTGTCTCACTACACTCAAAGATTTTTCTGCCATGACAAACCGGGCTGTGGTAGAGACTTTTTTTCATGTCCCGAGAGTCAACTGGCAGACGCAGCCGAAGCCAGCAGGACCGAACGGCCGACTTTTGATAGAGTAAGTAGCCCATACAAATGCAAAAAGGGTATATTTTCTATGAGTGTTTGCTTTATAAGTAAATAACTTGGGTATGATGTCTTTACTTTGTAGTTATGTATGATGTGGAAATTCAGTTCAGTGTGGTTTATTAAAAAAAAAAAACATTGATAATCACTCCTGAATATCTTTTCTAACTTCTATTTACTTTCTGCTAATTCTCTGTCCTGTAGGCAATGCAGACTGGTGGCTTATTGGATTGTTACTGAGTGGGCACTTGCAGGGGAACGCCTTGGACCTGGGAACAGGAGGACAATTCCTAGCTGCATTGTCTCTGCAATTAGAGGAAAATACCCGTCTCCCACAGGCAGTTACGTGGGATTCACTGAGGCTCAGGACGTTTTCAACAGCATCTGATTAGCAAGACAAATGACTCAATTTTTCTTGGACAGTTTGTGAGAAGGCTGTTACATTTGCTTTGTTTTTGCTATTGTCTTTGTATCTATTTCTATTTATGCATATGTGTAAACACACAAATACTTATATTATTGTACATAATTGCCTTTTGTTTTTTTACAATTCATTTATGACCACTATTCAATACAAAGTCATAAAACAAACTTGTTTTATTTTTTCCCATTATAAGAGTCAGTAGGAAATATTTCAACAGCAGAGTCCAGACTTAACACAAGTGTAAAATAAAAAGAACATATTTTAGCATACAAAAGAAAAATAGTGAAAAAAGCAAACTTTCAAAACTTCCAAAACAAGATAAACAAAAAAACAAAAAGAAAAAACTAGAGTTGCAAGGCCCAAGAGGCAATGTCCAAAATACAGAAAGGCAAGCAGCACTCAAGTGTGTATCTTACATTTGTTCTTCTATTTGTGTCACACGGCAGGCACAGGACCAGCAACGCAAACGTGCTGCAAATTTTGTCAGTGTTTGTAACACATTGAGGAAGACTAAAGTCAATACACGTTTCTGTTACTGATCCCGTGCCTGCCGTGTGACACAAATAGAAGAATGTATGCAAGATGTACGCTTGAGTATTGCTGGCCTTTCTATATTTTTTTGCATAGAAAAAAAATCAGACATCACGACTGTCACAAAAACTAATATGGGGCAGCTATAAAGACCGGCCAAAGCGTCTGGTTCGTCTGGCCACCAAAACGCTCTTTTCTGGTCTTGGGACTGTAGCAATGTTTTGCAGCAGTCCTTTGTGTTTTGAGGATTTCTCCCTCTGAGGCATTGTGAAGACCACGCTGGGATCATCCCTCATTCGCAGAACACGCTCCACGAGATCCAGCCGGAAAGTCTGCATTGTCTGAGCGTAGATCGGCTTCGTCACCCACTCGTGTGATTGTTTGGAGAAGGTACAACTCCAGCGTATTTGTCCTGGGAAAAAAATGAAAACAGTCTTTTTTTATAGCTCACCATATAACTGGGTAACATTCTTACTATTGTTTGAACACTTGTTCTAAATTGCAGTAAGTTTATAACAGCATAATTTCTTCTTTGAAAAGACAGAGAAGCAGACCTTTGTAAATGTGCAGCCCCTAACAATTAGTAATTTTACAGCACATTGTAATCCATCCCTTTGATTTGATTTCCTGGGGGTGCCTCTGGCATCTGTGCTGCTTTGTGCAACAACCTTGACTAGTTACTTTGTTTATTCTTACTTGTTGAGAAAATAATATCAGAATTAGGTGAATTTATCCCTTTTTTTCTGGTCATCTCACTTTACCTTCTTTTGTGGTGGCCTGGGGTCTTCCAACATTTTCATTGTGGTCCATGATTGCCATCTGTGTCCGTGCCCTCATGGAGTCATAATGGAAATGTATCCTTTTTGGAGCATATTTCAGCACCACAGAATGATATGCTTCCAGAGATCCCGTTTTGACGAACGACAAAGAAACAAATATATTATGTGTTTATTTGACTACTACATTTTCTATTACCATGAAAAAGTAATATTACTTGGAGGGTTCATTTTTTGGTACAAGAGCAAAACATAATTAGAATAAAGGTAATGTCTAAGAGCGACTAGCCTACACTGGCAAACTGCAGGGGCATATCACAATCACAAAAGATAATGACTAATTGTGTAACACTAAAACTCCAACTCAGTAAAAAAGGTCTTACCAGTGTGTTTGAAGAGAGACATCTGCTTCAAATCCCGCAGGAGATTGTTGTCTGTAACAATGTCCTTGAGAGATTTGAAAGCAGGAGAAGCTGGGTCGATCCACTTCTTCCTCTCTTGCTGCTCATCACTCAAGAGAGAATGAGGCAAAGTGTATTCGACCCCATCTTCTTCCCATCGATGTACTCCACTAATGCAGGGTTCCCACTCTTTTCTAGAAATCATTTTCCAGGAGTTTTCCAGAACTTTTCCAGGACATTATTTATTTCTAAGTCTCTGGCATGAACATTGTCTGCCAGCTATCTTTTTTAGTCTGGCTTTTATGTAGTGTCTTACTATTATAAATGTATAGTTTATACTTGTGTGGTGTAAAATTATCGTACAATGTCTTGTTGTTATCACTGTTTATTAACGAGTTCCACTTTACTCATACTTTTAATGTTTTTATCTTTCTTAACATACTTTCAATAATGGAATGTTGAATGTTGGTCTGTTGGTCACTATAGTAACTCAAGTAACTTTCTTTTTTTTAGCATTAGCTGGGAGTAGTAGTTATATCGTATCATACAAATACAGCATATGTAACATTGTTGATATTACCAGGCACATATTTTACCTTATGTTGGGTTTTGCATTCAAGGACAGATTACCTTATATACTGGGCCTGTACGACACCTAAGCCTTTTATGAGTAATTTTATATCAGCCATAATAATATTATTATAATATTCCTACATTTACATTTTATAATGTTTATATATTCTCTGGAATATTTGGTCACATATACACGTCAAACGCCAGCATTTAATGTTATTGAGAGGTCCTTACTGAATGTAGAAATGGGTTCAGAGTGTATTGACTACTCAGGGTCTTACATTAGTTAGAAATGACCACAGAATGTATGTTTCAAGATTGTTTTAATAGTATATCATAATCTCACAATGTAGTTAGAAGTATCACACAGAATATTATGCCTGTAAAGGTTTTTTGGTCATATTGAGGTCATTTTTATATATGTGAGTAAATATAAGGATCTCACCAACATAATTAAAAGTTTTTTTTCCTACACCATAGAGCCTTGATACATATCTAATGGAGTACATTGTTCAAAGTTGTAAATATTAAACTCAGGACAAGTATTCAAAGAAAGAGCATCATGTACAGAACATTCTGATCCAAAGCCAGGAGCAGGAAAAGCACGACCATATTTGGAACTAAGTGGGAAGCCATCTTGGAGCATGTCAGCCATTTTGTGTAAAACCATAGAATTAAGAAAGAAATATGCCTGGTTGTGCCTTATAGCTGAATATAAATAACTTCTGGACTCCATGGGATTGTATAAAGGCCTATGGGAGGATAAATTACAAAATTATAATTAAGAATTAAAGAAAGTGAATGTTAAAAGGAGAGAGGGAGGGACCCTTCTGGAGCCTTCGAGAAGACGGGAGGAGTCCCTCCCATCGGCTATATAACGTACATACCATAACTCAGTTGTTCAGTTGTTCAGTTGTTCAGGAGTTGTTCTAGGGTGTCATGACACAAATCATCTCCCGTTTGTTATTTTTCACCTTGTGACAGTAATAAACGAGTTTCTGGAAAGTGGACTTTGCCTGCGTTCATGCTTCTTTGAACAGCGAAAGGACAAATTTTTACATCTGTTTTTCATCTTAGCTGTCATTCCTGCGCAGAAGTTACGAGTCAGCTCATTCGGTATTTACTGAGAAAATGAGACACTACAGTTGTTTTTAATGTTATTTACTCTGCTTTTTTATATAGATTATGCTGATTTACTGTTTAAGTAGCCTAAATTTAATTTTGCCATTTTTTATTTCTTTTCATCGCCATTGTTTTGAGTTTTTATATTTTATTCCTTAGCTTATATTATTTTATCTACTCATATTTTATGGCTAAGTGTGCACTAGTTACCAAATACATTTTAACTTCATTTCCTATGTTTGATTTTTGTTCATTAACAAAGTAGAAGGAAGATAAATAATTTTCCCAGACAATTCAAGCTTTTCCAGGACATTTTAGTTTTATCCTCATTTTCCATATGTTTTCCATGACTGGAAAATTGGTCAATCATTTTCCAGGTTTTCCAGGTTTTCCAGGACGTGTGGGAACCCTGTAATGTGGTGTATCACTGAGGTCCATCGTTGGATGCATAACTGAAAAATAGAAAATTTACCCTAAGCTAAAAATTTGCCTTCAACTGTAATCAAATGGAGAAGTGTAAGTCTGTCTGTACAGTATGCATGTTATAGATTATGGCAAAAATTTTACAAAAATTTGGTCATTGGGTTATCAACAGTCGACACAATCAAAATCCAACCTATCCTTGAATACTTTCTTACATTTTTTAAAAATATAGATAAATTTATTTGTACCTCTTGATCTCCTTTGGAGGATTCACAGGATCAATACATGTGATTGGTGATGGCTTTCAGCCAAGGCAGGAGCTCTTTGCTGTCCTTTCTTTTGGATTCAGCAACAGTTTTCTTCTTTACACCTGGACAAACACATACACACACACACACACACACACACACACACACACACACACACACGTACCGTAAGATGCAATTCTATGCTATGTATTTTATAGTAAAACTTGCTAAATTTCCAGAAGTAACTTACCCTTCACAACATGCCAAGGGTCAAACTCATGCCGTATTTCTGGAAATTCTCCTCTTAGGAGCTTCCGGATGGAAGGTGATCTGTCCGTAGTCATCACAGCCACGTCGACCCCACAATCCAGCAACTCCTCGAGGCCCTTCTGAAAATCCATCACCTCCATGGCAACAGAGCTTGTTGCTTCAGTAACCTAGAGAATAAGGGATATGCAAAAGTTTCACATTTCCTAGTCTCAATGAAAAAAGCCCTGTATCATCTTTTTTATGTAAAAATGTATTACCTGGACCAACTCAAAATGGAGAATTTCCTTCGTGGCGTCATCTTGAAAGGAGTATGTGGAGTACTTTGCACTGTAACCTTAGGAGGGGAAAAAATAAGTTCATTTACTAAGTAGGTGGCTGGGGCAATGATTTTTATCACTGGTGTATGAGATGAATATCTGATGTAGATACGACAAATATTTACCTGGACTATCACACCTGGCATCCCCACAGAGTTCGTGTTTCTTTCCAGACTGTGATTCTTCGAGTAGCCGTGATATGATTTTGTCCCTTTTATCCTGGTATGCACACTGGATGTTGGGTATAACATAGGTCTTTTGAACCTTGTAGAACTGGGATTTATGTGGGATTGAAACGTTTAGTAGACTAGCCCAGTCTGCAATGTCTGTAAAGGTGGATCCAGTGAAAAATGTTGCAGCACAGATTTGTAGGTTATTCTCAGCCAGGCCTCTTCGATCTGGACATGATTGCCAGTCACCAGAGTGTTTCCCACAGGTCCACTCAATTTTAATTTGGCTGCCTCTGGTGATTATTGTTGTCCCTGTTATTATACTTTTGCATTCGGGACAGGTTTTAAAAAGTTGGAGGAGGTGGGACTCGTTCACCAGCCACTTTTTTTCTGACCATCCTTTTGCATTTTCTCCATTAGAAATTGCTGAAGCAGATGAAGTCCCTGTGCTCGAAGGAGAGCCTGAACTTGAAGGTTTGAAGCTGGTGTCAGCAGGGTCCATACTCAAGTCCCTGAAACTCATACTGATGTCTTCAACTTCATGGTCCAATTCATCTTCAGCTTCACTCTAAAAACCAAACAGTTGTGAAATTATTATCTAAATGCACATATGGTAAAGAAACAACTTTTATCATAGTAATGCGTTGATAAAATTTTTTTATGCAGACATGTTGGCCTTTTTTACAAATACAAGACAAGGCCATTTACTTGCAGTATAGGTGATGTAGAGATCGATGGGTTTCTGGTCCTGGAAGTATGGGTTGATGTGGATGGGATAGTGTCCTGGTGCACATAAAATAACACATAGTGTCACTGTAAATATGAAAGGGGCAAAATACATTCTCTGCTAATATACATAAAAGGTACTCAGCTCTACTTACCACAGTGTGGGACCATGTTGGAGCCAAAACAAAGTATTTCCCTGATAATGATCGTTTTGTGCTGTTAGTTTTCTGAGGTGGACTGGTGAGCACAAGAGTAAGTGCAGAGGCCAAATGAGATCCAGACAATCCTGTAGGCTCCTTATCTGCTCTGTGTTGGCTTTTTATTGGAGTGGATTGTGGGAGTGCTTCAAGCTCTGATTCAAGAAGACGTTCAACACTGGCACTTCCCTAAAGAAAAAAAAAAAGTGTTATACACAGCGTCATCTATAACAACTTTTACCTTACTCATCTGAGTGTGTCAATGTACCCGCGTCTTTTAGTGCACTTTATGCTACATTTTTGTACACTTTAGATTGATCAAAAACGGTCGAAACAACTGACAATTAGTTTTGGAGAAAGCATAAGACTACTTGTGAGTGTGCGCTAACAGTGCAGACCCGTGGTGATTGCAGCTCGAGTCACAATTTATTGCCTGCAGAGAATAACCATATTATATGCATTGCGAGTTAGTTTTTCAAAAACTAGCATGGACTAGAGTAAATTATATTGCGTTACAGTGCAGTATTCTTTTGCAGGAATGTATTTTTAGTAGGCTACTCCCGCTCAGACATAGGTTGTGAAGATAGCTATTCATTTTATACGAGGAGCTTTATACACTGGCCGACGTGCACTGGTTATCGACCAATATTATTACATCTTCAAAAGAAATGCATTACCTCCACAGCGTCTGTTTTTCCCTCTGAAACAATTGGGATGGCATTCCTCCTGAGGTACTGACGCTGAGCTTCCTGGCCTTTTATCTTTGTTGTCTTCGTAACAAAGTCTTCTGGAGCGAAGTGAGCACTGCAGACCCGATGACTCACCCTCCTCAGTTCTTCCATAGGAATATTCGGGTCCATTTTCAGGACAACAAGCCAGAGCTTTAGTAACTCCAGGTTTTTCAAAGGAAGCCTGTGGAATGTGAACTTTGTCAAACTAGTCATTTTGTTTGGACAAAGTGGAAAAACGCAATGACGAACCATGTTTGTAGCCGTTTAGCCTAGCAACAACAGCGGCTCTACTCAGCTGCGCTCTTGCGGTGCATGTCTATGACGTCACCAAAAGTTACCCATCCTTGTAAAGCCCCGAATGACCATAAAAACGAAGTTGAGCTGACATGGTGATAACACTGGCCATACATTTATAAAATGTAGCTGAGATGAGCGAGTTTCGCAGCAGATAATGTCTAATTTAGGGGCTTCGATTTCTGGCCCCGTCTGCTACTATGGCATGAGATAAAACGCCGTTGGATGGAACTAAATTGCTTGTAAACGGCTCCTAGCTCCGCCAAAATTGTCTGGGTGAGTCTATGAGCGTATTTAATCCTAAAAATAAGGTCCAGGTGTCAAAAAAAACGAACTTATCCTTTAACTCTTGTTTGAGAACAGGGGCATCACTAGGTTTAAAGGGAACCCTGACTGTGAAGACAAATAGTCATAAATATGCTTTAATGTTTATCTAATACTAGAATGTGTTGTTAAAAAAGCACGAAGAATTGTTATTTCTTTAAAAATTGCAATTTTTCTAACCTACAGACGCAGCCGTTGTTTTACGAGCGTAATACATGCCGGGTGGATGACGTGTAAAGGGTTGCACTGTGCCAAGCATGAAGACATGCTTGAGGAAATAACATAGGCAGGAGACGCTTGGTGTTCTTCTGCGAGGACGTCAACAACTCCCTCCTGCAGATGTAGCTGATGGTGAACCATCGAGCATGACCACGATCACAGAGGAAGCTGACAATGAGTCTGTAAACTTACGGACTGCTGTGTTGACTGATTCATCTGCAGGAGTGAGTTGTTGACATCCTCACAGGAGAACATCCAGCATCTCCTGCCTATGGCGTTTCCTCCAGCGGACTTCCCTCGTTTCCCAAGGGCGTTTTGTCTGTTTGTGTGAGAAAACTGTAGGCAAGGCATTTGACTTTAGTCTGTGTAACTAGCAGCACCTGTGAGTTTTTTCAGCAGCTTGGCTCGGCTAAACGCATCAAATGCATCTGGAGAAAAGTGGCGAGAAAATAGCCGCGGGTCCTTTAGAAGTTGTGTACGTTCACAAGTGATTTCCCACTCCTTTCTTCTCTTCTTGTCACTGGTGAAGCTGTGTAGACTTACATCACTCCCCTTGTTTCCCTTTGACTGAAAATTGCACCCAAAAGTAGCCTAATGTGGCATTATTACGGTATTCTCGCTCCTGATAGCCAGTGAGTAAACGTAGCGGCTCGGCACAGAGCAGCCCTATGACGTCATCAACCCAGCATGCATTGCGCTAGTAAAACAATGGCTGGGTCCGTATGTTAGATTATGTGTTATAAATTACGATTTTTAAAGAAATAACAATTCTTCGTCCTTTTTTAACAACATCCTCTAGTATTAGATAAACATTAAAGCATATTTATGACTATTTGTCTTCACAGCCAGGGTTCCTGTTAAAGGACTGGGGGGGGGGCTTTGCCCCCAGGAGACGCACAGGATGTGAGCAAACAGCGCATGACCACAAAATTTCCCAAACAGCTGACAAATGATTTATTATTACTATTTCAGTCTGAAGTTTCTAAAAGTATACTTTAAGTTTACTTTATAAGGTCATTTTAAGTTTACAAAAGTACACTTTCAAGTATATAATAAATACACTTATCTATATACTACTAGTGTAGTACTAGTGTACTAGGTATATACTTTTAGTTCACATTTTAGATTATTGAAGTATACTTTAGGTATACATATGAACTAAAGAATACTATTTTTTGCTATTTTACTTGTTATACTTTAAGTATACTTGCAAGTTTGATAAGTATATTACTTGTTGAATAGTATTTATATACATGAAAAATACTTGAGTATTCTTGAAGTACTAGTGTACTGTATGTACACAGGACTGCAATGTATTTACAAAATCACATGACAGAATGTTGAGAACAAGTTACATATACTTAACATCTTTAAATACAGTGTATTCACAAATACCTGTTTAAATCATTTAAGATGTGAATTTCAAAAACAAAGAGCCTCTATGAAATCAAGTCCTTCTTTTTCAAAAATGATAAAGGATAAAGTGCACATTTGCATGTAAAAATGTAAAAATAATAGTCTCTCCAAGATCAAGCTCTTCTTTGTCAAAGATGCATTCACGATCATTGTAAAAAGTACTTTAATATATGAGGTTAAATAACAAACTGTTAATGCTGTCTGGCCTGATATGATTAAAACTAAATGTGTTCTTGTTGAAACAGATGACGCTGTGTACATAACACCAGTGCCAAACCCTTATAAAAGGGACTAGAACTTGATCAATAAAGTCAAGTCAAATGTTCCTCTGTTTATGTTTTTAGGTATATAAAGATAATGACATTGAGCACACATACTGTTTACTGTAAACTTTTAAAATATAGCACTATGTGATCTTGAACATGTAAGTTTATAACAGAGGTAATACCTCAAAGCAAATGTGTGCAGTGAAAAACAGTTTTATTCTGCAAAATTAAATGTAAGCACCATGAGTTGACCTTATTCTGTACCTGGACCAAGACCTACTAAGTATTAGTACTTTGTGGCAAAAAGAAATAAAAAGTATACTAAAGTACAAGTTTTAGTATTGAAGTATAAGTGTACAAGTCTAAGTATTAATGTACTTAGACTTAGACTTTTCTTTATACTCTTCAGTACGAGCTAAGTGTACTTCACTGTACTGTTCTTAAGTATATCAAATATAGAATATAAAAAGTAAACTTCAAGTATGCTGCCTCAGTTCTAGTATAAAATAAGTATACTCATAGTACACTTGAACAAACTACTTTTGCTAAGGGCTTTTCCTGTCTTCAAGATACAATGACACACAATGAATTGAATTAATAACTGATCGACATAGAGGCTAACACCATGACTTTCACATACAACACAAGTTTTATATTTTAAAGTCACATTGGTAACATTTGGGCACATTTGTGTCAAACACGGCTGTAAATTCAAGCCCTGAAAAATATTACTAAATTACTTGAATTAAAATAATTTCGAGGTACTCTTGAAAATATTTGGGTGAGGCCTGTTTGGCTATATACATCTTGACTTTCTCCACTTTCTAATCAGTGCACTCCTAAATAAAAGCTCAAGTTAAACGTGTCTTTAAAGGTGAGTCTTGGCTGAAATGTTTCATATTTCTTATTATTCCCATTGAGGTCCATAAAATTCCAAGACTGTCTGCATCACCAATGTCTCTATCCTGTGAAATCATTAGACTTACTTTCCAGTGGAGGTCTCTCCCCTCTCACTCCCTGTGCCCCTCTGCCCTGACTCCTACAGATCAACAGGGATGGTAGAGTGACTATTGTTAGTGCATTATTATTATGATAATAATAATATATAATAATCACAGTGTGCATCAACGTGTAAAGTGAAAAACACAGCTGATGCTCCAGAAGAAAGTCACCCCAAAGATAGGATATGGTAAAAAGACTCTGAACACACTCTGAACTCTATAAACAGCCACGACCTTCACAATGCATTTCAGACTCACTAGCTAGCTATGTAGCAGCGTTCTTTTAGCGCTAGAATGTAACTTTTGTCCGCAAAACAACAAAAGTAAGACGTGCGCAGAGATGTCTTGCGTGCAAGCTAGCTTTTTATTTGTCAAACAGGGAGCATTTGGTGAATTAAAACATGGACCAATTGCTGTTATAGCTGGGGGCTGGAGATAATTGTTACATCCAGCAGTGATGAATACTTACCTTTTTCATATCCATTCTTGATTGATGGTTTAATGCTGCTGCAGTCGGCTCTGTGTGCTTCAGTGCCGATACACACGCTGCATGTACCGAGAGTCCAAACAGGGTCGCTGGGGAAACGTGGACTGGATTTCCATGATGTGGGCGTTCTCCATGTGAACAAGTGGAATGGACTGGATATCGACGCACTGAAGGGACTCTCTCTACAAAGTGAAGGGAAACTGACAGATTTATGATTGTATTTATGCAAGTAATGTAAAGTTATATGATTATTTAATTAAATTGATATCCAGGCCACTTTATATTGATTTGTATTTTTCATTTTTTTTTTATAAAACAACCCCAAATCATTTAGGGGGGCTTAGGCCTATTTTAGGGGGGCTTCAGCTCCCCTAAAATAGGCATAATGACGCCACTGTTCGTGAATGTCCTCCTTATCAAGTTGGTCCTCATGGTTGTGGCACACCTGTATGAATGGTTGATTATTAAAAAAAAAATACTATCAAAAATGCTTGTCGTTGGATCTTTGGCCATTTTTGTTGTCCTTATTAGCAGTTAGCAACTGTTAACACACACAGCAAGATTTAAGATTCAGAAGAAGACATTTTATTCCCATTGAACATTAAAATCTCACGCATGTGTTCACCACAAACATTTTTTTCAGGCACTTGTTCAAAGTCACTATTCTAAATCTCAAATAGTTTCAGGCTGCAGAACCAGGAAGAGCTAAATGCTAACTCAGGTCCTTGTTTTTGGACTCCTTCCTGCACCACTGCTTCCTTTATCACTTGGACATGCCATGAGCTTACAATCAGGCCATGAGGCCACAGCTAGAGGGAAAAGTGGGCAAAAACATGATTAAATGGTCCACAAAGAAAGGGCTAAATCCTAAATTTAAACTACACAATACAAATATAAGGGAAAGGGCACTGTAAAAAACTTCAATGGTAATTTTTAACATCACAGAATTAGGGTGGATGAGAACTGTAACATCATCTTATCAGAATCCTTGAATTTTGGGTAGCTGAACATTTTTTTATTTTGTTACAGAGATGCACAGAGATTTGTGTAGATGACGTTTATTTTATTTTGACTTCAATACAAATCTAATGCCGTTCATCTTGTCTCTAAAGTTGTCTCGAAAAGCAAAAAAGACCATCATGCAAAAGATTGTAATTTCAACTGTAATCTGTGGAGTTTAGTTAATCTTAACCCTTTGACTTCCAAACTAGGAAATACATTTGCAGCTAATTATTTTTTGGTAAAATTGTGTTGCTTCCTCTTCATTTAACAACATTTCAGGTTTTATTTTTCAGATTACCCAATCAGGAGGCAGATATGTTGGTCAACCTGCTGGTTGGCTTGCCTGTTATCTACGGGGCATGAATGGATTTCCTTCATTTCTGCAACAATTTTTTTGATATTAAAATATCACAGAGCGCAAAATTTAGATATTTAGCTGTTTACCCCGTTTTCTGAGGAATCAAAGATACATTTTTATCATCAAATGTATTTCCTTCGACTAAATTATGATTGTTAGAGGATCTGGAAAAAGTGAAAAGATCTTTCTTACTCTGAGGTATGCTCTTACTGTTAGATTTCTGAGAAGCTATGCAGAAATGATTCACTTCCTATTTTTTCTGGTTTTCAAACAATTGTATTCATGTACATGTACATGTCATGTCATGTTACAAACGCTATTCAGAGATGTGAATAAGGAACAAACCGACAAAGGTGGGCTTTCAAAATTTTAAATGCAGTGGTAATGCAGCAAAAAGTCAACCGCACAGTTACAATGCCAGTCAAAGGGATAAAAGTAGAGAATATGACCAAATTTGTCTTAATACCATTTGTATGACGAATCTGAATGAAGAAACCACAACTACAGCAAACACACAGGCTGCTTTTATAACTGAAGTCGATGCAAATTCTGAAAACTCAATGGCATATAAGGACACCTTTTTTTTTCTTCTGAAGTTTATTTAAAGAATCTCTCATTGTTAAAAACATCTTGGTGTTTCGATCAATATAATTATTATACATCCTTACTATAAATAATGGACTTTGAAAAAATTAAGTTTTGACCATCAAGATAAAAAATGCTGTACGTGTTTATCTATTGATTAATATTGTCTTTTTTTTGTTACATTTTATTTATTTTTTATGCTAAATTTGCATAGATGTTGATGATCGGTGTTATCAGTATTACTATTTTTATTTACTGTGGGTGTTATTTTATCATGAATGTTGTTTTCTTATTTTTATTATGGTTTTAATTCCAATAAATAGTGTTATCTTCATTCAGATTTTGGCTCTATTATTACTCAATGCTATAGCATTATTGTTTTGCTGAGGACTGAGGAGAAAAGTAAAGCCAATTTTAGGGCTCACCCTTGCATGAAAGACAGAGGCCTTCAAAAATATTAACATTTTATAAGTATTATTTCTCTATAGTAATTAAACCTATCAATACAAGAGACAGTGATCTTAACACAAGAAAAAAGAATAAAATAAAATAAACACATGGATGGAGAAAAAGCTCAATGATCTCAAAACATATGTGATGAACTGATTATTGCCAGATGTGAGAGGTTGTATTTTTCTCTCCATCAATGCTTTTTTTTTCATTTCATCTTTTTCATGGCGCTGGGATGAGCGTCCATACTGTGAGGTTGAAATTTAAAATAATTAAAAAAAGAGCAGTTTTGTCACAGCAGTCAGAGAAAAGCAACAAAAAACTTCGGCAATCTGTTTGTTTTTTTATTTGCTTTATTAATTATTACGGAAGAGGATAAGGACCACTGACAAAAACAAACAAAAAAAAAAACAACAACTTTTTTTGGAGGTCTAAACATTCTTTTTCGTCAGTGAAAAATAGTGGTCCTCATCCTCTTTCATGGTTTGTCCATTTGTCTATTTATTCATTGTTTCCCCCTTTCATTCAGTTATTGACTTTAACTATCTTAAATGTCAACATTTCCACCATGGCCTGAATCAGAGTTGCCAGATTTTTCCACTGAAATAAGCAACCAGGTCGATAATAACAAGCTCAAAACAAGCAACCTCCAGCTGTTTTCCTTATGTGATATGTTATTATTATTATTAAAGAGAACTCTACATAAAGTGTGTTTGGATTTTCATCTACATTACATTTCAACTTCACAGTGACCTTTCTTCTGATTTGGCCCTTAATTTACTTCTTCAACATCCTTTTGTTTGGAGGTAGAACATCATTTTCTTTATACAGAAGTGAAGGAAGAGGCTACTGTTATTTATAACTCTGTTATCACTAAACAGTCTGTCTCACTTTGATTCTTGTAACCAAACCGACATAGTCAGGCTTTTATCTAAGTTTTATGTTGATCCTCTTCAGCTTTATTATGGTGAAAACAGTAACAATCAGTGGCGGCTGGTGCCAAAAATTTTAAGGGGGGCGCAGCTTTGGAGGAAAATAACCAAAGAAGCGCTCCATACTACACTGAAAAGAAACTAAAGACAAAACATAATCACAATACAACCGACTTTGAAATATGCACTATTTGAACAGAAATTTTGCCCTCCTTTCCTTCGGGGCTGCAAATTTCTCAGTGACCCTCTGACTGAAGTCCATCATATCCGTCACCAGTCTCTCCTCCATTTACAGCATGGCCGGTGCATTCAGCCTGTCCTGGTTCATGGTGTTTCTGAGGAAAGTTCTGAGAAGCACCTCAGCTTCTGCAGTGGTCATGGGTGTGGTGATGAGGATCTTTAGCAGAGTGACAGTCTCTGAAAATACCTCTCCAAGATTATTTTCCATCAACAACTGGATAAGATCCACAGCTCCACAGCAGGCCTTGAACTCCTCCTTGCTGTAGATTAGGACTGAGCTCTGTCTTCAGCTTGCTTTAGTTGAGCACTGGGTCGGCCTTCAAGGTGCTGCTGAGAGAATCTTCAGGAAACATGGTACTGTGTGAATCTGTCATTAAAAAATACATAGAAAAGCACATTTATTACCAAAAGTTAACATCAGTATTTACTGAAAAAAATCAATAAAACAGCCAAAGTTTAACCTGCTCCCGTAAAATAAAGCTGTAATTTATGTCATTTTCACTATTTTATGAACATTTCTTGTGTCACCTGAACAGTGTCTTATCTTATAAACACAAACAGAATCTTATGTACCACTAAACTGATGCTTTAAAACTATGGGTAAAACTATGTGATACAGTTTTGGTATAGATCAACTGTAAAAAGTATGAACAAAACAAAACAAATAAGAAAAAAAAACAAATAAGAAAAGAAAATCAGACACAAGCATGCAGCACAAAGGGCAGACGGCTCACAGCAGCTGACTGATTCTCACAGCTGAAATGGAGGCTGTCAGTGTTTGGATGACATTTATAGTTTTCAGCAAAACTACTTCAAATTTTAAAAAGTCAAAAAAATAAACTTTACATTACAGGAGTCTGTTTCCATCTGCTAAAACTTTTGAATACTTTAACTTTGTACCGTTATGTGCAGTATTCAGTCAGCAAAAACCACTAACTGAATGTATAATTTCTGTATCCAAATAGAACATTTTATCAAAGCAACTAAACATATGATATACAATTATATAAAATAACAATATTGTATATATATTTATATTGATATTTTTTATTTTATATCACATGTTTAGTTGCCATAATAAAATTACAACATTTAAAGACAAGAGATACATTTTGTTGGTCTGTTTTCATTGATTTTATACTGTGCACAATGGTACAAGCTGGAAAGGCACAAGGTAAGTGTCAAATCTAAAAGCTCCAGTAGAATAAAAAATAATTCTGTAATGGACATAAACCTAAGAGGTAAAGAATTTGTGTTGTTTACACTTTTGGGACTAATAAAACCCCACTGTTTTCACCAGTAAACTGCAACACATAACTTGATAGCATTATCGAGTCTTCTTTGTGTAATTTTTCCAAGGCTTTCACATAATGTAACAGTAATATTTAATGAGCACTGCAATAAATCTCTGCAATAATCTGCATGCACTTGTGTATTACAAATTTCTCCTATCTTGTTCCTGCTTTGCCATGATTTTTTAAAATATATTTTTATAGGTCCCTTAATATAATATTATAATCAAAATAATGCATCAATTTTGTCAATTAAATTTAAAATTAACTTCTAGTAGGGTAAAAACAAACTTACCCACCCAATAAAAGCCCCAATTCCTCCTAAAAGTATGTTGTTTTTGTAAAAATATGCAAGAACTAAAAACTATATAGATTTTTGAGAACTTAAGTCTGCAAAAGGATAATGTTCTACTGAACAAAGCATTTATATCCTCTTGACAAACTCATTTTGTGGCTCCTGATCTATTGTTTAGTGCCCTGTGTGACATAAAATGCAAAACTTTGCCCCTGAATATGTTATGTCTACTAGGAAAGACATCTAATCTTCAGTGCAGCATAGCCTCTTACTGATTTTCTTCTCTAATGCAATCTCACCTCTTCTGTGATCCTCTGACGGATCTCTGGACGACGCCTCCTCGGTGCATGGGAGCATCGGTCGGACGCGTGAGGATACGTGAGATACTTGCGCATGCGTAAATCATATCTGCTGCGGTGACGTGTGGATATGATTGACAGCGCTCGTTGTCCAGTCACAGGAGGAAAAGAAACACCAGAACAATACTGATTTGCTGCCAGTCCAAGTGGGAGTGTGCGGGGCGCTCCGGCCTGCGCCCTGCAGGTGAAGTTGAAGCGGCCAATCCCAAAGACGCCTCAGGTCACATGCTGAGCAAAAGTTTAAGGACTTGCATAGACACCCATTAGGCCGGCGCCCCTCTGTACGTAAACTATGTATTCACAACACAGTTACTACGTAAAAACATTGTGAAACCCCTTTTATTGAATGATGACAGGTGCTGCTGACAGACTATTACTGTGTGGTAAAAATGAATGTTTTTATCCGTTATTTTTTATAATTTAAAGACAAATTATGTTGCGTTTAAGTGGACTTTCTCTGTTGAATTTTGGAGGGGGCGGCGCCCCAGCGCCCCCTATTGACAAGCCGCCACTGGTAACAATTACATTACAAATACATTTAATTCTTGCTGTAAGGATTTCTTTTTGGTGGAAACATCATTTTTGCTCTTCTTTTTACAGTAAAATTTACATTTGTGTTTGGAGTGGGAGAAAATAGTTTGTGTAACTTCTGAATTGAGATTATATTGGCAGTAGAGTGTGCATCAGATCCCTCCTGGGTTTGGGGTCACAGCAAGCCCAAATGAGCGACTTCACTTTCGGAACAAGCCCAAAAAAAACCAACAACCTGCAACTGCCAATACTTACAAGCAACTTTTTAAAAAATGAAGAGCAAAGTCGCTTATAATAAGCAGACCTGGCAACTATGGCCTGAATGCAGCCGGTGGTGAAATATCGGAGAGAAATGACACAGCGACATGAAATACTTTCACTTCCTTCAACAGAGACTCAAACAACGAGCCGAGCCCAGAGAAGAGAACAGAGAGTGAGCGCCGTGACATAGCTGAGATTCTTCTAGGACTCAGTCGTCTCAACACTCCCTTTTCTTGTTTTTGTCACCGGCTCTTTGGCATGGACTCGACACAATGGTAGGATTAGTTGTCATTAATAACTTCTGCCTTCTGTAAACTACAGTTCATTCAGCCATTGTGTGAAACATGCTAAACAAAACACAGTTAGTTTAGGCGTTAACAGTGACGCAACATGATTCAGTGTTGTTGTTTGTCTTGTTAACTATTTCAGTACGCTGTATATTATATCTGAAAAGGGAAATAATTGATTAAAACTCTACTTTCATGACACCATACGAGTAGTTACTGTGAGATTTAACGTTATATCTTTTAGTTTGCCATTTGGTATTCAGGAAGATAAAATAATTAGAAGTATGTTTAAGATAGTTTACAACTGCAGGAGTTTAATAGTGATAACTATGTATTTTTGAAGCACTTGCCTAAACCAAACAGCTTTATTAAACAGTAAAAGCATTTGTCAGTAAAAGCCCGTTTAGAAAATAACTGAAATTAACTTCCAATGAAACCACATGTATAAAAACAAAAGTGTACATCATACTATAAAGCCATTAAAAACAACTGAAAAGCTTAAGATATGAGGGTAGGTCAGCTAACGTGGGTTAAAATGATAAAATAAATCCGGATAAGATTTTAGGATCAGAGCTCCTGTAAAGTTTGCTGAGGTTGCTGAATTGGGCATGGCAGAGTGTTACAGAAAGAGAGGATATATAATGGTATGCTATGGTTTTTATTTATTATGCATACAAATATCTCCAAAAACTGTTCTTTTCATCATACATGTTAATTGACAAAGGCCTTTGGTCACAGTGTCGGTCTTCTTGTATCCATACAGAGCTGGATGTTGTGCAGTGATGATGGGTCAAATAGAAGAAACCAGAATGTCGAGCGTGAACGTCCTCACCTACTACAGAGAGCTACTGGTGAGCAGGCTGAGGAGTGTTCAGTGCGTCTTGGATAATCTGTCCACCTCCGGCTTTGTCTGTGAAGAGGATGTTGAGATTGTGCAGCGAACAGCCACAAAGGCGGAGCAGGTAAGCAAAACATCTGACCATCATTTATTAAAACTGAAAAACATTCTTGTGCTGCTAAAGAATTCAAATAACTTCATTTGCAGGTCCGTAAAATCTTGGAGCTGGTCCAGTGCAAAGGGGAGGAGGCCTGTGAATTTTTTATTTACATCATATATAAAGTATGTGATGCTTACATAGACCTCCAGCCATGGCTACAAGAAATAAACTACAACCCAAGCAACAGCGTCACGCTGATAAATGTGGTTAACACAGATCCAAGTAAGTATTTAAATCAACATTAAACATTCATTTTGAAAATTAATAAATTGAAGAGTCTTATCATGGTCTCATACAAAAGAGAGTTTATTTAAAAAGAAACCCGATAAAGTCACCATCTACCCCAAAATTAACTTTTCAATTTGACACTTTAGAAGAAATAAAGATAAAAAGAGGTTTGTGTGGCCTCGTTTGCTCGGTCTTGTCGATATGCCCTCTATAACATCAGGAGGATCAGACCCTACCTGACAGAACAGGCCACTCAGCTTCTGTTATACGGGCTCTGGTGGATTTCCTGCATCGACCACTGCAACTTCTTACTAGCAGGCCTCCCTGTACATTTAAGCCTCTGCAGATGATCCAGCATGCAGCAGCAAGTCTGGTCTTTAACCAGCCCAGAACATGCACATATCACTCCGATGTTAACCTCTCTTCATTGCCTTCCAGTGGCAGCTTTAATCAGATTCAAAGCTCTACTTCTGTCTCACTAGCTCCTGTCTACACTCCCTCTCACCCACGACACTCTGCCAGTGAAGACGCCTGGTGCTCCCATCGCAACATGAGACAAATCACTAGCTAGACTCTCCTCCGTTGTTCCCAAGTGGTGGAATGAATTAGCCCACTCCAGTCAATCTACCCTTTACTAAAAAAGTAGTTTATTCAAGTGTACTATGAGTATACTTATTTTATACTAAAACTGAGGCAGTATACTTGAAGTTTACGTTTAATATACTATATATTATGTACTTAAGAATAATGTAGTGAAGTATACTTGGTTTATAAAGAAAAGTATGAAGAAAAGTATAAGACTAAGTACATTAATTCTAAGACTTACACTTATATTTTAATACTGAAACTTGTACTTTAGTATACCTTTTACAAAGTAAAAGGTATACTACGTACAGAATAAGGTCAAGTCATTGTGCTTAAATTTAATTTAGCAGAATAAAAATATTTTTCACTGCACACATCTGCTTTGAGGTATTACCGCTGTTATAAACTTACATGTTCAAGATCACATAGTGCTGGAATTTAAAATTTTACAGTAAACAGTATGTGTGCTCAATGTCATTATCTTTATATACCTTAGAGAAACATTTGACTTGGCTTTATTGATCAAGTTCTAGTCCCTTTCATAAGGGTTTGTACACAGCATCATCTGTTTCAACAAGAACACATTTTGTTTTAATCATATCAGGCCAGACAGCATTAACAGTTTGTTTAACCTCATGTATGAAAGTACTTTGTACATAGATCGGTGAATCTTTACAAACAGACCTGTCTGATTTAGTAAGTACCTCAACTTAAACACAACATAGTTTGGCACATGGAGAAAAAGCAGAAATTTGATGTGAACATGTTTGCTTAAAAATAACCAAGTCATTAATTAAACCAAATGTACCATCTTTCAAGCATACAGCACTGATGTATCTCTTCTTCAGTCTGTCATAGTTTTGACTGTGATACAGAACTTTTTGTTTAATCTGTGCACAAAGGGGAATTACAAGAAAGTAGAACAAGTATCCTTAAAGTATATCAACAAGTAAACTAGTAAAATAGCATAGCTGAGTGTACTTGTTGTATACTTGAAAGAGTACTTTTGTAAAATTAAAATGACCTTTAAAAATATACTTATAATTGTTCCAATTTAGTCCAAAGAAATATTAAATTAGTATACTTTCTAGTACACTACAAGTACATGGTCCATAGTATACTTGCTATACTTATACTCAAGCATACTCAATAAAATTAACTTTAAGTATACTACTTTTGCTAAGGGACAGAGTCCCAATCTACTTTAAAGAGAGAGTTGAAGACTCAGCTGTTTAGGAACACTTGGTCTGACTCTTCTTCCCTGGTAGAAAGAGTTAGAAGGTTTAGCTCCTTAACAGCTCAGCACTGAGTATGTTGGTGCTTGTTATGATGTTGATGTCGATGAGATGAGGACTTCATGATGATTCTGGTGGTGACGTTGAGGTGATTGTCCAGGTTCTCTGTAGGTTGCTTGGTTAAAAAAAGAAAAAAAAGGCACTCCATGGCAGCACCTGAGTCCAGTCAGACTTGAAGCAGTTTGTTGCTCTAGCTTATGTTGTCTCCTTCAGGTTAGATTTTTGCTTGTGTTGCACTTACTCTCAGATGTACGTTGCTTTGGACAAAAGTGTCTGCTAAATGAAATTGTAACATTGTAACATGATGTGCAGTGGAAATAACACTTTAAAATGTCCAGACACACATTTAAGTTTGTGTTGCTTTCTCTCCTTTTAAGTAAATAAACTCCCGCAACAGCTGTATGTTTATCCATCCTGTCAAGTCTCCCTTTTCTGGTTTGCGTAGGTTGCACAGAATGAGATCATCACCCCTCCCCACATGCTCAGTGAATTACCAGGGCTATTCAGCGCTGTAGTCACACTTTGGCTCACTTAGACTTTACAGGGATAATATACGAGGGCGGCATGAGGAAACTATCTGTGTAAAGTCTACGTGAAACACTTGGCTGTTTGTGTTCACACATTCAGGCTCAACATGGAAAGTCTGGATAACTTCAGGCTTTTTATTGCAAGTGTGGTATGACCAATCACACAGTGTTCATTTTTTACAGCACCTTTTTAAAGTTAGTTTAAGTTATAGTCTTTGCCTAAAATATATTTTAGTTTTAGTCATAATTTAGTCATTTAAATTGTTTTAATTTAAATCTAGTTTTAGTTGATGAAATTTCACAACATTTTAGTCGATGATATCTACTGTACATTTACTCGACTAAAATATGAAGTGTAAAGTGTAAGGCAGTTTTTATGTTTCCTTGAATTTCTGAAGTCATGTTTCACACTTGGATAAAATGAAACATCTAATAACCCTTTACTGAATGTTAGTGAAGTCTGAATGTATAAATGAACAGAAACAAATTGAACTTTTGTGTGAAATGCAGTCACCTTTATTTAGGCTACCTGGCAGAGCATCTCAGTTACAATACCAGAACTGACAACAAACAGTGAACCTGCTCTACATGAATATATCAATTCATAAAGAGAGTAGCTCTGATTGGATCGCTCCACAACTTATCCCACCACCACCAAGCCAAGGCCGCTGTGATTGGATGTCCCTCTTAATTCATCCAGCCTTTCCACACAACCAAAGTAGCTGTGATTGGATATATTCCTAACTTGTCTCTACTTTCTACATGACCAAATGAGGTCTGATTGGATTAAGTCTCTGTCAAACATTTTAGTCTAGTCTTTATTTGTTGACAAGAATGTCGGTTAATTTAGTTTTATTTTTGTCCATGTGCACTTGTTTTTATTGGTTACTGTCTAGTTTTCACCAGGGAAAAAAATTTAGTTGACAAACACTATGACAAAAATAATTAGTCAACAAAATTTACACTGCAATCACAATGTGCCATTTTAAGTTGCAACCTAAAAGCTTAAAGCCATAGTATTTAAACCTTACCAAAAAGGCTGGTACAACATGCTTGGTACAGCATATAAATAAAATGGTGCATGAATGAGTCCTAAAATGCAGAAATGAGTTAGCTTTTTAGCACATCTGGTTTCCACGTTGGATTTTAGAACAGTTGTTTGGACAAATACCTGAAATAAGGTCTGCCATGATCACATACATGAGAGGTTTAAATGTTTCATTTTGCAGAATAAAATGCATCTGAGGTAGCCCAGCTTTTGAATTAAAAAGTGTTTTGTTTTGGAAGGATAGTTGCTAATGAACTGCAAACAAGGATTACAAAAATGTCTTGGTTGCAGCCATTTCTGATGTTTTAATATATTATAATACACACATGATAGCCATAGCCATGAGCAACACCTTGCGTAGGTCATTCAGTGAAGTTAACTAATGGAAGTTTGGTAGTTGCTTCTAGGTTGAACCACCATGTTTAAGTTACATAATATCTTAACAAACTATAACATAAAAGTTAGGTGTTAAACATGATAATCATGATGAAAATACCTGCAAGTTTCATAAATTTTTGTTTCTCCAGTCTTTAATCGAGGAAACCAGGGGGATGGGATCACCCCTGCACCACTTTGTAATTGTAAATCCATTTAATCAAATACGTAGCACAGAATTGATACAGTATTGAGCCACAAGAATGCAGAGCGAAAAATGCAGTGATGAACAGAATTTAGTAATGTATTTAAATAATAAAACAATTATGTGGAGGGCGAAGTGACCAAGTCAGGTCAAGTGCACATGTTGTTTGATTATATAGCTCATAATTCCTGAATGCTACCCATTTCAAAGCTGATTAATCAAATTGCTACCTCTTGGTTTATGTTTCTCTTTTTTTATTGCCAACAAATTTGAAATTAGAGGCCCACCTGTGTATTTTCTCCGTATAATGTCAAGCAATGGCGTCATTCTTAATACAATTTCTGATGGCAGCATTGTGTTCAGAAATTCTTATTTTTTTTATCTCTCTTTATTTATTATTCCAACAACACAGATCATGCAAGGAGTGCAGGATAACAGACAAGTCAAATTTGTAACTTTCTTATACTGCTGTCCCGGCATGAGTTCATTAACTTGCACTGACAATTAACATATTTGACAAAAGGAAGTGACAAAATCACATATACAAACACACACAAAAACACAAATAGGGGAGAAATGTATAGTGAATGAAAAACAACAACAAACAAAAACATAATAATGATTACAGAAGATTACAAATCAAATAAATGTACAAATGATAAATCAGTATGCTGATCTACTCCTAAGCAGATCACTGTGGACCATTCATTACCTAAATGTTCACTGAGGGGGGACCATTCCTTTACAAATTAATCTAATGTTCCTTATAGTATATGTGATGTTCTCTCATGTGGAAGAAATGACAACAATTTTTCGTACCTTAGTTGAACAGCAGACCAGAATGCCATAATAAGTGGATGTGACCATATTAAGTGATAATATGTGCCTGCTTGCTCTTTAGATTTACGACATGTTGGGGAGCACATTTTTTTATTTGCTTCTAATTTTGGAGTTACCTGTAATTTATTAGTTATCTTATATTGTGTTTCATGTGATTCATTGAGTTGTTCTTGAAATTTTTAATTTTAAGATCACGGTTTGTCTGGCATTTCATGGGTGAGGAGGTAGTTGATGAACTATTTGTTGTACTTCTTACCTTGATGAGTATTCTTAGTATTTGTATTATTGGAAAAGTGTGCACATTTACCACATCACAGCCAATCTTGGATTCATTTTAGTCCTTAAAACTCACCAGATTTAATCATGTGGTTTTTACCCTTAACTCACCATGTACCTTCTCTCAGTCAGCAGGTATTCTGCAAAGCTGAGGGAGGAGATGAGTCGAGACACCAGTTTCATCATGTCGTACGGTCAGAAAGAAGAGACTCGCCTGGAGGATCTTTACACTGACACTTTAATAGAACTGCTGAACAGCTCAAATGAAAGTCTGGGCTTTTTGGAGGGTCTGGATCAGCTCCTGGATGACCAGGCAGTCTTCAACCCCCTAGGTGAAACCATCTATGTGACTGGAGATGCTGGAGTGGGAAAATCTATCCTCTTGCAGAAGCTCCAGAACCTCTGGTCAAAGAAGGAGCTGCAAACAAAGGCGATTTTCTTCTTTAAGTTCCGCTGTCGGATGTTCAGCAGCTTTAAGGATGCAGAGAAGATCTCCCTCAGGGACCTTTTGTTCAAACATAACTGCTTCCCTGATCATGATCCAGACAGTGAGGTGTTTGAGTGCATCCTGCGCTTCCCTGAGAAAGTTATTTTTACGTTTGATGGATATGATGAGATCCAGGATGACCTAGACTTGAATAGTGCGCTTGAAGTGGTGTCACCAGAAGAAAAAGCCCACCCACTCCAGCTGCTCATCAGCCTGCTCTGTGGGAAACTCCTCAAAGGTTCTCAGAAAGTGCTGACTGCACGCTCAGGCATCGAGATCCAGAGCAAGGTGATCAGGAAAAAGGTGGCTCTGCGGGGGTTCTCGCCTGATCATCTTAAGACTTACATTAACATGCACTTTAAGGAGAATGAGCACAGGGAGCTGGTGAAGGTTCAGCTGGACGCTAGCCCACACCTTTGTGGTCTTTGCTCCACCCCTCTCTTCTGCTGGATCATATTCAAGAGCTTCAGGCACCTGCAGAGCATGCATGATAGTTTTCAACTTCCAGAGACAGTCATCACACTCACTGACATCTTCCTCATGCTCTGTGAGGTCTTCCTCAGTCGTAAAGCCAACCCTGCACCCTCTCTGCTGAGGAAAAGCACCCGCAGTACCTCAGAGACATTGAAAGGAGGGCTTAAGGCTCTTGCAGCGTTCGCTAAGCTTGCACTTCAGGGTATCGAGCGAGGGAGCTTCATATGTAGCCAAGATGAGATCTCTGATTGTGGCCTGGCAGAGGAGGACCTACTGTTAGGATTTCTTAGACCTGTCAGAGAGTACGAGGCCAACGGCAGCCCCGCTCTGTTTGAGTTCCTTCATATCACACTCCAGTCGTTCTTGGCGGCGTTTGCTCTTGTGTTGGATGAGCAGGCTGCTCCCAGCACCATCCTCAAGTTCTTCACAGAATGCAGCAGAAAGAGGGAAGCATACTGTCTGCCTTTCGACTTCTGTATAAGAGGCTCTAAAAAGCCCACTGAGAAGAAGCCGTTTGCTTCTAACGAACACCTTCAGTTCACTAATCTGTTTCTGTGTGGGCTGCTCTCAAAAGCTCACACTGGGCTGATGGAGCGCCTCATGTCTCCTGGCTTATTAAAGAAGAAACAGGTCTTACTAAAATCTTACCTCTCCACCAGTGTAAAGTCTCACCTTCAAGGACTGTCCCCCTACAAAAGCAATGATGGCAAGAAAGTCCACGTTTTACCAAACTTCCTGTGGATACTGAGGTGTATCTTTGAGACAGGAAGTAAAGAGATCGCTCAGATGACGGCCAAAGGCATCACAGCCAACCTCATTAAGCTTGGGTACTGTAACGTGTTTTCAGGTGACTGCACAGCCATAAACTTTGTACTGCAGCACCGTAAGAAGTTCCTGGGGCTTGACATGGACAACAACAACATCAGCGACTACGGGGTGAAACAGCTGAAGCCATCCTTTTCTAAGATGACAGTTGTGAGGTAAGGCCTGCAATGATAAAATTACAGTTTAATTCAAATGGGGTAAAAAAGCAGAGTTTTATCTCAACAGAAAAAACAAAATGTGACACAATGTATTTCTGCTTTGCTTGAAAAGCATGTGGGCAGGTGAGGTGTCTAACAACCAGGGTCGGAAATTGACATCCACCAAATGCCATTGGCAGGTATTTTTTCTTTCTTGCGAACAAATTTGAGATTTTCAGTTCGTCAACACATCTACCTAATTTAACCCACAGATTTGCATGATTTAATGCGTTGTTTGATAATGAAGTCTAAGATAGGGATGTAATGGTGTGTAAATTATCATGGTTATCATCATTATCGTGGTATCGTTACAATGTGCGCAAAATGTTCAAAAAGTATTTATATACAATCTGAAATCACAAAGTTTTACCGTCATTTCTTGATTATAACTTTTATTATTCCTTTTTTGGTTTTAAATCAGCTCTAATTTTTCGTGTGCGTATTGTACACGAGCACAAGCAAAAAACTTACCATGTTTTGTCTCGTGTGGTGCTGATTGCAACACATCTGATTCAGAAAGCCGAAATATTCTCTTTCTCTGCAAAAACACATGCAAACACAGGGCGCCGCCATCTTGTGAAGAAGGGAATGCAAAATAGCTGTGCTGTGATTGGTCGAAGACATGGGCATGTTGATAGCTGCTGTCTGATTGGTTGGTACGCTATGACTGAGCATGCTCTGGCAGAAATCGAGATGATTAAGCATTCTGAAGATTCAAAAGCAAGGCAACTGGACTGTGTAGAGTTTGTTGGGAAGACGTTTTCACTTCTCATCCAAGAAGCCTCAAAAAGGCCCACTTTGAAGAACAAGAAAAGAAAGGAGACGGAGCATGAAAGGGAAGAGAGACGTAAGAACATTGTGATTCCTTATGTTGCAGGTTTATCTGAAAAACTCAAGAGAATCTTTGGCAGACACCACATTCCTGTTCACTTCAAGCCTGGAAACACATTAAGGCAGAAGTTGGTCCATCCCAAGGACAAAACACCAAGACATAAACAGAGCAATGTGGTGTATGCAGTCCAGTGCGGTGAGGAATGCTCAGACCTGTACATTGGGGAAACTAAACAACCGCTTCACAAGCGTATGGCTCAACACAGGAGAGCCACCTCCTCAGGTCAGGACTCAGCAGTCCACCTTCACTTAAAGGACACGGGACACTCTTTACAGGACAGCAATGTACAGGTGTTGGCGAGACAAGATAGATGGTTTGAAAGAGGAGTTAAAGAAGCCATCTTCACCAGACTGGAGAAGCCTTCTCTTAACAGAGGTGGTGGACTCAGACACAACCTCTCACCTACATATAATGCAGTGCTAAGCTCTCTCCCCAGGAAGCTCTCCAAACACTCACACCTGGGCACATGTGACCATAACACCTCACATGACAGGGGGAGTTAATGACCCATTCAGGGTAACGACTCTCAGGGGTTACATCACCCTGTGATAAGTTTCTATGAGTCGTTCTCCAACTCCTCCCTTCCTTTGTTGTTGTTTTTCCTCTAGCAAGATAAATATCTGCTTCAAGCACCAGCCATTTGGAACTGAAGAAGCTTCTTGGATGAGAAGTGAAACGTCTTCCCAACAAACTCTACACAGTCCAGTTGCCTTGTTTTTGAGTCTTCAGAATGACCATGACCTGGATGAATGAGAATCTACACAGACGTATGATTAAGCATCTGAGAGAAAATCGTGTACGGTATTTGTTGTGAAAATACTGAAATTTCATCACTTAAAACTTTGAATAAAGGTAATTTTTGAGTTGTCTGAGAGAGTAAGGTTTGGGCAACATTTGGGTGCGTGTTAAATATGAGTACAGTGTTTTTTAGGCAAAAATTGTGAAAATATGGGGTGTGTGTTATAATCGAGTGCATGTTATAAACGAGAAATTACGTTATTTAGTATTAAGACCCAAAATATGGCCAGACTTCAGGCTTTGTCTGTTTCGAGGGGAAAAAAATCTCCAGTACAGTGTCCGTACCTGCACCAGCCACCATACTTTCACTTTCAGAGGCCAGACATTGCAAACTGTGCATGCGTTCGCCTGCGTCTGAGGGACCACTGCTGCTTTGCTGAGGGGCAGACACATAGTTCTGGCTTTTCCAGGCAATGAGCAGTGTCACCGTGAGTTATTGACCAAGTGAAGTAATCAAACAGGGTTTTAACAGTAATTTAAACAGGAAATTTAACTGCAGGTAATCATTTTATTGGTGACCATTACAGTCCTAGTCTAAGAAAATAGTTAGTTTTATCACTTATTTGGGTGGGATAACACATACGTTTCAAAGAGTAGGCTGAACTGCACCAAAGGTTGTGATGTTTTGAAATTTAAAACTGCTTTTGCTACAGCTAAAACCGTGCAAACCGGTGAAAAGGACATTTTATAAATCCCCAAAACACATCATCCTCCCAGCCACGAACTGAGGTGTCTCCATCAGCTGTTTGTGTTTAGGGTGTATAAATATGCAGGTGTCATACTGCTGCTATGTTGGATAATTTTACCCACATTTCTATGCATATTTGCCTCAAAATAAATAGTTTCTCAATTAAAATACAAACACAGTATGATAACTGTGCAGTTAGAGGGAAAATCATCCCCTGCTGAGAGCTGGAGGCGACGCACGGCAGAGTTTTTAACTCATGAAATGCAGAGAAGGCATTGAACACTAACTTAGATATGAATCAACAGTCTGCAAATACAACTCTTTAACTCCTCTTATTAATAAACCAGAGGCTGAATTAGTCAAAGTCTGTCAGTGCCCTCACACTTCTGCTGAATGTGTGGAGACTGCAGTCACTGTGTGCTCTTTTTGTCTGAGATAAGAGTCGGCCTCTCCAGTCAGTGATGAAGCTTTGCTTTAGATGTTGAACAGTTTTTTTGTCATGTGTTCACATAGCTATCATTAACTTAGTCGAACGCAGTGACTGTCTTAATGTTAAATATGAATAATCAATTAGAGCAGAGGAGCAGGGTAAGAAAATCCCTTGAAATGCAAACTTTAACTTCTTTAAAGCCTTTCAATGGGTCAAAGTTCTGAAAAAATCACATCTTGAGACTCTAAATAGTCCTTTAGCAGTCTTTTTCAGAGATCATCCAGCTTGTTTAAGACACAGATGAGCTCTGCTGTCAGTGTGGAAAAATGAAGATAGATGTTTCTGTGTTTAACTTTGAGACTGCTCTTCATATGAGGGATGGTGGTGACTTAGATGCTGTTGTTTAGTGTATGTTTTATTGTTATAAGAAAAACAAAAAATTACATGATGGGAAAAGGGTCAACCCTGTCTGTTGTACGGCAAAAAAAGTCAAATCTCAGCCCCTGGTCACCGCCAATGAGACACACTGGCTTGCCTTTTATTTCCATGAAAAAACAGGTTTGTCCACTTCTCTTGAAAAGTGTGACATTCTGCATCTGCCTTCCTTTTCTTACTCAGCCTTCCAACACTTCACCAGTTTAAGATAATTACTTTAGAAATCATAGTGTCTGACCTGAGCAGCTGTGGGCAGAGAAATAACAGAGACCAGCACCCCCTGATCTCCTTTTGTCAATTCACTTAAAATAAATGATTTATGTAATTAGATGTGGACCTTTACAGACTGAAATATATAAAGTAAAAAAACAAAGGAAATCTCATTTCCTTGAATCCCACAGAGGTCCTCTGGTCAAAGTAATCCAGTCCCAAACCTCTGTTGGGGTTTTATTTGATTGCAGGGTACTTCATATCCTTTTGGTAGTTTGCATGTGTTTCTGTTGTTTAGGGATGGCCATGGGGCTGTACCAAACGAGCATGTGGGCCATATTCCTCCGCCTGGAGGCAACTACAGCTTCTTCCTCGTGCTCCTCTGCTGTCTTCCTGTCAGAGAGTCAATTTTGACACAGTAGTTACTTTGACTGCCACTCCTGGGTCCTGTTCTACTCATTAAGACTTTAAGAACTGTTACAAACTCTAAAGCCCTTTTACAACATGCAGTCCTGATATAATCCTCTGCTCCTCTCAGCAGGGAGGAGTCCCTGCTAGACGGGGAGAGGTAGTGGAGGGGCCCTTAATATGATATCATATCCTAACTGAAGTGTTACATGTTAGAAAGTCTGTCAGCATTCTTGATTAGAGTGGAGAGGAGCAGCACACATGACGATTAACCCTTGTGGGTAAACAGGGACATTATGTCGTCAGCCCTCCTCACTTGCCTCAGTGAATTAACTGGATTATTCACACTTAGGCTCGCCTGGCCTTCACACGGGTAAAATACTAGTGGGGCCCGAGGATATCACCTGAGTTAAGTCCAGGTGAAAAACTTGGCCGATTGCATTCAATCATCTGGATCTCCCCATTAATGTCTGGATAATTTCAGGGTTTTTTGGTAAATGGGATTTAATTGTTCAGGTAACATACATAGTAGTAAATGGCACTTTAAAAAACAAGTACATGTAACACACAATTAAACAGATTTTGTGTATAATTTATCATTAATTCTTAATTAATACAGATTAAAGAATTGACCTTCCAGTGTCTTGCCCATCCCCAGTAAGCCCAGTTCAGAGAAAGCCCACTGCTCAATGAGCCCACTTGTCAATGACTCAGCATTAAGGCCAAAATGAACGCTGAGTCATTGACAACATGGCGTCATGCAGTGCTGAATTGACTAATAACCAGTGAGAAGAAGGCATGCAGGAGCTCTGAGTTTCTCAGATTGGTGAGAATACAGGTTGATCAGAGTTACTCATGAAGTAAACTAGAGTTTTTTTTTAAATTAGTGATCGTGAACATACTGTAGCAGCAATCACAATCAAAATATGTGCAAAACACTGTCTCTTTAAGCATCCAATGCCAATGTATTGAGAAAATTCTGCCCTTCCTGTTAATCACAATGAAACTAACATATTGCTCTTAGAATATCTCATGCTGACTGGTTTGGTGCTCTCTGGTATCGAACGAGAGCAGGTGCAGCTTCACTTCCTATAGCACGTCCTATTATCTCCTATTATCGACGTGCTTTTTTTTTTTTTTTTTTTTTGACAAGTTGAAAAGTCCCTAAATGTCTGTGCTTGTACTATATATATTTTGTGGGAAGTCAGAACTACATTAGCTGACAAGGTACAGATTACCAGATTTTACTCAAAATTGACTCTGCTGGTGTCATCAGCCAGTGGACAGTTTTGTGCTGACTGCACGTGGAGAATGACATTACACATTCAGCACCATTTCCAGCTTGGGAATGGACCTGCAACATTTTGTGGAGCTCTTGCAAACAAACAGCCTGTTAAGTATTAAGTCTCAGTAATAAGTATTAGTCCTGGTCAGGCCTCTTGCTCAGCAATCCTCTCTTTTTCCCTTCAACTTGATCTGTTACTGTCCTTTTCTGTCTGTCTGCCTCAGTCAAAAAGTGCTGAGACAGGCTAACTGGATTCTTTAAGCTGAAGTCTGGGGTATAACACTGTCAGGTTTTCCTTGTTCCCTGTGGCCAGTGGCCTGCTGCTTAGATTACACAGTACAGATGACCAGGGGTTTGTGCATTGTCCAAATTAACCATGTTAAAAGCCTACAATGGTTGAAAGTCATTGCTTCTGGGACCTGGATTTAAAAGAAAACTAGTTTAAGTTGAGGAAAATGTTAGTTATTGCTTTGAGTTATGTTGTAAAATAAGACAAAGGTCATTCTCACTTAAAAAGATGTCCTTCCTGAAATAAAGTCATTCAAACCCCATTCATACTTTCAAAAGTTATGTTTTGGTGTTTAAAGATCAGTGAAAAAAATTCAAATGATTACTTCTGACTTAGAAAAAAGCTTTATATTTTATTTTCCAGTATTTTATTACTCGACTGATTCAAGTTTTTTGCCTTAAGTTCAGAACATGAACAAACAAGTTCACCCTGTGCTTTATAAAGGGACTAAGTTTGAGAAAAAAGACCTCAAATATTATAACTGCATGTTAAACAAAAAACTTTCTCTGGCAATTTCTCAACATTTATTGAGCTGATTTAGTTTTATTTTTAGTTTTTCATGTACATATTTGTATTACCTCCTTATCTTAGCTGAGAGACATTCAGACAGAGTTAACTTATACTCGAACTTTTCTCCCGCAGGTTGTCGGTCAATCACTTGTCCGATAGCAGCATTGAGGTTCTTGCGGAGGAGCTGTGTAAGCACAAAGTGGTTGAGGTCTTGGGGTGAGTAAACAACCTGTTCCAGTGAACACACCTGAATTAATCCAACTTTTCTCTACATTTACTGCACCATGACAAAGGAAGTATTCACACCTTGATTGTTTGGGAGACTTGTTGTGATACAAGTGGGTCGGTCCCTGTTTAGGTAGTTGAAACAAGGCCCAGCTTGCCTGAAAGTGCTGGTCTTGGCTCGCTTTCAGACTGTCCCTGGAGTGGTACATTTGCAGTGAAGACAAAATCGACCCAGCAACTGGCACAGACTGGGTCATCACACTGCTGTATGAGCAGCAGCAGTGGAAAAAATAAATGCATAACAGTGTTGCGTGTGGTCTGGGTTGTAGCCCTCTCTCTCCCTGTGTAGCACTTTTCATACATAAAGTGCTGTACATAAAATAAAACAACTGCAACACACAAACAGATATGTGGAAAAAAGAAAGAAAATAAATAAATAATAATAATAATAAAAACCTAACCCGCCCCTCCAGTCCACAGTTCACTGCTGCGTCAGTGGCATGTAAATGGGTGTGAAAGGGCAGATGTGACCTGCGGTGTAAAAGCTCTTTGACTGGAGACTTGCAAGGAATGTCTTGTTTGACTGAAATATGTACATAAAATATGATATCTTAGAAATACCAGAAGTACATTCATGAATATTTGCACATATACCTCCTCAGGTGAAAGATTAACTGAGACGATTTTTGGCACCTCTGTCCATCTCTGCTACTACTTCTTAGCAGAATCTTTCCCCCCCCATTTTTTTTTTTTTTCACAAATTAAGCACTTGTGCTCAAAACTAACTTTCCCTCTCAAGCCCAAACTTTAATTTGTATTTTCATCCTCAGGCTTTACAGCAACCACATCACTGATGTTGGAGCAAAGTGTGTAGCTCAGATCATTGAGGAGTGTCCCAAACTGCGAATGGTCAAGTATGTTCCAAAATGTTTTTTCTAAATCTGTTTATTCTGATTTTGATTATGAAATGCAGAATGAAGAAGCCTTTTTATGTGATAATGTTGATGCTTTTCTTCAGGGTTGGTAAAAACAAAATCACGGCAGTTGGTGGGAAGCTCTTGGCCCAGGCCATTCAGAAGAGCACCTCTATATTCGACGTTGGGTGAGACGACTTTAAAACCTGTTTCTGTTTTCTGATCATGACAACTCAGGACCTGTTTGACTCAAGGGCAAGGTGTAGAGCAGCAGACTGTTACTTGGCTGTAGATCATTTGGAATAGAAAATGATTGCTTACATTACCCTATTTTTTAATAGTTTAGGCAGAAGATTGTTTTATTTGTAAAGAGTGTATGAGCCCTCACATTTCTGTCTGCATAGCTTCACTGTGTAGACACTGTCCCTGACATGCTGTTAAGCCACATACTTGTTCACTCTTTTACCTGTCTCTGGAACAAAGTTGTAGTTTCACAGGCCAGAACTAATAAAATGCCATAGTAATCAACAGAACATCAGAATAACAATGGCTAGTCTGTGACTTCATTGTCTTTCCTAAAACCAGGCTCGAAGGATAACATGGTTATTTAAAACCAGGGCCCTATTCTGTGTTGCAAATGTTTGGGTCCTTAAAACAGACATGTAACAGAGGGACTTAATTGTAATATAACTGTGTGTGTTTCTGTAAAGTGTCCTGGCATTTCGTATACTCTATATCTGTGCTTTAAAAAGACATAAGAAAAGGTTAATGGTTCATGTAATGTTGCTGCCTATGAATTTACCAGCTTCACTGGTGAGTGAATGTTATATTGCATCATGAGCAGCTCGTCAAATGACCTGATTCATGTTAGGATTTTTTGGGCTTTTGGTCCCAACTCATCTGGAGGTTTCCAGTTATATCAAAAATCCACAGAGATTGCATTACACCTGCTATTAGCGCCTTAATTTTCAGACAAATAGTACCTGTAATTTGCATCATTTTAGCTCCTAATCCTGAGAAGTATTTGCGCCAATCAAAGCAAACGGCCACAAAGTTTGGCAGTTGAGCGCTACCTGCTTTGCCACTATTCATGAGATACGTCTGTGGCTCTGTGCTGAGATCACAGAGGTGGACAGATTCAGACCGCAAACCAAAGAGAGACAACTGTACAGAGACTAACATACAAATTTCGCAATAAAACAACATTTCTGTAAACTCTGTTACATGTTGGTCTTTGCTCAGATCAGGAAGTATCATGACCTTTTTCTATTGTGTTGAAGCAGGGAAAAACCCTTTTGCAAGGCCGACGTGAACGCACACAAAGAGAGAGAATAAAAGAGAGAAAGAGAAATATGAACTACCAGTAATTAATGTGAAAGTCTCAAGTGAACAAATGATGTCCACCAGATCACAGAGATGACATATGATGACATGTCATATTCTGATGTTATGAAAGAGTTGTTTCTTCTTTTTTTCCAATATTCTACAATATTGCTGCCCTTGTGTGTCTTCCATGTTTTACTGTCCACCCCATTCCCTCTGTGTGCTTGTCTTGGCCACAGGTGTTGGCCATGTCCAGTCACCCCTGCTGTCTCCCCTTGTCTTGGTCACCCCATGTGTATCTAACCCTGTCCACATGGAGACAAAAACATTTTCATTTGAAAACATTCTCAGTAAAGAAGGCATCGTTTCAATAAATGTGTCCGTCCACACCAAACACTGAAAACACTGTAGTACATATGCCAGACCTGTAAGTGGCGCTGTAACGCTACTGCGGACAGACACCAAAACCAGAGAAGAAGACAAAGAGGACACGCTTACATCATGGGAAATGTAAATGAACACTGGTGTATGTTGTCAGGGTCCCTCCATGAGGTGTAAGTGATATTTGGGGCTGTGACATCATTGTTTCTGAAACCATCTTTATTTGTTGTCTACACAGAAACGCACAGCTGGTGTTTTCAGGTTTATCAACTCTGGGACCAGTTTTTAAAAATGTGCGTTTTCGGGCACCTGAAACGCCTATACGACGAAAAACGTGTCCCTTGCTGATATCTACCCTCAGCTAAATATGTCAAAGACTGAGCTGATTGTCCTTCCAGCCAGTCCTCAGATCAGTGTCATGCCCACACAGTCTGTCAGAAATCTGAGTGTTGTGATTGGTGACCAGCTGACCATTTAAGTTTCACGGGCTCGATTTCTCCGGCCTCTATAGCTTGAGGAGAATAAGACCTTTGACCTCCAGTCAAAGTTCTTGCTTGTGTTATACTCACTCTCAGATATACGTCACTTTGGACAAAAAAAGTCTGCTAAATGAAATTGTTACATAAGATTTCATATTAGTAACCTCAGGCTTTCTAAATATACAAAATGGTATTTACAAAATGATTTGAAAATGCAGAAAACTTAACTTAATCTGTCTAGGCCAAAAAAAAAACATTATCAACTTTTAAACCAGGTCTGCTGTGAATGAGAGAAATCTGCAGTGTGTGGTAACAGTGTTTAATATTGCAATAACAATAAAATTTGTGATAAATTGAAAAATCTGTGCATAACGGCTTTAACTTTCAGTATTTTGTCCTATGCTTTTCTTTGTTGTATGCAACACTTGTCTCTCTTTATACGAGTTTGCATAAAACATAAAGAAACACATGGAGGAATTACTTATGCAACCAACAAGTTCTTTGATCAAAAAGAAATTCAAAATGATAATTTTCATCGCTAAAGCTCTAGGTAGCTTATAACCAGCTCAATCTGACTGTTTTAATAGATGAGAATGCAAGGCAGTTATTCCAGACTGTCAGCAACTTTTTCTGACCACATTAAAATGTTTTTTTTTTATTTTGATAAATCCAGATTGCCAAATTGTTTTTAGTTTTTGCAATAGCTGATTTTGCAATAAGGATACATTTGTGATTAATCTTGGAGCCCTACTCTTAAATCTGAATTAAGGAGTGTTCTGAAGACGGTGTTGATGGTTCCCTCTTGCAGGATGTGGGGCAACAGCATTGGAGATGAGGGAGCAGAGGCGTTTGCAGAAGCTTTGCGACACCACCCAAGTCTTACTAACCTCAGGTGAGAGGACAGCTTCCTGTAGAGCTGAAAAAAGAAAAAAAAAGAAAAAAATTGCAAAACTCACTCTGAAAAAATGTAATCATTAAACTGTCTATGTGTCGCAGCCTTTCAGCCAATAACATCACGTCTGCAGGAGGGAAAAGCCTGGCAGAAGCTCTGAAAGACAACACCGTGCTCAGGATATTCTGGTGGGCAGGTCACCTCACTTCAGACGTTTTGTGTTTGTAAAAAGCTGATCTCGGTGATCGGGCTCATCCTTGTCCTGTTGCAGGTTGGTGCAGAATGAACTAACTGATGAAGCAGCACCACACTTGGCCGAGTTGGTGAAAGCAAACACAGGCTTAAGCCACCTCTGGTAAGACAAAGCCTCATGTCTTCACTCAGGTGATGCCTCTGAGTCCTGCTGGTCAGATATTGATCACCTGCTTTGTCCGTTTGTCTACAGGTTAATCAACAACCAGTTCACAGTGGCTGGGGTTAGGCAACTCTCTGAGGCTCTGACTCACAACACTGTGCTAAAAGAGATTTGGTAAGGGATAAACTCACTCTAGCTTTTTTAGGGATTTTATTTGCTTTCTTACAAGGCTGGCAACACAACGGACTGTCCAAAATATTTCACCAGTCCATGTTCATTGAGAAGAGCCCATAGAGAGTGTTTGGGGAGGGCAGAACCTTTCGAAGCATATTCAGCAGATGACTGGACGATCATTCCGTCAATCAACAACTACTATGGGCCAGTCAGATGATGTAGTAGATGGGCACTACTGTGTTACTGAATGTGAGCCACTTCCTAAAACAAACTCTTGTCAAAACATGTCGGAAATGGAGCCTAAATAACTTTACTACAGAGAACTTGGTAGTGTTGCTATTTGTTTTTAATTTAAATTCTGATGAAACTGCTACTGAAGCTGTTAGCATCTATGCTAATCTCTGTAAGTGCAGTCACTTCCTACAGTCGTCTCGCTTGTAGTTCTCACCTCCTCCTGCTCTAAAGGATTCTGATGCTGCTTTGGGCTGAGCACAGTCGTTGTAGATTAGAGCTTGACAAGATGGATCTACCTGATTACAGACACTGAATCAGGCAGATCCAGCTGCTGCGCAAGGTTAGGCAACACTCAGAGATTCTAAAACCTTGGCCAATTCAAAAATGTTCAGTTTTAACCAAAGGTTTTGGGACATATTAACACACAAGAAAATTAAGAGACAACGCTTTACATAAACTCAGATGAGGATTAGCAGTCAGGATGATAAAGTAAAATATGCTGTTCAATTAAAGAGAAATGCAGAAATGGATGGTATTTTTGTTGTGGTTTTGCTCAAAAACTAAAGAAAATCAGCTCTAGTGCATACATTTGAGCGTACAGTCTGTTACTGTGTTTTTCTTGTGGCCCAGCAGTACATTCTACTGTAGCACCCTGACAATCAACATCCTCAGCTGACTGTCCGGCAACATAAACCAAACATGAGAACGAATATTGGGGAAACCATAGTTAAAAATAAAATTCTGTTTATGTTTGTGTGTGTGATCTAGTTGCACCGAACACCCAGTTGGCAATATTTCCCTGTCTGCTCTTTCACGTTGGGCACTGTAAGCAGACTAATATGAAGTCATAAATATCACATACCAAAGGCTTCAACTCTGTTGGGAGTGGAGGCATTTTAACTGACATAACCAACAGATGAGCTGAAAAAAAAGCTTTAAAATAGTTTAGTGGGTCCCAGCCTTAAACAAACTGTTATTTTAGTGTAATGTTGCACACCAAATGAAAATGTACCCATCAGAACAATTTAAGATTTTAGAAAATAGTTTGTTTCTTATCGCTTCAATGTTTCGTGTGAAAGGTCCAAAGAGATTAAACTGAGTGGTCAGTTTTTAAATTTAATTACTCAATCCAGTTCACTACAAATGATGATTTTCTCTCTAGGGCTCTGTCTTCAACATTGAATCTTAAATTTTCTCTCGGGCTGTGAAGGTCAAATCTGCAACAAAAAGAGGCTCCTTTTGCAAAGGCATGACTTCAGTTTTTAATTTAGTCCAAGCAAAAGTAATCAGCGTTAATGAAAGACTATTGGCCTGATCATCAGATCAGAAGAAACACTGCTTTTGGAGGTCCCATACTATGAAAACTTACTTTATATTGTTTTCTTTATTCAAAAGAATGCGTCCTTAACCTTTCAATAAACCCCCCACTCAACAACATGAGAAAAATCCCTCGTCATCTTTCAGAAAATCTGTGCTTCACTTCAACAGTCTGTTTGAGAAGTCTCCCTTCATTATGTCAGTGGGGGCCAGGTAGTGAAGGTAGTGACAGATCCATGGACCAGACAATAAACCTGTCCTCATCAGATTTGTCTCTGCTGACTATTTTCAAGAGGATCCTCATGTCTGTATGGTAGTAAAGTTATTTATCATGGAGGTATAATCAATAACAGCCATGGATAGAGACCATTCTAATATAATATCTATAATGACTTTAAGGTAGAGAGGACTGATGTTAAATAATAGAGCAGCATTTATCTGAACTACACTGTGGTCATAAAAGGATGGACATGGTCAATGAGGGAGGCTGTGGGCTTAAACGATGCTCAGTTGGTGTTGAGGGGCCCAAAGTGTGCCAAGAGAATACCCCCCACACCATAACACCACCAGCAGCCTGAACATACAAGGCTTTCATGTTTACACCAAAGTCTGACAACTTGATCTAAATGCTCAGTGGATATTTTCTCATTTTCAGACCATGGTCTGTCAAGAGGGGGACATTTCCAGAGAGACTGTCAGTTTCTGAAAATACTCAGACCAGCTGATTCGACACAAACAACAGTTCAAAGTCACCTTTTCCCCAATGCTGATGGCTCGATTTGAACTTCAGCAAACTGAACTGTCTACATGCCCCAATGCATTGAGTTGCTGCTATGTTATTGGCCAATTAGCTTTTTACAGAGTGCATATATGCTGCATTGCCACTCAGAGTGAAAGGCAATGATCTGTGATTATTAATGGTCAAATCACATAAAGCATCACTTCAGTTGTTTCTGCTCTCACTTTATGACCGTCTGAAGGTTTGTTTTTGTGTTTTTACAGCGTGAAAGGAAACCAGCTCTCTGACGAGGAGGAGAAACAGTTTGTGACAGAGAAAAGGATGCTCTTCCACTGATCAAAAACACTTGGTATCGGCTTTTACATGTTCAGAGATCACTGTCTGTGTGCAGAAAGCTGGCACACTCCAGCTCCAGGGAAGCTTTTTCTACTTCAAAAGTGAAACTGTACGAATGTCTTTGTAGGTAAAACTTTATTTGTTCTTGTAAAGCTGTATGTCATGTGTGGTGGAAGTTTACCTAAAATTTTGTCAGAAGTTTGGCTTTTTCACGTGACTGTTTTAAAAAAGGGAAGTGGAAAAAGGAAGAAGACAGGGCAGTGACTTCTATTTTCACAGCCTCTGGGTGCATGTTTGTCTTTGTGTGAATTTCGAATGTCTTTAACATATTTAATGACTGTTGGACTGTGAGATGAGGTTTGGCTGGTTTCCTTGTTGAATGGGTGATTGTGTATTTTAGAAAAATGCGTGTAAAAATATGATTTACTTTTTGCTATGTAAAACATGTTTTGTGAAAATTCTAAAATAATACTAAAACAAAAGGTTTCATGGATTTAAATAACTGTACTGGTGATTCATTTCTACATTTAGATTCTGTTACTTTCTGGATAGGAAATCCTGGTTTGAGTTATCCAGTCTGCTTCTCCAAGGATTTGCATATGCTTTCAACAAAAGTTGCTTCTTTACCTTCCTCCCACATTTTGAAGGGACGCTCATGGGCAACATTAACTCTGAACCACTTGATTGAGTTTTAGCGATCATAGTGAACATAAAATCTTGGTCAGTTCTTTTTGTGGGATCAGTTTTTAGTCCTTAGCCTTTGACAGTTTGAGATAGTATAGATGATTTTTGCCCCTGTTTTATCGGTGCAGACTGTGTTAAGACTGAAAACTCAGGAACAGCATCTGAAGCGGTTTAAGCAACTTTTTCTTGAGAATAATAAATTCTTAAGCAACGGTACCTGCTCAGTTTTTTTACCCGGGTCCATTAATAAGGCATGTGCATGAGATTCGTATCATAATCAGCTTTTTGAATGATGTCAAAATGAAATGGGCACAGACCATCCAGTTTTTGTTTATAAGGAAGAGTTGGGTCCTGTCTCAGAAGTGACAAATTTGGAGTACATTACAACAAAGATGAAAGACTTTCTGGGAGTGTACGGCATACAACATGCAGCCAAAGTGGCTTATTCTCAATAGGAACAACCATGTTAGTGACATGTCTCTAATAATCACCAGTTCTTGTCTTAGGACTCATGAAAACATTTATTTGGTAGACAGTTCATTGCACTGTTTTGAATACCAGCATTATGAAACTGGGTTGGGAAATAGATTTTTCAGCATATGAAGCTGCACTTCCTAATCTGGCACACGCAACAGAGTTCATAGATGCTGAGAAGCTAGTTGATCACACATCATGTTACCCAGTCAGTTTTATCAGTGTGTGTGTGATAGCACGATAACCTTCATGATGTAACTGCAGTCAGAAGTTGAAATGAAAAAACACCTCAAACAGAGGAATAGGAGTTGAGTCTACATGAGACCTGTGATGTTATTGTCTCTGTGGTAATATAGTGAACTGATACTTATTTCATCCTGTAGCTGAATTAATGTTTGCTGGTACAGCAAAGTCGGAGTGTATGAATGGGATAACAGGGAGGTCTCAAAACAAGTCTTCACAGCTAAAAATGATTGAAGAAAACAAAAGTTTCCTCTCACAGGAGCTGAACTTCAGCAAATGTTTGGGTAAATTTATGGCGACGGTCCTGCTCTCTGATGATTTGTCAGCTGCTCTTGAAAGGGCAAAGGGCAAAGCCAACTGTAAGTGTTCTTATGAGGGAAGCGCCATCTAGTGGGGAAACCCTGTAACTGCATGAGTCTGGTGGAAGTCGAGCACCACTCAGAGAGGTGGGGGAGCTCCAGCAGGTGAGGCGGTCGGCTTGAGTGGAAAACTGAAGCGGCTGTACCTGAACTCCTAATACAATAAACATATACATGTTTTCTCTCTTTATTTGATCCTTTAAACTCCTGAACAAGAAGAACAACCTTAAGACTGATTCTTTGTTTTCATATCCAATGGTTTGTTGATCTTTTTTTATTATAATCAGATTTTAAGTTATTGTGCTTTATCTATGAGACACACATTTTCAGAGTCATGAACAATGAAATTATTATTTAAATCTGTAAAAAAAAAAACAAAAAAAAAAACTGAAATCAGAACAATAATCAAACACAATGTACAGACATGGACAAAATTGTTGGTACCCTGTCATTAAAGACAGAAAAACTCACATGTTCACTGAAATAACTTAAAACTGACCAAAATAATAATAAATAAAATTTTACTGAAAATCAGACATTGCTTTGAATTGTGGTTCAACAGAATTATTTTAAAAAACACAAAATAATGAAACTGGCCTGGACAAAAATGATGGTACCCCTAGAAAAGATTGAAAATGATTTGACCACAGGGACATGTCAAACTAAGGTGTGTCCTGTAAATAGTATCACAGGTGTCTTCAAGCTTGTAATCAGTCAGTCTGCCTATTAAAAGGGTGAAAAGTGGTCACTGTGCTGTTTGGTATCTGTGGTGTGTACCACACTGAACATGGACCACAGAAAGCTAAGGAGAGAGTTGTCTCAGAAGATTAGAAAGAAAATTATAGACAAGCATGTTAAAGGTAAAGGCTATAAGACCATCTCCAAGCAGCTTGATGTTCCTGTGACGACAGCTGCACATATTATTCAGAAGTTTAAGGTCCACAGGACTGTAGCCAACCTCCCTGGACGTGGACACAAGAGGAAAATTGATGACAAATTGAAGAGACGGATGATACGAATGGTAACCAAAGAGCCCAGAACAACTTCCAAAGAGATTAGAGGTGAACGCCAAGGTCAAGGTACATCAGTGTCAGATCGCACCACCTGTCGCTGTTTGAGCCAAAGTGGACTTAATGGAAGACATCACTGTTGAAAGCAAATCATAAAAAAGTGAGACTGGAATTTGCCATAATGCATGTTGACAAGCCACAAAGCTTCTGGGAGAATGTCCTTTGAACAGATGAGACAAAACTGGAGCTTTTTGGCAAATCACATCAGCTCTATGTTCACAGACGCAAAAATGAAGCATACAAAGAAAAGAACACTGTACCTACTGTGTAACATGGAGGAGGCTCAGTTATGTACAATGAAATCTCAAGACTATCAAGGCATTCTGGAGCCAAATGTGCAGCCCAGTGTCAGAAAGCTTGGTCTCAGTCGCAGGTCATGGGTCCTCCAACAGGATAATGACCCAAAATACACAGCTTAAAACACCCAAGAATGGCTCAGAACAAAACACTGGACTATTCTGAAGTGGCCCTCTCTGAGCCCTGATCTAAATCCTATTGAACATTTGTGGAAGGAGCTGCAACATGCAGTCTGGAGAAGACACCCTTCAAACCTGAGACAGCTGGAGCAGTTTGCTCATGAGGAGTGGGCCAAAATACCTGTGGACAGGTGCAGAAGTCTCATTGAGAGTTACAGAAATCACCTGATTTCTATGATTGCCTCAAAAGGTTGTGCAACAAAACACTGAGTTAAGGGTACAATCATTTTTGTCCAGGCCAGTTTCAATTTGTTTTTTTTTTAATAATTCTGTTGAAGCACAATTCAAAAGCAATGTCTGATTTTCATCAGTTAACTTTAAGTACATTTTTATTTATTATTACTTTTGTCAGTTTTCAGTTATTTCAGTGACCATGTGTTTTTCTTTCTTTAACAGAAGGGTACCATTAATTTCCTCCACATCTGTATGTGGTTTGATCAGTTTTAAAAGAAAGTTTATTCATATGTTAAAGACGTTAAACATGCTTTCCCCTGTACGTAAGCAGTGAAAGAAACGACAATTTGGCGTTTAATGTGCACAGTAAAAGCAACAATAAAGTGCATCTAAAAAGAAATGGCATTTACTGATCACAACATAAAATTTATGTGCTTTAAAAGCACATTTTTTTATTATTTTATTTATTTGTCTTTATATTTAAACTTTTATTAGCCTTTTCCTTTGTGGATTTATTTTTTGATCCTGCTTTTTATAGCCACATTTTTTTATTCTATTTATTTGTCTTTATATTTCCACTTTCATTTGCTTCTTCTTTCATACATTTATTTTTGTAATTTGGCACTCTCATTACTCCATGCTGGCCAGCAGCATGTCATGAATCAAACCGGGCTCGGTTGGTGGTATGAAAGATTCAGTTTCAGTCTGATTCATGTTCAGAAAGCATTTTTCTTCCTGTTTTACAAACTTGATCCTGTCACCGTCTAGCTGCTCACCCATAAAAGCCTCTCATGAGACCTGCAAATAGTAGGAACCAAAGAAAGGGAAGTGCGGGATATTTCAGTAACGCTCGGTGGTCTGATTATTTCTTGAATAGTTTTGTTTTTTGAAACAAGCTCACAAATAAACCATGCAATGCTTTGTTCTCTCCCAATAAGAGATCCTCTTCCTCCCTTTAAAAAAAAAAACATCTTCAGGAGAGAGGTTAGTCTGTGTCTAACCTCACTGCTGATGCTCAGGATCTGCTGAAATCAAAGTGAGTGCAAAGTGCTTTATTTACATGAATTTCATGACTGATGTATCCGGTGTATGTGATTGGAGTAGGGTGTGGTGTCTCATGCTGAAGTTGGAATAAATCATCACACCACATGAAGTGATCAGCTGAGATGACTTTACTTTCTGCTTTAAAAAAAGAGAGAAACAGCAAATGTGAATTGTAAAGTCTATTCTTTCCTCTGAATGGGAACCAGTCCATCATGTCTACAGAAACTGAAATCTGATCAATGCTAGAACCAGTACATTGCCTATTAAAATTAAATCTGCCTTTAGTGCATTGTAAAAACAACAAAGGCTATTAAACAGTTAAAAAAAGCAAAATCAACAAATATTTACTTATTTCATCTCATTTTGTTGACATGAGAACTTCATGTTACAAAATTACATCCGCCATGTTCTTATCGACGTTTTGTTATTGCTAAACACCCACAAACTTGTATATCGATGTCATACGTCACCTTCTTTTAAATCAGAAAAATATAACAAATGAAAAGCAATAGAAGTTGCCTTGAGGAGAATCTCTAATTTGCGTTGACATTAAAACCATCCTGTTACAAAGTGATGGTTATTTTATTAAAACAAGTGTTCCAGTTATGACAGAAGTCTGAGCAGATCCCCGTGGAGGCAGCGCCGCTCTGCTGGGATCCTTCTCAACAGTGAAGACAGGTTTTTGTACCTGAGGACCACCGCTCCATGGAAGATGATCGTAAGCGCTCGTGTGTGTGTGTGTGACAGTTTTCACAGTTGATTGGCACCGTTGTGGCAGCAGGTCCATTTCTGATGCTGCAGTCAGTCTCTGGCTTGCTTCTCCTGCGCGGTTGGGATGGCAGTGGCGGTTTGATGGTCCTGCAGACCGGCTCACTGTCTGGACTCCTTTGTTCGGCCTAGCTAAGGCCAGACCTCATGACAACAAGAAGGCACTGGTAGACACTGATGCTGAGGAGGCGGGGCAAGTCCCAAAAGGAGGGGTCACCTGTTCAGTCCCATAGAGGGGAGTGCCCGCAGGCCTCTCCTCTCCTTCATGCTGAGGGGGGGAACAAACCACGGAGCTGCTGTACTTCAGGTCAGCTGTGTTTCCTGCTGTACTTTAACTTAGTTTTAAATCTTAATTTTAATGAACTCAGCTGAAGCATGGAGGCAAAGTGGGAGAACACTGTGGCTGCAAACAATCCAACTGAGGTTGAAGTTTAAAAGACCAAACATAAGTCTACAGTCACAAACAGGAAGTTCATTACTAAAGTCTATATTCGTCTCTCATGTCTTTCACTTTCTATGAATGCTTATAAAGTTTAAAATGATTTGTTTTCAACTATGTTAAACACTTTCTTTTGATTTGTGCAAGAATGAGGCTCCATTAATAAACTTGTCTCGTATCGTATTCAGCGCTTCATTACAGGCGACTTTAAAGGGTTAGTTTGGGATTTCTGAATTGGGTTTGTATGAGAGAAACAGATGGAAGCTACAGCTACACACTGCTGGACATGGGGCAACAACTCTGGGAAATTTAAGGAGTTTATGGTGAAAACAATCTACAAAAACAGAGCCAGGGGATAGTACACTATATTGAACACATTTAAAACTAGAAAGCACTCGGAGAGCACAAACCTCCAAGGTAGCTCACATATTACATCTATAAGCAGTAGTTCCATGATAAAGTTACCATCACAATATGATTCATGACCCTGAAAACCCACACATAGCACTCAGAATCATGTTGATATCATTATTAGTTAGACAGTTATTGAACAAAAATGATTGTTCACTAATGGTGGTTATCTGGATCACCACCAAAATGTAATCATTTTTAAGTTGGCTAATTACCAACATCTGAAAATTTAATCAAAATCATCCCGTAGTTTTTGTGTAATCTTGCTAACAAACAAATCAACAAACAAACAAACTAACAAACGCCTGCAAAAACAAAACCTCCTTTGCGGATGTAACATTTTACTTTTCAATGACTGAGCCACTTTAGCACTACTTAGGTACAAGATTCTGATCCAAATCTCACTTTTGATTTATCAAGTTCCGTACTGTAATTTCTTGACTATAACTCGCAATTTTTTGCTCTTAAATAAGGTCTAATTTTTCGGGTGCATATGATACACGAGAACAAGCAAAATACTTATAATATTTCGTCTCGCCAACATCGCGATTGCAACACATCTGATACAAAGAGCCGAAATATTCTCTTGCGAAAACACATGCAAACACAGTGCGCTGCCATCTTGTGAGCAAGGTGACGCAAAATAGCTGCGCTGTGATTGGTGCTACTTTTGGTCGTCTCCTTAATTACCTCCGCCAGGGAGGTTTTGCTTTTGCCGGCATATATCTGTTTGTCGGTTGGTTGTTCGCAAGATTACACAAAAACGACTGGACAGATTTTGCTGAAATTTTCAGGAGATGTTGGTAATGGCCCAACTTAAAAATGATTAGATTTTGGTGGTGATCCAGATAACCGGCATTAGCGAACAATCGCTTTTGCTCAATAACTGTCTAACTAATAATGATATCAACATGATTCTGAGTGCTAGGTGAGGGTTTTCAGGGTCAAGGAATCATATTATGATGGTAACTTATCATAGAACTTTTGCTTATTGATGTAACAGCAATATGTGAGCTACCTTGGTGGAGGTTTGTGCTCTCCAAGAGCTTTCTAGTTAAACTACATGGAGTGCTTCTGCGACATATACCTCCAGCTCCCATATGATCTTTCTGTACATATGCAGGGCTTTTTTGCGCTCTACCTCAGTGCCTGTCATGTGATTTTATCATATAAATATCACATATGATATTGGTATTTTCCATTCAGTTAACCAGAAAGCAAATAATTTCTTTGAATGTCAATTTAGGCTTTGAGTGAAATCATCTGTTCATTTTTTTTATCATATTGTGTATCTGATCCTATTCTGTTTAGTTTGCTGTATTTAGTCCTCAGTGGGCTGACAATAATAACCGTTGGCAAATGTTCACCCATCATCCCATCCACCCTCCTCCTCCTCCACAGCCACGCTCACCTCCTTCAGTGTCCTGGAGAGCAATCAGCTGACAACCTGCTGTCCAGTGGCCCTGTCCATTCCCCGTGTCCTGTGTGGCTCAGTCTGACCAGTCTCAGACTGAGCATGAATGTGCAACTCAAATAAAAACACACAAGTCTGTTTCCCTGAAGATTGCTTGGATGAGATTTGGCACACTGTGGTTCTACATTATTGGGTTAGACTGGTCACAGTGGTCCAGCAGTCTCACAGCTCCACACGGAGGACTGCAGATTGCTCTTGTTTACCCTCATTCCAGAGTACCTGCAGAGACAACAACATGCATGACATTAAAACTTCATTTTGTACAGTCAAACTTTTAAAGACTGAGGGGTTTACAGTCTTCTGTGGAGGCTTCTCTGCCCTTTGGCAAACTGGACAATATCAGCTGACTGACAAAGAACAGATTGAAAAACAACATGACGGCTCTGCAGCTTGAACAGGTCTAATGAAGCACTGAGCTTGTATCAAATGAAAGGTGTGGCCCAGTTGCTGATGTGGGAAGCTTGGAACATCACAGGCTTTATGAGGATAAAGCTGACACTGGTGTGATATTAAGATTTGCTCTGTAACACTTAACATTAGGTTTTATATGGATGAGATCTATTCTCTTAGTATTGAGAGAACCACATCCTGCACTGTTGAAGAATTCTGATCTGGAAAAACAAAATCATAAGGAGGAAAAGACTGTGTTATTTGTTTAAGACAGGACAGGCTTTTAACGGAGACCCATTCACACTTGTAAAAAAAAAGAAAAGATCTGGACTGTACGGGGGTGAGTCGTGTGTGAGAAAACAAAGAGCTGAGTTTTTCACTCAAACTTTTCCTGGTAATTTCCTCACGCCCTCCTGGTATTTTACCAGGGTAAAATCTGAGTGAGTGGATGTCTGAACGCAGCAGTGAACAGACACGGTAATTCTCTGAGGAGAGTGGGGGGGAATGATGGCATCATCCTGTGTGATCGATGTGAAACTGGAAAAGTGAGACTTGACAGGACGGATTAAAAACAACCGCTGCTGTTTATTTGATTGCAAGGAGAGTAACTCAAACTCAAATGAGTCTGCATATTGAAAGTGTTGTTTCTGATTTACATCATTAAAGTTCAGTATATCTGCTCTAAAACGATCACCACAGGGTCTTTAACTCATCCACAGAGCCGTCTCGCGCTGCTGCTGGATGCGGAGCTGAAACACTACAGCTTTCTCTCTCGGGTGTAATCATCATGCATGCAGTGACGCTGCTTCATATTCACTTCTGTGAGCTCCAGTGCTCCTCTCAACTCTTTAACCGATGATGTTCATACACTTTTAAACACAGTCTAAAGAATGATATCTACCTGCTTGTCATGGACTTGAAAGTGAGGCGAGACGCGAAAACAAAGAAAAATGTTGGAGTGTTCCTTTAAGTCTCTAACTGTAATTTCTTTTAGTCCAGTCACAGCCAAAACACTGAGCAAATCATAAAAAGACATTACAAACTTAAAATTGATTGGTTCCACAGAAATACATAAGAAATGTTGAGTATTGTGTCATTTTGATACCACTGATGAAGTCACGTCTAAAGTCACGCTTCTTACTGAAGACGCTGTTTTTGTTGCTGTGCTCTGCGTTTATAAGGCAGCATGTTTGAACTTTCTTCACAGACAAAAATGCTTTACTGCTTAAAAATGGCTGCTTTAATTTCTTTGGCCAACAGATCTCACTGTTTCTATTTTTAACGAAAGCTCAAAATTTTGACTCTTTTTAAACATAAATTAAAAATTAACCACACATTTCAATGAGGCTTCGTCAGCTCATGAATCAGAGGACAAAAACCTGTTTGCTGCTGCACTTCATATTCTGAATATTAAAATTAATGAAACAAAAAAACAATTAGAGACACAGCTTTAAAACAGATCAATGTTATTCATTTCCTTTTCCTACTTGAAATATCCAGACATTTCATTTGACTTTAATTAAGTGTTGTATATATACAGTCTTTTTTTCATGGAGACTTCACCAGTGTTTCTCATTTACATCATTCACAGTTCACCCCTCAACAACTCGTTACCATAAGTACATTTCTCAATATCATCATTGTTTTATAAAGGTAAGACATAGTGAAGTCACAATTAAAGAGAAATGTTCAAACTTACCTGTTAGTTCAGGTAAAAGGAGTGAAATAAAATGTAAATGCATACAATCTAAGGACAAATGAATCCTCTATAAGAATGTTTATTAAAGCCTCATTAAATGTTTTTGATCATTAAAATGGGCTGGAGAAAATAAAAATATTAAAAGTACAGAAATACAAAGACTTTTCTTTACCCAGACATAAACATTCTTATACATCAGGAATAAATACATAAACTAAATACAGGATGAAAAAAATCACCACTTTGAATGTTCAGAATTTACCTGTGCAAAAAAAACTTTAATCTGATGGATGCTCTGGACATGATCTGTTCACTTCGAACCACTCGTCGATGCAGCTAAGAGACAAAGAAACAGGAAGTAAGTAAAACCAGAGTGGAAAACCAAACTCTAACATCAACCATGTGTCTGAAGGTTCACTGCAGCCTGAGAATGTTTATAAATGTGGGTATGGCGCCAATGAGTGGTGAAAAGCAGTTACTGCAATATAAATAATTTTTTTTTTACAGAGAGCGTTTTTTTCATTCTGTAAAGGAGGAAAGAGTTTCGTGTTGAGCTGGACTAAACGGGGAGCAAAAAAACTAATACACTGACATCATGAGAGCAGCAAACCTTTTCAAAGGACTATCTTTTAAAGCTTTATTAAAATATTTATTTATTTTTTCTTTTTCCTGTCCACATGACCATGTCTAACAGAATGTTTACTGCATCATTTTCACTTCTTACTATTAGACACTGTTGTCTGTCTGGGTTTGTATTTGTGAGCTCTTGTACATATTTTTACTTTTATTTGTAATTGTAAGGAAAAAAAACATTTTTCTGTTCTTCTTTATTCATTCATTCATTATCTACACTGCTCATCCCTTTTCGGGTCGCTGGGGCTGGAGCCTATCCCAGCTGAGATTGCACAAGAGGCAGGGTACACCCTAAACCAGTCGCCAGCCAATCACAGGGCCACATAGAGAGACAGAAAACCATTCACACTCATACCTAATGAGCATGTTTTTGGTCTGTGGGAGGAAGCTGGAGTGCCTGGAGAAAAGTACATGCCAACTCCACACAGAAAGGCCCTGACTAACAGGGGGATTGAACCAGCAGCCTGTGGGGCACGTCTTCCTGAAGTCATTAAATGTAAACTACAGTTGGTTTGCTGATCTTCATTGTCTCTGGCCTTCTGTGCCGGAGTTCTCAAATAAGTCGACTTCAGTTTGTTCGACCGGCTCTCTGATCACATGAGTTTCCTCCAGTGTGTAGCAGCACATGGGCGTCATGGCAAAAACATGAAGAGGTTTGAATCCTCACAACACAATGAACTTTAGGTTTGTGGTTACAACACAAGTCACTCATTATTCTCCCCAAAGGTGAAAAAATGTACGGAGTCATATTTTCATCGACCTGAAGAGCCTAAAAGGGTGTGGAACTAAAGAAAGGTGACTCAACCCTCGGGTCTCTGCGGCTTTTTTCTGCCACAAAGGGGTAATATTTAAAACTATCTGACCATAACTCTCTCTATTTAAGAGAGAGAAAACATTTTTGGTGAGGAAACTCAATTCTACATACATTTTGAAAACGTGGTTTCAAAAATTTTAAAAGGTCAAAAATACACTGTGGGCAAGTTTACTACCCACAAAACTTTAGCTCCTATAAAAACATTCTTCATCAAGCTCAGTCCTGATCAAAACATTTTTTTTGTTTAAATTATGGATTTTAACCCTTTACTTGTCAGTTTCATAGGTGATTTCACTGCAGTGCCATGGCTGCATTCCAAATGTGGACATGTGGTTATAATGGGAGTCAATGGGGAGTAAAACTTAACATCTTATGCTGTGCAAAAAATAATAAATGCACCAAAGCAGATGTTTTTACTAATCTTTGACATATCCAAGAGTGTGATAGCATGTAAAAAAATCTCCAGCCTCTGATCATTTTTTATATTAAAAATCAGTCATTTTGTGTTTTTTTCCACCAAATCAGTGACAATCAGTGGAATTGGCATTTAAAGGGTTAAAATCCATAATCTTTAAAAAAATATTAATAGTTTTGATCAGGGCTGAGACTGATGAAGAGATCTGAGTAAGAAGTTTTGAAAAAAATATATTTATCTGTTATGTTTTTACAACCGCTAACGTTGTGGCTTTTAAACGCCAAAACAGGATGAAAGGATGTGTTTTAATACAATACCCAAGGGTTAACTTCATAATCCAACTCTGTTACAGTTAAAAGAAGCATCATGTCTCTGTGAAGGTGAGATAATAAGAATCATAGACTGTGTATTAGGGCTGAAAGACTTATCGTTCTCACATCGAAGTCACAATTTCAGACAACGCAATCATGTGAACACAAAAGCCACCATTTTTGCAGCGCTCCTGACTGACCCCGGATCTGTTGTGTCAACTTTTTTACACATTCTGTTTTCAAATTTGCAGGCAATTTGCATTTAAGAATAGTTCGCAAATAAATGGCTTACTCACAAGTGTGAATCAGTTCTCATTGTTCACTTAAAAGAGCAGTTCAAAAGAGTCGACTCGTTCATGAACGTCACATCTCCACCGCAGAAGTGCTGGTGAGCAGGTCAACAACACAAAGCCTCTGTTTAGGAGAAGAAGTTGGAGTTTCCCTTAAATAATCATAACAAATTATTTATCATCAATATTAGATGATAAATAATGTGTTATGTGCTTTTGATTATTGATTTCCTTACTGTTGTCTATACTGTAAACACAGTGAATATTGCACTGAAGCTTGAAAATCGTAAATGGAATTGAAATCGCTATATCTGCCAGAAAAAAATCGCAATTCGATCTTTTCCTAAAATTTTTCAGCCCTACTGTGTATGAAGAAATATATAATACAGACAAGTCAAATTAATTCATTCTACCAAGAGTGGATAACTCTGAAAACACCGGCTTAGTGTTTCTGTGTAGACAACGAAAACGGTTAGTCTCAGAAACAATGACCTTTCGCTCAAACCGCATGTGTAAACCCTGACCACAACAGAAACAGTGGAGGAATACGGTGCTGAGTTCATGCTGCTGAATAATGTACCGGACCGAAAGTGTACTGAAACATACCGAACGGTGGCTCAACAACACCAAACAGAAATTAAACTTCTTCCATATCACTACTAAATGTGACTTTTCTCGTGCTGTTCATGTTTCCTGATAACGTACGTATGAAAATATTTCCTAACTCTATCAGGCCGGGATTTTATTGAGTCTTTTATCTACGACTTTAATTCCCTCCTTGTGCAGGACTTCTTGGATACCTGAATTTCTGAGTACAACACATGTACAGTCTGATTTCTAGGTTTATCAAGAAAAAACAGATTGTTTGACAAAAGCTGTTGAGAGGAAACAAACACCAAATTCTACCATGTTGTTCAGATTGTTCCAGTTTTGATGATTTTTACCCTCTTCTCAAGAACTGTGTCTGAATTTAGCTCTTTATTTTTTCAGCGATGCTCACAGATACTGGAGTTTGCCGGTGCTCTGTGTGATGCTCGTCCAGGAACCCTTTGGCTTAATACGAGGGTTTTTCTCTGATAGCAGCTGGTGTTCATTTTCAGCTGCAGAGCTCTTATTTATCTTCATAAACAGCAGGTTTTGGTAAAAAAAAAATTGCTTCGATTCAGGGAAAAACATAAAATTGCACTGATTATAATTTTTAAGTAAAGGATCTGTACTTTATCATACATGTTTGCATGAATTAGCACAGTATGAATTCACGTATTTGTCTAAGATAAAATGTCAGTAATATCTTTGTCTTGTCTGCATGAAGCACTAAATGCATTGACCGAGGAGTTTCAGCCATAATGACTCATCATTCATGCTCAGGATTTCTTCATCATACATCTGCAATTAAAAGGGGCAAAACAAAAAAGACCAAATGGCTAATTTACAGCTGATACAAATTGCAAAACTTCTTTCATTAAACTTACAATTAATCATGAACCCGAGACTTGAATGTTCCTCTGTTTACAACCGCAAGAGGATACGGAAAAAAATACAATAAAAAAAACAATCAAGGAGTTATTTTTACAAAGAATATAGCAGATGTGTCTTTTATCACAGTATTTCACAGATTATGTTATTGTTGCTCAGTTTTGTTGACCTGTAACTTAGATAACTGTCCATGAAGCCAGAAAGTTTTATTAATTTTTTGATCTTCAAAGCTTACCAAGACGATATGAAATAGGGCTGCACAAGAGATCTTAATGTTGCCATCATTGCAATAAGAACATAAGCTATAAACATGTACAAAATCAGATCATGATAATGACAAAAAGATTTGCTCTTTAAAAGTAAACTAGCTGTTCATCCTCACATATAATGATTGCATGTGCTATCCAGACATTTATTTGGACACAGGAGAGACATGTAGCGAAAAGGAAAATGCTCAATAATTCACAATTCATATTCTTACCATAAAATTACAACAATCATATTCTATTTTTTCTATTTCTATTTTTTACCACCAAAGCTTTAGATGAAAATGATTCTGTAGTTAAAATTAACTTAATGATGAGGATCGTATGATCCAAATTAATTGAACATATATGAACCTGCTTTGTTTACTTTGAATAAATTCTTGTATTTTTTTATGATGCAGTTTATATATGACGTCATATCACAATGTCACCTTTTTCCAGTTACAACTTGGCCTTCATATGAGGGCTGGGCGATCAGTTTGAAATTAATGCTTTTTTTTTTTTTTTTTAGTGTATTTGGTGCATCAAATTGACTTTTTACATATTTTCATCATGTTCAAATCTCCTAAGCTTTTGGTCAAAACAAACCTCATCTCAAATCCTTAAAAAATGATAATAATAAATAATAAATAATAAAATAAAATGGGCACAGTGGCGCAGCAGGTAGTGCACGTGCCTCACAGCAAGAAGGTCGCTGGTTCATTTCCCGGGTTGGGCAGGGCCTTTCTGTGTGAAGTTTGCATGTTCTTCCCGTGCATGCATGGGTTCTCTCCGGGCACTCCGGCCTCCTCCCACAGACCAAAAACATGCTCATTAGGTTAATTGGTCTCCCTAAATTGCCCTTAGGTATGAGTGTGAGCGTGAATGGTTGTCTGTCTCTATATGTTGCCCTGCAATCGACTGGCGACCTGTTCAGGGTGTACCCCGCCTCTCGCCCAATGACAGCTGGGATAGGCTCCAGCCCCCCGCAACCCCAAAAGGGATAGTCGGTATAGAAAATGAATGAATAAAATAAAATTATAAATATACTTTGTAGCTACTGGATTCCTTTTCAACTGTAGTGTGCAGTAAAAACTGGAGAGGAAAATGCCAGGATGTACAGAATGAGTTATCACGGTAAGTATAATTAATAAATGTACATGTGGACACTCTGTTGTTGTTATTCTCATAAAGACACCACTCTTGGTTTAAAACTGAAGGACCAGCACTTAAATGTCTCTACATTAAGATGCAGATTATGGATATCAGGGATACATAATGTTCCTGTAAAGAGCTTCATACCCTTTGTGATAGATGCAGAGGCAGGGCAGGCGAGCGATGGTGTCCCCCTGTGTCAGATCCTCCAGGCAGATTGCACATTCCCCAGTATCCTTTGTCAGGACGTCCTCTGCGAGAAAGCAAACAAAAAACACAGATGTTGTTAACGAATGAAGGCACTGACTCATCTATCCAAGTATGATTTGAAATTTATTGCTGACATTAAAGTGATTCTGGTTTAAGATGTGTTTCTGGACTGTTACTTCCACAGAGGATCACACTCTAAAGGTCATTTCTGACTCAGAGCTATCTTTAACCCGTTCACACTTTCCAAAAGATCTTGAAATTATCGGACACTATCCAGCCGAGGCGCATGTGTGAACGCAAACAGCAGAGTTTTTCACTCGGCTTTTCCCCATAATATTTTATCCACCTAAAGTCAGAGTGGGCTCTTGTCTGACGGCTGCAGTGAATTATCAGAGTGATCCACTGAGGCGAAGCTGGTGACATCATCCTGTGTGGGAAATCGACGTGAAACCAGAAACCATCCTGATACTACTGGATTACAGTCTTTCAAACTAAAAATCAGTATGCAAAGATTCAACAAACTTGAGGGTTCAATATATTCTGCAAATACTGGCAGAAAACTTCATACGTATGTGTTCATACTAATATTCAGCTTTTGAAGAAATTATCTGCCGATACCAATATCATACTGATACCATGCATCCCTCCCCTTTAGTCTTTTGGTTCCTGCACTGAGAAAAACTTACACAAATTCTTAAGGTGTTCATTGTCAAAAATCTGTAAAAACAACATGTTTGACCAAACAGGAGTGGTGATGAAATGTATCTTTTACTGTAAGGAAGAGGTGATGATCACAATGTATATTCACCAAGTCTTCTTTTGGTAACTTCTTTGTGTGTACTAAGAACATTATATTATAAAATCATGCTTCTTATTAGTGCTATATAAAAAACACGGCCATGCAACAGTAATAAACTTAATTGTCTGTCCTAGTGATGAAAACTATAAGAATAAATGACAGAGAGGTGTCAAGAGTCAAAAGGCAGAATGCCTCAGTTTGAAGGTGAACTAAAATACAAACACGTCCTGAATTTAATAAAATATCAACATTTTGCAATGAAATATCTGAAAGAATCATGCATCAATATACTGTGGTGTTTTAGTGATTTAATATTTTCTTACACCAGAATTAAAAAAACAGAGTTGGTTAAAAGAAAGAAAAAAATGAAACTAAGCTGTCAGCATATCTGCTGCCTGAATAACCTGCACGAGTGCTTCTGCTGAGATCTTGAGGTGGTTAACTTAATAAATAAGAGCAGTTTTATTATTTTTATTTTCAACAGAAAGGTTTCTCATGACTCTGAACAGCACAAATGTGATGTCCTCATGTGGCTGCTGTGCTTCTACAAAACACACCTCCTTGGACTTCTGTTTTTGCCGTGTGTGCTCACACAACCCCGTTTGTCTGGACAGTTCACACACGAGAAGCTTTTATCTGACTTTTGCTCTTTGTTAAAGTCTGCAGAGAGGCTTTGAGAGCCACTGATGGAGGATGGGTGTATAATACTCTGTCTGGGTTAAATGGCCAAAGGGAAATCTTAACCTCAGCCAACCCTGCTCACACACAGTCTAAATGTACAGTGTGTGTGTGTATGTGTCCTTGTACTTTTTCCATACAACCTTTTAAAAGCGGTTCAAGACCGTTAAATTTTACGCTCTGTAATTTTGAAAATAACAGAAAAAACAGATCCAGAATCAGATTTTTCAGCCTAGTGTAGTGCCCATGAACAGCAGGGGGAGAGAGAAAACTGATCCGGGATCTGCATGAGCGGCAGCGACCCGTCATGTGACTGGGTTCAGAGGTCAAAGCACAGACGGGAGTTGAAAAGAAGGAAAAAAAACATCGAGAGGCGATGAGTCCAACTCTGAAAGCAACTTTAGCAGAAAAAGAGGAAACATGGTGTGTTTTTGTCAGTATATTTCACACGAGGCGGATTTAAAGAAAAGATTCTCTGAAGCCTCAATAAAGTCAAAACAAATGGAGGGAGTTATACTTGGACACAAAACTGATAATGTTGTGTTTATAAAACTGAACATTTGTCCTGTTGATGTTCGGATGATGAACCCAGAGAACAGTGATAGTTCCTTGAAGTCAGCGGAGTGTTCTACTCTCAGAGGAGGTCAATGGTAAGACAACCTGTGCTCACAGGCCTGATGTGGACTTAATACCATTTTATACACACAGAGAATCACTTTTAAGAATTACAAGATTATAACTTAAAGCATAAGATGCTCCTTTTTCTTTCATTATAAATTTGTGTAATATTAATCAGTCAATAATGCATGTTTTAATTATGTATTTAACATAATTAAAACATGCTGACTAGTTTGTATCAACCAGTTATTGAAATATTTCTTTAAAAGATATACTTTTGCCCATGAATATAATATTTACTGATTCAGTCTATCAAATGATACCATTAAATACCTACATACTGTGTCTCAAGCTTGTATTGTTCTAATCTGTTGTATGAGATCATAAACTGATATTATTACAAATACATTCAGATTTTGTAGAATGCCAATTAGAATTAGATTAAATTCTGAATAATAAAACTCAACTTTATTTATAAAGCAGATTTTACATGTAAAAATGCAGGGTGTGGAAAAAACTGATGGATCTAATTTCAAGGTCTACTTTGTAATTTTGAAATACTTTTTTTTGCTGCAGTATTGAAACACGCATTGAATATCCGGTATCATTTCAAAGTTCAAATTCGGGTGTTGTGACCCCGGTGTGTCCACACTCTGCTCAGTGGTTTTCACCTTTTCTTTCTACTGACATTATTGGTCAGAGTCTAAAGTAAAATCAGCATGCAACCATTAAAGCCATCACCTGCAGCAAAACACACAGAGTCATTAGAGCTGGCCTTATGCAACAGAGGATTAACCCACATAGGCCTGGAAAAGCCTGTTATTATGGGCTGCAGCACACGACATGCAGCTCAGCTGAAAGGAAAACATCTTTGGAGTACAGACGGTGAAGCTCATCCATACAGACAGAGACAGAGCACTGATTTATGGTGCTAATATCTGATGCTGTGATAAAAATGCTGGCTTCAGATTCGTACATTTTGTTTCCATGATGCTCAGTTAAGAGATCAGAATCTGTCCAGCCATCACATCAATGTGTTGTAAAGCTTTATTAGATTTTTGTCCATATCTGATCGGCTGATATTTCCAAACTCATTATCACTGAAACCAAAGCGTCGTATTTTATTTACAAGACAGGAGGCCTTTAATGCTGGACAGCCTCTGTTTCCAACACGCGGTCCAGGGGGCAGCTCTGGTGTGGTCAAAATATGGTCAACAACATTTGGCTAAAACAGTGATTTTATGACTAAACGGATACTTTCTTCAAAGGTGTTTGGCAGGAGCTGATAACCTGTATCAGCTACAGTTGATTTTGATCCTGACAGAATAAAAAAAACTCTCCAAGTGAACGAACTCAGAAGAAGTCACTGAAGGTACCCTCTATTGTCCCATTTCAGGGTGAGGTAATTAAATTGGGTTTTTGATAATTCATTAATCATTCATTAAGCTTCATATTGAAGAACTGATAAAGAAGTTAAGCTGCAGCTTGGCTTTTATTTCAGATAAGTCTTGCTGCTGCTACTTATAGGCCTCTGCTTGATTATGGTGATGTTATACATGCAGCCACTTAGTGTCTTGAATATTTGGATGCTGTTTATCATGGAGCATTGAGGTTTATAACATTTAACACTCTGTAAGGATGAGGTGGTTGTTCTTTTACCATCCATAGCCTGAATAATTGGCAAATCCAAATTTACAAGGCTACACTTAACCCGTGCTTGAGTAACTGTATTCATTTTAATACTGCTGGGAGCTACACTCTTTGCTCTATGACTGAGGGACCGTCCCCATGGAGACCAATTCAGGCGTATCTGCTCCAGTTTTTAGTCATAAAAGTGTTTTGGGTGCCCGAAAACGCACATGTTTGAAAATGGGTCCCAGAGTGGATAAATCTAAAAGTGTTTCCGTGTGGACAACGAAAACGAATAGTTTTGGAAACCCCAACAACAACAGAAGCAATGGTGGAACACAGTTTGAAGCTCCTGAGCTTGTTTTGGCTTTAAAGCAAAATCTTCTGCTTCTCTATGACCCTGGGAGCAACAAGGGGACACGGAGAACAGCAGACACCAGTGTTTGTTGACTCTTCTCTGAGGGCTACAGCACTTAGACATCCATCTGAATGCCTGATATCTACTAACTCTGTGATAGCAAAAAGCAAACGTAACTAAGCCAACAGTTTTATTGGGATTTTTTTGTACAACGATGATTTATGACCTTACCACCTAAACAGACAGTTCAGTATAGACTATACAGAACGTATTCCACGAGTCCATGTGGGCAACAGCTCATAGAAAGTGATTTGGGAGGGAGGACCCTTTCAAAGACATGTTGGGAAAGTGACTGCACAATAATTCAGTCAATTATGAACAAAGTCATAGACTTGAGACAATTTGTAAGCAACCTTTCACCAAAATACATTATATTGCCAAAAGTATTCTTTCGTCTGCCTTCACACACATATGAACTTGAGTGACATCCCATTCTTAATCCAGAGGGTTTAATATGATGTTGGCCCACCCTCTGCAGCTAGAACAGCTTCAGCTCTTCTGGGAAGGCTTTCTACAAAGTTTAGGAGTTTTCAGAGTCTTGACCATTCCTCCAGAAGCACATTTGTGAGGTCAAACAGTGATGCTGGACAAGAAGGCCTGGCTCTCAGTCTCTGCTCTAATTCATCCCAAAGGTTGAGATCAGGACTCTGTGCAGGCCAGTGAAGTTCTTCCACACCAAACTCCCTCATCCATGTAGGGCCCTATAAAATATGCGATCATGGAATCGAGGATGGAATCATTGAATTAGACATTAAACGCGGAATTCAATATAAACACGAATATCATGGAAAAGGCCGACATTTTACGTAAAAGCACTTTTTTCTGACTATAAGGAACTTATCTCTCTGGAAAATGCCCCAAGGGGGTCACTTAAGGCTGCGGACACTGCACGCTTCACTTCCTCTCCCCCTCGTCTTCCTCTCATTAACGATGTAAACATGTCACAGCGGCCGTCTGAGACTCCTGCTCTAGAGTCCAGCAGTGTGCTTTACTCCACTGCATCATACCCTTTGCTTTGAACATGTTGATTTAATGTTTGGATGTAGCTGCTTGGCCATGGAAACCCATTCATAAAGCTCTCTGCACACTGTTCTTGAGCTGATGTGAAGGCCACATGAAGTTTGGAGGTCTGTAGCTGCTGACTCTGCAGATCATTGGTGACCTCTGTGCGCTATGACCTTCAGCATCTGCTGACCCCACTCTGTGATTTTACGTGGGCTACCACTTTGTGGTTGAGTTGCTGTTGTTCCCAGTCACTCCCACTTTGTTATAACACCATTTACAGTTGACTGTGGAACATTCAGTAGTGAGGAAATTGGACTTATTGCTCAGGTTTTCTCCTATCACGGTACCATACTGGAATTCACTGAGCTCCTGAGAGCGACCCATTCCTAACAAATGTTTGTAGAAGCAGTCTGCATGCTGAGGTGCTTGATTTTCTTGGCCCAGAAGATTGAGGCCAAGATGGGGCAGGAAAACTCCAGAGAGCTGTGGTGTGGGATGAAACGGATGACAGGCTTCAACAGACCTGCACCCAGAGCTGAGGGAGACCCAGAGTTTGCTTCTGAGCTGAACCTATTCTTCAATAGGTTCGACACAACCCCCACCCCGGTGAGCTCAGAGAATGGATCTGGGTCTTCAACCCCCACCCCAGCCCCCACTCACAACTCTGCAGGAGACTCTGCCCCCCTCCCTGGCACATCTTCATCCCCCTCCCCTAGCTTGCAAGTGGCTCCAACAGACAGCCCCCCCTCTCCCCCCAACCTACCCCCCCTGGACACCAACCTCACCCAGCACCCCTCCCTCTCTCCCTGCCTCACACTCACGTCCAGCCAGGTACAGAGGGAGCTCTCCAAACTCCGCACCAACAAAGCCAGTGGGCCAGACAACATCAGCCCCAGGGTCCTCAGGGTGTGTGCCGGGCAGCTCGCTGGAGTCTTTCAGCACCTCTTTAACCTCTCCCTGAGGTTGATGAAGGTGCCTGAACTGTGGAAGACCTCCTGCATCGTCCCGGTACCAAAAAAAGGACGTCCCAGCGCTCTCAATGACTACAGACCTGTGGCACTGACGTCACATGTCATGAAGACCTTTGAGAGGCTGGTTCTTCAGCACCTGAGGACTCTGCTCTCTGCTTTCCAGGATCCTCTGCAGTTTGCATACCAGCAGCACATCGGCGTGGAGGATGCCATCATCTTCCTCACCCACAGGGCCCTGTCACACCTGGAGAGACCAGGGGGCACTGTGAGAGTCATGTTCTTTGACTTCTCTAGTGCCTTCAACACCATCAGGCCCTGCCTCCTGGGGGAAAAGCTGCTGGACATGCAACTGCACCCCGACACCACAGCCTGGATACTGGACTACCTCACAGGCAACAACCTGAAGCTCAACATCAGCAAGACCAAGGAGGTGGTGGTGGACTACCGGAGGAGCAGGAGGTCCCCTGCCCCCATCATCATCCAGGGGGAGGAAGTGGAGAGGGTGGACTCGTACCGGTACCTTGGGGTCCACATTAACGATAAACTGGACTGGTCACACAATACAGATGCCCTCTTCAGGAAAGGACAGAGCAGGCTGTTCTTCCTGAGGAGACTCAGGTCGTTTGGCGTCTGCAGCAGGCTCCTGAAGACCTTCTACCAGTCTGTGGTGGCCAGCGCACTCTTCTTTGCTGTAGTGTGCTGGTGGGGCGGCATCAAGACTGGTGAGGTCAACAGGCTCAACAAACTGGTGAAGAAGGCCCGTTCTGTGGTGGGCCTTCAATTGGACACTTTACAGACTGTGGCTGAGAGGAGGATCAAGGACAAAATCATGTCGATCCTGGACAACCCCTCTCATCCTCTCTACGACGAGCTGTGGGACATGGGAAGCTCCTTCAGCCAACGCATCATCCCCACCAGAAGCAGAACTGAGCGCTTCAGGCGTTCCTTTGTGCCCACCGCCATCAGACTTTACAACAGCAGCGGAGGCCACAGTCTGTCACTGCACTGACCCCACCCCCACCCCCCGAAACAGCAATGGATGTACTCAAGCAATATGACACTGGACTGCACTTTAATAGATCTATAGTAATCCTCCATATGCTCCAGACCACCTCTACACCTCTATCCATACTGTACTGTTATTGATTCATATACCTGATCATGGTTCATCACTCTAGGTAAATAATTTGCACTGTTACTGTGTGGTCAGTAAGTGCTGCTACATTTCACATTGTCACTTTAATATCACTGTCACTTTATTTTTATCTTTACTGCACTGCACAGGAGGCTCAGCTGGTTTGTACGGTGTTAAATTATTATTTTAGTATGTTAGTTAATTTGATAATTGAACGCCACTTATTCTGTTAATTTAGTGCTTAGTATGTTAGTTAATTTGATAATTGAACGCCACTTACTCTGTTAATTTAGTGCTTAGTATGTTAGTTAATTTTGATAATTGTAAATATCTTCTATTCCTTGATCTATGTCTTATGCATGCTACTATCCCTGTACTTGCCCTGTACTGCTGCAATACCAGAATTTCCCCTTTGGGGATCAATAAAGGACTATCTTATCTTATCTTATCTTATATACCTGTGGCCGTGGAAGTGACTGGAACACCTGAATTCAATGGGTGAGAATATTTCTGGCAGTATAGTGTAATTTGGGAGTAGAGGAAAAATAATTTTTCCATCCAGAAATGTTTTGAGAGTTATTTGTTCCCCATTAAAGCAGTCATTGTTTACAGGCTTGCCATTGCCTCTGTCATCACACTCTTAGCTCCTGTCTCTTTGTCCTCAAATCAAGCTGACTGGTCAGTGCCTCTGCAGACAGAGCTCAATCACTCCCACTTGGAGCTTTGCAGGATGCCTCTGTCTGAATAGAGACATGGTGGATCCAGCTACACAACCTAACAATACTATTCAGTATGAAAATGACTGTAGTTCTTATCAGAAACCATCATGCTGACCCTGGTTCAAACCAGACAGCATCAGTCTCTCTGAACTATCCCCATCTGTAATGACTGACTGAGTGATCAAGGATCTGTCAGTAGGGAGTGAATCAGATTGCAGGTTGACCTCTGAGCAGGGTTTTTTTTATTAAGTCGGGGCATGCTGAACAGAGGATGAAAAACTTTGCTCTGACAGAGTCATCAGTCTGTTTCACTGTTGGTTGTAAATCAGAAAAGAGGTCATGAAAAATCTCTGTAGTGGGCAGACACACGCAGGCGGAGCTGTGATGTCATGCAAACATAACAGCTGCTGTGTGTGCGTGTGCGGGATATATTTAGAGGCCAGAGGTTTGTGTGTGTCTGAGTGTGTACTGTATGTGTGAGATAATAGACACTGCCACAGGAGGCCAGACCACCAGAGCTACTGATGTGAAAAATATGAGCAATTTTCTCTCCCATCTCCTTCCATTTATGTCCAAGCTAGTCATCAGCAGCATGACTGAACAGTTTTGGGAAACTGAATTTATGTTTTTTTTTTTACATTTGTAATAAATCAAATTGCATTTTCATCTAAAAAAAAAAATGCTTAGCACAGGAGATAAATGTTGTTAAGTGTTGTCCATTACTTCTGTGATCAAACAATATTATCTGTTTGAGTCATTTTCTGGTTGTACATCTTAACTCCATCCTACTGTCATGTTAGCTGGTGAAGCCCTCTGACAGTCATGCAGGAATACACACATGTGCAGAGTAGGAGGAGGAAACGGGAAGAAAGGGGAAATGACATGCTTCCTCATAGGTAAATGTCATCAACCAATTCGAACAATGTTTTCAGTAATATTTAGTCAACATGATCAGCCCATATATTAGAAATAAATCAAACTCACCATCTTAACCTCTTGTGACTACAGCTACAGCTGACCAACACATTCAGTAGCCTATGTGCCATTTACAGGCTGCATTTTGTAGAAGTGTGCCGATACATCGATTATTAGATTAATAGTATTGCGGCACGTGAGGATTCAATTATGATTCATAAATGTTCAAAAACAATTATTTACCACAATAACTAAAGGCCAGGAACACAACCGCTGCTTGCGGAACTAAAGTATTGGTTGCACGTGCCACCCCGGCACCTTAAGGGACGGACCGGGTGAAGATGGTGGCAGCTAGTTCTTTAGCTACAGTAAAGCCTGGCTCACACTACAGGATTTTAAAAATCTTATAAGATTCTGAAATCGGGTTGTATCACACACATAAAGAGAATCTTGACAGATTATCTTCTCTTACTACAGGATTTCATCAAGATTATCGGACCAGAGAGACGCTCAACGTGATCCTACGTCATCTCACCAAGGAGATGACGTAGGACCACGCTGAGACAAAATATGGAGACTAGTGCGGCAGTTAAACAAACAAATCATTATTCCTTCTCGCTTATTACTGTTAACTAGTAAAATGCGCTTGTATAACTGATGTATACAAGCAATATCACATGAGAGCGAGAGCTGTTGTCCTGGATATCAGCGCTGGGGTGATTACCTGCGGCACTCTGCCACATTATTATCTCACCTGGAATATTTAATGCAGATGCAATTTCTCTCCAACGCTTGTCCTTTTGCAGCTCCGACGAGTCTGTGAGACGATCGTGGGGCTTAAGATTGATCTGTCACCTGCTCACACTAGAAGATAATCTTGGTCGAACGTCGGGGCCGATTTTGGTCCCCGACCAGATTTCTTCCCCAATTGTCAGGAGGGCTGAACCTGAGGTTAAATCGGGGCCGAGAATCCTGTAGTGTGAACCAGGCTTTACAGAGCGTGAGATTCACTCTTCAGGATTAAAAGCTGGCGTTTGGAGGCATTTCGGTTTTTATGAAGACGAAAATGGAAAGGGCATTGACAAAACCTACTCCTTATGTAAGGCGTGTAAAACCAAAATTAAGTACAGTGGTAACACTACGAACAAGTGCCAGCACCTCACGCGTTTCCGCCCTGGTTAGAGAGAGAGAAGAATCCACCGGTTGTTGCTGCTAACTAGGGCTGAACGATATGGACAAAATTTCATATCTCGATATTCATGCCAGATATCTCGATATCAATACGATATGATATGACTACGGGTTTGGTGAAATCCAAGCATTTTTCAGAAATATAAAAACAACATAATACAAAAGAATGCGGAAAGTGCAGTTTTAGCGCGTGGGAAATCTTTATCGTTTATATTGTTGCTTTTCGATATTAATATCTTGAATGTTCATATCTCGATATCGATACGATAACGATATATTGTTCAGCCCTACTGCTAACCAGTGAACAAATAGAAGAAGGACTATCAAAACTTCCCCACAGAACTGAAAGGGCGAAACAAATCTCATCATCCATAGCATCCTTAATCGTTAAGGACCTACGTTCACATGCGGTCGTTAACAACCAGGGCTTTGTGCTCTGCTGCAAACGTTGGAGCCAACATACAAACTGAATGTCTGCACTTGAGAGAGGTAACTGGTAATCTTTATTTCTTGTCAATAAGAGCAGCTTTTTGCTGTGTAGGCTGCAGCAACAGGTACACTTTTTCCTGTTGATTCCATGGGTCCTGTTGGATCATTTGGTAATTTGACATAAATTCACATCATACAGTGTCTCTTTGGCAAAAGCAGAATATTCTGCAACCTGAGTGCGCAATCAGGAGACACACAGATCCTACAGTGTTGAGTTAAGCGGGGTCCACACATAAGAATTTTCTAGATGTTTTATCTGTTAGAGACCTCACACATGAAGATAAAAAAAATCAGGCATTGAACAGTTTTGATCGTACTGTATGTGTCCTGCTTCGATAATCTCAACACAGCACACCACACACATAACCATTCTGTCCCACCACCGATCTGGAATCTAGTCCTCCATGCCAGAAATCTCATGTGATCTACGTGATCTAGCAAAAACGAAGAAGAAGCATAGCAACAACTATAAATGTTGTCCACGGCAACAACTGGAAAACACAACACGCAACATGGGAGAGGATATATGAGAAGAGGGGATGATGGTGGTCTTGGGACTTCTTTTAATTATTTCAGGATTTTTTCATCAAAAATAAAGACTGTGGAAAAAATCCTGGAGACAGCATGAATATGTGAGCTGGTCCTCTGTCTCTGAGGTCCACCGAACTTTATGTCTATGTTTCAGGTCGGCCATGCTTGTATTTGTTTACGCCTGCCTCCTTGCTCCTCAGTCAGCTCGCTTCTTGATTGGCTACATTCACGTCACAATTCACAGAGTCATGAATCGGAAGTCATCAGCTTTCCTCACACACAAAGATTTTTGGTCCGAAACATTGAACAAGTTTAATATTTACGATTGTCAATTATCGGGACAAATTCCCTCGTAATACACCTCAGACCACAGGATAATCTTATAGGATAATCTTATAAAACAGAACATAATCTAGTGTTTGCCATCCTTGATCGGGAAGGGGGAAAGTCGGGACAAAAAACAGCCCGAAAATCTTTATGTGTGTACTAGGGCTGAACAATATAATTATCGTATCGATACTGAGATATGAACATTCAAGATATTAATATCTAAAAGCAACGATATAAACGATATAGATTTCCCCCGCGCAAAAACTGCACTTTCCACATTCTTTTGTATTATGATGTTTGTATTTTTCTGGAAAATGCTTGGTTTCCAACGAACCTGTAGTCATATCGTATTGTATCGATATCGAGATATCTGGCATGTATATCGAGATATGAAATTTTGTCCATATCGTTCAGCCCTAGTGTGTACCCCGCTTTCTATGCTGCCCGACATCAAATGTGTAGCCTACATGCATGCCAGCTGTGGCTAGAGAACCCTACTGCTTTTATACCAGGCGCCTGGCTGTATCTCTCTGCTGTCACAGGTCTATTTCTCCATATATATCACCCCAATAATAAGCCTATACTGAAAGGTCCAGAAGAATACACAGTACATCTCCCCACAAGGAACCTGATCAATTGAATAACAGATCTGGGAAACCTGTAGAATGCAAACATTCTGATAATCCCCACTAATGCCATTCCTTTGTGTACATCCAGGTAAGAGAGCATCTTGTCTATACGGCGACAGCCGTTAAACCAATAAATACAGTGGTTTGCTGTGGGTGGCTGTGGTACATTTTAGACAAAGCATTTGACTGGGGTTTTGGTCTTGTATTGATTGATGAATAAGAATAACACTTTAAACAACATGCAAGTTTCATCAGAGAGTGTCCCACCTATAGCTTTTTTGAAGTCTATCTGAAGAAAACCGGCTAAAATCTAACCAGACCTGAACACATTGGATATGCAGGAATAGAAACACTATCTATTCCTGCATAGCTACAAACAGATTTATTTATATATTAATTTTATTTGCCTCCTTCTATCATTCTAACACATTGGTGGTATATCTATTTGTTTCATTATACATATCAGAATGGCACTTTTGATGGTATATCTATTTGGTGCAATATAATTAAGAGTATGTGCAATTAAATGTATGCTATATTACGTTTGCGTTATGTTGGTTTTGCTTTTCCTATGAGTATAATTTTTAAAAAATGTGTCTTTCCTCCTCGGAGAACATCTATCAGGGACAACGGATGGAAATTAGCCAATGGCTATAGTCTGGCTTGTTTACTTTGCTCTGTCCCCTCTGAAATAAATAAATCAATCAATCAACTGTTTTGCCAACATCTTCCAGCATCTTTACTATCAGCCAAAATGAATTTGGGGTTTGGTTTCACATCCCTTTTTGTAAACAAAACACATCTTAAGCACTCCTTTTTGATGGAGTAAATTTGTCCAATAACATGGCTCACTGCTTTTATACAGCTTTGTCTTGAATATAAGACAGTTTAGGAGACACCGCAAAAGTAGGGAGAAGAGTCAGATAGATGTATATTTAAGGACTTCAGTCAGAAGTCAAGCCTGCTGCATATTTTTGCAGTGTACTGTGGCTCTCACTCTGACACTTGCCTTCAGTGATGTGTTTTGTCTCAGAGATTTCTTCAGTCTTTTCCTGATTGGCACACTGTAGGGAACTAACTGACCACAAACATCATATGACTTACAGCTACGGTAATCAGAGAGGAAACAGTGACTGATAAACAGGAAGTCAGTTTACCCAAAGAAGAACTAAAACTGCCTTCAGCACACTTCAAAAATCAGAAAATTTACATTCAAGTTCACACATACAAGACAACCTATCCTGATTTGTGATATTCTTAGGCACGGACATGCCACTGTTATTTAAAAGGTGCAGATACATATTTTTATACTTTATTTTCATTGATGGATCCCATTTAAGGAACAAAGTTTTACTGTTGTCAGGAGGTCATCCATACTAAGAAGGAAACTCTTGTTTTACAAACATTGCCATGCTCTGTCAAGACCCACTGTCAACTTTCCCCAAAATGCCACCACACTGCCAGTGGTTTCTCTTTGTACAATGTCTGACCACTGATGCAACACCGAACTCTGTTTTACAATGAGCTCCAAAGTCTTTAAGCACTAACAACATAGACTGTCCCATGTATTTCACTAGTCCATCTGGAAAAGAGCCCACAGAAAGTGTTTGTAAGGGTAGAACCTTTCAAAAGCATATCCAGCAGGTGACTGTAAAATCGTTCCATCAGTCCCTTTAATAAGTCATGAGATAATATGACTAGATAACAATAATAAGCTGCAGTTTAAAGGACAGAACGTGAGCCACTTAATAAAGCAAACTTTGCAGATCATGTTGCAAGTGGAGCCAAAACACCTTTTCTAGAGAGAAGTTTGTAGTGTTATTTTTTCATGAAATGATCCAGATCTAATAAAACTGCTACTGAAGCGGTTAGCATCTATGCTAATCTCTGTATGAACAGTCACTTCATGCTGTCGTCTCTCTCGCAGCTCCCACCTCTTCCTGCTCCAAAGGACTCCAATAGGGCAGCTCACGATCGTTGTAGACTGGAGAGCTTGGAAAGATGGATCAGCCTGATTACAGCCATTTAATCAGGCTGATCCATCCGCACTGCAAAGTCATATACATATTACAAAATCCAAAACCAGTGAAGTTGGCACGTTATGTAAATCGTAAATAAAAACAGAATACAATGATTTGCAAATCCATTTCAACCTATATTCAATTGAATACACAGCAAAGACAAGATACTTAACGTTCGAACTGGTAAACTGTGTTATTTTTTGCAAATATTAGCTCATTTTGAATTTGATGCCTGCAACATGTTTCAAAAAAGCTGGCACAAGTGGCAAAAAAGACTGAGAAAGTTGAGGAATGCTCATCAAACACTTATGTGGAACATCCCACAGGTGAACAGGCTAATTGAGAACAGGTGGGTGCCATGATTGGGTATAAAAGCAGCTTCCCTGAAATGGTCAGTCATTCACAAACAAGGATGGGGCGAGGGTCACCTCTTTGTGAACAAATGCGTGAGCAAATTGTCGAACAGTTTAAGAACAACATTTCTCAACCAGCTATTGCAAGGAATTTAGGGATTTCATCATCTACGGTCCGTAATATTATCAAAAGGTTCAGAGAATCTGGAGAAATTACTGCACGTAAGCAGCAAGGCCGAAAACCAACATTGAAATGCCCGTGACCTTCGATACCTCAGGCGGTACTGCATCAAAAACTGGCATCACTGTGTAAAGGATATCACCACATGGGCTCAGGAACATTTTAGAAAACCACTGTCAGTAACTACAGTTCGTCGCTACATCTGTAAGTGCAAGTTAAAACTCTACCATGCAAAGCGAAAGCCATTTATCAACAACACCCAGAAGCACCGCCGGCTTCGCTGGGCCCGCACTCATCTAAGATGGACTGATGCAAAGTGGAAAAGTGTTCTGTGGTCTGACGAGTCCACATTTCAGATTGTTTTTGGAAAGTGTGGTCGTCGTGTCCTCCGGACCAAAGAGGAAAAGAACCAGCCGGACTGTTATAGGCGCAAAGTTCAAAAGCCAGCATCTGTGATGGTATGGGGGTGTATTAGTGCCCAAGGCATGGGTAACTTACACATCTGTGAAGGCACCATTAATGCTGAAGGTACATACAGGTTTTGGAGCAACATATGTTGCCATCCAAGCAACGTCTTTTTCATGGACGCCCCTGCTTATTTCAGCAAGACAATGCCAAGCCACATTCTGCACGTGTTACAACAGCGTGGCTTCGTAGTAAAAGAGTGCGGGTACTAGACTGGCCTGCCTGTAGTCCAGACCTGTCCCCCATTGAAAATGTGTGGCGCATTATGAAGCGTAAAATACAACAACGGAGACCCCGGACTGTTGAACAACTTAAGCTGTACATCAAGCAAGAATGGGAAAGAATTCCACCCGAAAAGCTTCAAAAATTGGTCTCCTCAGTTCCCAAGCGTTTACTGAGTGTTGTTAAAAGGAAAGGTGATGTAACACAGTGGTAAAAATGCCCCGTGCCAACTTTTTTGCAATGTGTTGCTGCCATTAAATTCTAAGTTGATGATTATTTGCAAAAGGAAATAAAGTTTCTCAGTTCGAACATTAAATATCTTGTCTTTGCAGTGTATTCAATTGAATATAAGTTGAAAAGGATTTGCAAATCATTGTATTCTGTTTTTATTTATGATTTACACAACGTGCCAACTTCACTGGTTTTGGGTTTTGTACAATCAATATCAATTTTCAATTCAGAAATGGGAAGAGACACTGAGGGGAGACTTGAGCTCCAATATGAACCCACTGGCTCACTGCTCAGCAATAGAAGTTCAATATGAATTATTAGCACTAATATCTTACTGTGTAATATTACAGTATATATATAACATACTCTTTGACTCTGCAAACTCTCCTGATAATATAAAAAACTTGCGTGATCCAGATCATTTCTTTTAATGGAAGGAAGCTGTCCACTACATTAAACATTTAAAATATTGTCAACAGTTGTGTCAAACCCTGTTAAACTGGGAAAAATCTATTTAGCAGAAATATGAAAGATTAAAAAGTGAACATGTTAGTTAAAACTCTGTTAGTTTTGAAACATGAAACATATGAAACATATAATTTAGTTTCTGTCTGTTTAAATTCTGATCATAGTTTTTATGTGTTGAGGCCCAATCGGGGCCGTAGCCCACACTTTGAGAAGCACTGCCTTAGAGCATAACTGTTGTGAAAGAATCAGAAAACTATGTTTTATTTCTGTGTATCACTGCTTTATTTAACCTAACCAGCACAAACTCTTGGACAGCCCAGAGCTGTGAGCTGCCTCTTTCTCCTCCCACGGCAGCTTTGAGTAAAAATAAGTCTGTTTTTTCTCTCATCATTTTGGAACGTCACTACTTTAAAATGAATTATAATGTTTTTGTTTTTAGTACATCGTACCAAAAAAGTTTCAAAGTATTGAATTGACAACCTTACAACAGGGTCTACTTATGATACCAGGTTGAGGGCTGTGTGCCTTGCTCAAGGACCCTCGGGTTAGAACCATCCTCTAAAGCTGGGCATACACAGTGCAGTTTCAGTGAATTGGTGTATTAAGGCCTTTTCACACATCCAACCCTGATATCATCAGGATAATGCACGGGTAGCCCACCCGGGTAATTCCCTGACCTGGTTGATCACACTTGCTCCTCCCTGCTGGACAGGGGGAGGAGTGGTGAAAGAGAGGGGGGGGGTCAGTGATTGTCAAAAATGTCTCTGTTCATAACATGATAGCAGACATGCCTCAGAGAAAGACCACAGTTTATATCTGAATTTTACTGAAACATGTCAAAAGTGTAAAAAGAAGTGAATAACAAACAGCGACACTACACTGCAGTGTTTTAGCGCCGTATCCAACAGCAGAGTGAGAAGACTCTTTGGATGCACGAGAGACCCGGTGATGAACATTTTAGAGCAGAAGAAACAATTCTTCCAATTTCTTCATGCACATTTAAGTTTGTGTTACTCTCCTTGTAATAAAATAAACTTCTCGGTTGATTTTTAGCCTTGCACAAGAGCTGGATCAGCTTGATTCAGTGTCTCTAATCAGGCAGGAGCAGCTGATCTGGTTGAGATCTGCGGTCATATCCATTGTATCTTGCAAGTCAAACAACCGCTGGTGGGTCTGAAATCTGACCTGAAAGAAAGAACTTTTACACAATAAAAATAATGACTGAACTGAAATAAAGATATGACTAACAGACTCAGAGCTGTCATAAAAGCATTGACAGACAAAGGGACTATAAACTTTTATGACCTGTACTGACTGAGCAGCTGATTCAGACTCATTAGTCTGTAAAATGACAGTAAACCTGATCCTGCATCTCTGACTTCAAAGTGAGGGTTATTTCAATGACCTTCACCTGCCCAATGAAGCACCCTGGGCTGGGTGTCAGGGGCAAAGGTAAATATTCAAATAAATAACATTTTAAAATCCATTCGTTACATAAGCAATTGTTGTGCCCACATGAAGTACATTTAAGTAAAACAGATCAGCGATGAAGAAGAAGGAGCCTGTTAGTCCACAGTTTTGGAAACATTACAGGAGGATTACACAAGATTTCACAGGGAAGCAGACTACAAACAGAGGCTCACGTTACATAACCAGAAAGCTGTGATTGTCTACTGTCATGAGATGGTTAGTCATTTTATGAATGCAGAAGTAAAAAACATTTCTTAGATACTCATGAGTGTGTTTAGAGACACAGGGTGGCATTCTGGAAACACACTTTCCTATCTGCATAAAAATAAAGCACTGCTTTTGTCTTTCAAAATAAAGATATATGTTCTGAATATTAAAGGCTTTTCTTTGCTCAAAATGAGGTGATGGCAGCACGCTCCTCACCATGTACACCTGGATGTGCCATCAATGTAGGCTTAACCAGACACTTTACTTTGGGACCTTCCCCCTGGAATTTTTTTGATGGTCAAATAATTATACTTGTTTTCTGTTTTTGTTCTTTATTGGTGCAACACCTTGTCAAGTAATATAAGATTAAAGTAGTAATTAGTGACAGCATGGTGGGTGTTGAGAGCTGGCATGGAAAACCATTCCAGTTTGATTTTGGAGAAAACTGACAACCTTAGTGAAAGAGAAGCACTGATTCAACAGACTTTTTGTCTTGTGCACAGATGTGCACAGGTGTGCTCATTCATGCAGAGGACATGTTAAACACACTTAAGTGTGTATGAACCTTCAAAAGAGCATAAAACAGGTTCTTCAAGATATGAGAGGAAAATCATCCATTCTGATAATGATGCTCTTTTTTACCTGCACAAGAAGCATTAAGTAATTTTCTTTCACATTGTCATGGTAAAAAAGAAAAAAGTCTGTTGACCACCAAAGTGCACAAATTCTATTGTTTTCTTGATGGTGGTAACAAACTAGGAGAAGTCAAAGGTCAACAGGAGATAAGACAGTTATCTATCTGTCTAGAAAATAATTTAAATATTAGTGTGAGATGTGGCATCTGTGTTCTTAGACCAGTCCAGCTCGTTGTCAAGGTGCACACCTAGGTACTTAGACTCCTTCAAAAACCTTCAAGAGCTGGGCTAACTTTGTCTGTGTCTGTTCTGAAGTCGATCTCTGGGTCTGAACGCAGCGTACCTGTTGTGCTGGTTGAATGTTGACTAAAAATGGTTGACAGGTGGACTTCTGATGAATGTTTCTATCCCAGTTGTTTGGGTTGTTGCATCATAAGTTGTAAGGTGTTTATGACAAAAAGGTACCACAGGAATCCCTCACTGCACTTTCTCTGAATCTGATAATATTCTGGGGGCTGGATAGGAAGCCCAGGAGGGCCTGATGTGGCCCAGAGTCCACCAGTTGCTGGTCTAGAGGAACAAATATTAATATATTTTTGCTGTGAGTTTATTTGCATGCTGTTATTTTTGTCTGCAAATTGCCAAACCCTGATAATAATACTCAGAAGTGAAAAGGCTTGGTTATTGTTAGTCTGAGTGTTATTTGTGTCAAGGTCTAGAGATTCAGGTTCTCTTTGAATTCTAATATTTGTCTCCATAATTATACAACTTTTAACACATCAATCTGGCATCACTGCAATATTGTTATTCTGATAGTCTAGGTTGCTCTGAAAGAAAATATGTCATCATCTTAACTGTACTTGAATCTACATGCATTATTACATCTGGTCCATGTGTACCAAAGTGTAGCATAAATTGGTGTGAATGCTTAAAGGAAGCAGGCAGAGACAAATCCTTTTTGTCTCTGATCAACAGAGTGAAAAAATGTGAATTCAACCAACAGAGACCCTAAAATTGCACCAATATTGACGCAATGTGTAAGCAAAAGGGGGTTTAACAGCAGAATTTAATCTTATTTTTGGAGCTGTGCTCTGCAGCACAGTGTTTTCTTACCCCTTTTTCCTCTAAAGTTGTTCAAATAAGCCATTGTCTGCTCTCAAAACAGAGATGAAAACAAAAAAGATCACTCAAATCTGTTTTCATGTGTCACAGTTGAAACATTCACACCTCACTCTGAGCCTGTGTTTGTAAAATGGTCTTTCCTACCGTTATACGTCACTCTGGGTTTGGTTAAACACAAGACCAGGTGCAGATCCATCTCATCCGAGGACACAAACTTGGAGCAAACAGGGCACTTAATGCCTGGAAGAAGAGAAAAGCAAAAAGACACAATAACATTTAATGTTTTAATTCTGAAATGCCAGTGAATTAGGCCTGCATGATATAAGACAAACACCCAATGTTCCATAACATTGTTCCATAATGGGATAACAATATGGACTGGGATAATTTGACTAAATATATTAAGTGTCTAAAAGCAACAACTTTTGTCCTGACCTGTTCAGCTCAACAATAACGTGATTTTACTCTCTTGAACAGAAACCCAAGAATTTTTTCCTCAATCATATCGACAGATATAACTTACTCGTTTTTCTAAACAAACAAAACTTTAACGATCATTAACATATGAGTGGAACGTCTCAGGCAGACAGCTGACACATCCCCCCTCCTTCAGCCACTCAGTGCAGCCTCCACACCAGAGTGAAGTCACAGAGCGAGACAGAGACTTTAATTTCTGCAGATTAAGGATGTTTTTTTGAAGTTATGAGTCTGATCAGCGCACATCTGATGAACCAAATAGCTTCTGTGGTGGTGAAAGAGTTTTAAGGCAGATGTGAAGATGGGCATAAAAACACGAGGAAACCAAAAATATGCTGCACAATGTTGGAGAGATTCCCATAACAGAAACTGATGTTGTCACATCTGATGTCACATTAAAGTAATTATGGGTATATTTTATTTCTTATGATCCTACAGGCGGCCCCTCTTTACTGATGAGAGATCGCTGTGGAAGAGAAATTAAGACACAAAGCCGTAACGCATGAAGTGAGCCATAGCACGTGGAACAGGTGAAAAAAAGAGACTAAAACGTAGTTTTATCATCTGTTCTGATGATTCTTGGTTTATCTGACAGTGGATCAGACAGGGGCAGACTGTTCACTGATTGACGCTGTCTCAGAGAAACACATGGGAGTGCGCAAATGCGCACGGATGAGATGGACAGCAGTGGATCATCTGCGATCTGTTAATTATAAAAAGCTCAGGAACACGTCTATATGAACCTCCACTGTGAATTATTTGTCTGTTTCATATGTAGAGCTGTTAAAAGCCACCTTCATCATTAATTTTCCTCAATATTGCAATATATTTACAAAAACATATGACTTTCCTCGTCCTGAAAACTGTTATTTCTGTCTGATAAATCCCATTAAAGATGTTGGTGTAGTGTTAATAAACTATTTCATCAGATATCTTAATACAAACAGCGTAAAGACGTGATTCATGTTTTTGTCACTTATCGTGCGCGTAATGGAGACACCAAGTGTCGTTCGCCCAAGTGCTCACTCTCTCTCTCTCTCAAACATTATTTAATGTTTGTAGAGACAAAATCAACTAAAACTACAGAAAAACAATGGTAGAATTTCTAAATAATCATGTCTATAGGCCCACTAAAACAGTAGAGGGCACATAATTTGAAAAGGATTCTGATTGTGTTAAGTTTGTAACAGCCCCATGCCGTAATTTTAATCAATGCAAACAGGAGTGAGATTTCTTATTAAAATGCAATACATTACACTTGTGAAACATGTAATTAAAGAAAAAAAGTCATGTTACCCTCTGTAGTTTAGTTAGATAAACGTCGCAGTCACATTTGAGTAAAATAATTTTATTTATATAAATGTCATCATCATCATCACTGTAAGTGCAAGGACCCCTTGCAATTACACCACAACCACTAGGAGTCCGCAGACCCCCGGTTGAGAAACAGTGATCTAACACATCCTTTCATTTCCATTTACACACCACTGATGCAGCACTGGGGCCAAGGGTCTTGCCCAAGGACACATTGACATGTAACAGCCAGAGGTGGACTCAAACCTGAAACCTTCTGATTACACACACTCCCAGACTGAGACACCAATTTCTTTTTCGTGTAAAGCACTTTAAGCAACATTATATGAAAAGTGCTACTAATAAAGTTTGTTTGGCTGATTGATTGATTTCAGTCCATTTACAGCCCTCTGCACCAAAACAATACTTGCTTTGAGCTCATGGGTCTGTTTTTTTTAAATATCATTAATATGGAAAAACGCTAAATATTGCCATTCAACTGAAGAATTTTGATCCCTATTGCCCAGCTCTCAGTGTGAATATTATCCATAGTTTTTTTTATTTTCCACGACCATTAAGTCATGACAGTGTTAAAGAGCAGACCCATCAGTCTCCACTGTGCCCTCTGCGCCTCCATAATAACCCTCATTCATCACCCATAATGTGTTAGCACAGTGCATCTCTGACAGCTAACAGACATCAGACAGAGACCAAATCAGTGCTCTGTCTCACGTGTGAGGCTTTTACAATGGTGAGATGCGTCCACATGTTGTAATACTGATGGGATAAATAGATTAGTGCAGGCAGAAACAGGCTGTCCGATGCTCTGACCTACTTTCTGTGAGTGAAACACAACACACACAGGCGCACACACGAAGGATGACATCTTTCAAGATCTCCCAGCCATCTGCTGACAATTAGGACTGTGTGCTCAAGGTGTATCCACGCTCAGAGATGGATGAGGACGAACTCTGCCTCTGAACATCTCCAGTCAGAGCACCGCACCACCTGAGAGGTCGTGATGACTCTGTCAGTAACTGCTGGGCCGTGATCTTCTCAGAAAATTCAATTTCTACTTGCTACTGTGTGTGTGTGTAGCCAGTCTGGATCCACTCTGGTCTTGCTGGTTTTTAGACATCATGTAGTACCTTTGGACAAATCAGTCTTAAGGGATGGTTGATGCAAACATGGAGTAAATGACGCAACGCTGTTAATAACCCTGAAGAGATGTATATTTATCAGTTTCAGCACAACAGGAAACTCTCTGCTCTGGTGGAAATGGTGAGCATAAACAAATTTAAGATAACAAAGATCCCCATCTGAAACATCTGCTGCCTGGAGGCACACTTCTTTTGACCAAAAATGTAGTCCGCAGAAAAATATAAATGCTTACAGACAACTGACATGACAGGGAACAGGGAAAACATATTTATAGATTCTCTTTCTTGTTAAGCAAACAAACAAAAACACTTGATGTGATGAGAATATTAAAATAGGCACCATAATAATCTCATTACAGAATTTTAAATATAATATCAGAAAAAGAGAGAAATCCTTCTTGCTCATCTTGGTTTTAAAGAAGACACTGATGAAATAGGAAAATATCACAACAGCTTAGATGATTTCATTTCAACTAGGGATGCACGATATTATTGGTTTGATTTCAATATCAGCCAACATCAGCCGAAAAAGTTAAGTATTGGTATCGGCTGATATTGAAATTTTTGCAGATATTTACGGCTGATATATCGGCCACACATATCGGCTGGAATATTGGCAAATTACACAAATGTTCAATACTGAAGCACCTTCTCATCACTGCACTGGTACATGTAAACATCAAAGGTTTCATTTTTGAAAGACTTAAATGCTGTTTTTCTTGTTTTACATCTGTTCCTTGCAAAAATTTACTGCAACACTGAAAGAAACAAGTCCATTTTTGTTAAGTACAGAGCTTGAGCTCTTGACCAGAAATATCGGTATTGATGATAGTGAATTAAAAAAAATCTGCATATCGGATATCGACAAAAATCCAATATCGTGCATCCCTAATTTCCCTGTCCTTTAACATGTCAGGGTGAGCAGGAATGATTTACTCTTCTCAGACTGTGGAATTGTTGCGTCTTTCAGCAGGGACGAGTGTAAGTGCTCAACAATTGTGTTGTGCCTCAATAATAAGCATGCTCCTTTATTGGTGAGGTCTAAAAATCCCTGAGAGATATGTCTTCCCTGCTCATATCAGTTTAATACCATCAATGTTAAAATTGTTAATAAACAGACACCCCCCCATCCTCCTCCACCAATGTGTTTTTCATTCCTAAAAAAAATCTTAATTTCAAATTTATGCAAAAAAAAGACATTTCCCTAAACATCAACTTTTTAATCCCTGTCCACGGTGAAAAGGTCAGACATGTGAAATGTGCCAAATTGAATGCACTAATGAGCTGTGAGTTCATGTCCCTGAAAAACCTGAAGGATGTTTGGGCACCATCAGATTACAAAAATGAAATGGCTACGCACTTCTTGGGGATACATGTATCGACACGGATTCTACAGAATCGATAATGCCTCAGTGTTTTGACAGTTGTCAATACTATTTGGGTAATGTTAACAATGGCACAGCTCAAAGTAGAAGCCAAGCTACATGATGAAGCACATGTTCCAGGTCTACCATCTCTGAGGACCTGAATTTAAGTTTCTTAAGTGGCAGAATCATTTAAAACTCTTCCTTGTTCTATTTCTTCTTACAATAAAAAACAAAACTTGTCAAGAATTCTGTTAAAAGTGTAGGCAATGTTTACAATTTATGTGAATCTGTATACGTATCTTATTGTGAGGTTGCTGGAAATGCTAATTCACACATGCGTATTAAAGCGTGAATGTCCTACCAAATAACAGTAACAGACATTATTGAACAATATTGAATGTTTCAATATTTCATTGAGAATTGCTGCATCCCAATCTGCTAACCCTCCATGCTGCGTGACACTGTGAACAACAATTCAAAGCACCCACAGAGAAGTGAGAGTCTAAGTGAAACTTAAAGCTTTGGAAACTTTGTAGACAACCCTCTGGGAGACATTACTGCTTCTATGTTAATTTATCAAAACCACAGGACCAAAAAAACACCAGTGAAATTTTCACTTGGGAAATGTTACCGCTAATTGTCAGTCCTTGGAGTGCTCCCTAAATCAATCATGCTGACAGACCAATGCTACGCACTGTTTAAGTTAGCCAACAGACTTCTGGCCACAGCTCAGAGCCTTACATGCTGGTAACCAGAGCTCTTCACAGTTTTGACTGAATAAGCACCGCTCCATCGGATCTGCTGTTGGCTAGCGTCCCATGTTCATTACCCTCAGTCCTCGATTCAGCTCTCCTCCAACCTCTACATCAGCACATCCTGTACTCCACACTATCAATCAGAATTTATAATCATCATTTTTATTGATTGCTTCAGTATTTCTTTACAAGCCTGGCTGCACAACAAGCCTCCAGCTCAGTGGATCAAACACCTGCAAAAGCCATGCACAAGTCCGGCTCTTCTCTGGACATTATCTTTGCACAGAGTCATCTGAAAAGTTTCTGTGGAGACATCAGGCAGCAAAGCTTTCGCCGGCTTTTTTCCAACCAATATTAATCTTACCTTGATTATGGTGCACTACAACCACTCTGACACTTATTTTGGTTGCCATCATTACTTTTCAAAAATCAGGAATGAAGATAAAATTGACCTATTATAATAGGGATGGAAATCAAAAACCAGTTCAGGTTGGGAATCGTTAATAAATCCACTCAAGGAATCAATATCATTTCTCATTTTGATTAACAATGCTCTCATCAGGTCCTCCCTTTTTGTTTTGCATGCCTTGTAAATTTCAAATTTATATATCAATAAAACAAAAATGACCCCAAGCATACTCCAAAGCTGTGCAGAGACTATCCGACCAAGAAAAGGGAATCTGGAGGACAGGAACTGATGAACAACACAAGTCAAAGTCCTGATGGACAAGTTTGGGATTGAGAAGATTCAAAGACTGATGGCACCAAAGTTTAATCTAAAGCAAGTCTGTGGGAACAGACAGAAACTATCTGGGCCTCAACAACAGAAGAGACTGTGGAAAAGAACAGAAAAACAACACCAGCAAGAATGCACGCCAAGCCAAGGCCAAAGGAGGTCATACAGATTTACAGATTTTTTCAACTACACTCAATTTACGCCCTAAATTGACTTTTTCACTCTCAAAAAAAAAAAAAAAAAAACCTAAAGTGACACAAAAATGACATGAATTAAGTTTTGCCTTCATGTTTTCATGTTGTCAAAGTATATTCCCAAACCAAACAGAATTTTCCTCTTAAAGTTAAAGTGTGTGTCATAAAATGTTGATTATGTAGTTTGTCTACACAAACACTGACAGCTGAGCTATTTTCCTAGTATATTAACACTGAACTCTCTGATCAATATTTCATCTTATTAAAAAAAAAAATTAGCCCAAACATGTGCTTGTTCAAACCTGACAGGGCCTTCCATCATAAAAAACTTTACATTGTAACAACTTACAATTGGAGTACGTAAAGAAAAAAATCTTGATTTTAATGTTTAAATCTTCTGCAGAAAATACTTTGAATAAATCGATTTTATCAATACATTGCCCAGTCCTAATAGTAAGGATATTTTTGCTCCAATTCTGACATGTTTTGATGAGAGTTTGTTTTACTAAGTGGCTCACCTTCTCTAGCACTGTAGCGACCACCTATTAAATTATAAACGTGATTGACTGAAAAATCATCCAATCACCTGTTGGATATGCTTCTGAAAGTTTCTGTCCTCTCCAAACACTCTCTACGGGCTCTTTCCTAGAGGGAGTAATGGAATATACACAATGGTCTATGTGGTGTGCCAGGTTAGATGATACCAGTCTCCATAAAAATCGTGTAAACAATGGACATTAAAGTATGATTTAAGAAGGTCCTCGATGTTTTGTGTCACACTGGTATCAGCCAAAATCTGCCCTTTAAACAACTATCAGCAAAAAGGCAAATGAATGTGTGATGAATGGATATCAGTGCCAGATCTTTATTTAGTCCTGATTCTGGTGTAAACAGATTTAATGCCTACATTAAGCACAGCTAACTGATGATTCAGAGGAGTTCCATGTTAGGCAGAGGACATTATCTCTCAGACAAACTCTGGTGTGTTTTAATGATTGTTTAATCATGAAATTAGCTTTGAGAATTACATCAAAAGAGGTCATCAGAAAAACACTGGCATGAGTACTGGTTAAACTGTAAATTCAAATGATTAATTTTTATTAAATTTAATATTATTAAGTGTTTTTTTGTTTGTGGTTTTTTCGCAGTGAAAGATTTTGACTTTTATCAAAGTTAATGCAGCAACAACAAAACAAACGTGTTTCTGCCCAAGGCTTTCATCAGCATTTCTAACACTTGTGTGTGTGACCGTTTTAATGTTATTTTATTATTTTTTTTATAAGTATAAATGTTTAGTATTGTTATCTTTTATTATATATACCGTATATGTTTTTATAAGGATGTTTTTATTCAAACAAAAAATGCAAACAAGGTTAATAATTTTTGCTCAATTTTTACATGAACAATAATACTAAAAAAAATACAAATAGTATGAATAAATATAATAATTATGAGAGTCATAGTTATGACAATATGGAAATGCAGAACAAATTATGATGAAATTAATTAATTAAGTGAATAAATTGTTAATTTAAACATATCAGCATCAGCTCTGATTTTCACAAGCTGTGTTCACTCGTCTTCGTGCTGTTGTTTCTGCTGTTCTGTGAGCAGTGATGGGGATATAAAAATGTCAGGGTTCAATAAATGTGAGACAGCCTAGCTTCATCTCCACTGCGGCCTTGGATTTCCTTTAGGCTGGTGGCCACAGTTAGGATTGAGTAAAGATGTCCATTTTATCATGACTTTCACTCTTTGTCCTTCACAGCATTGGTCTATACTTTAGAGGTAAAGGTTTGACCAGGTGGTGTGTTAGTTAATCATCTGCCATCTTAGTCTGAGCAGATGGAGCACACTTAAGAAAAACAGTGAGGGCTGGTTAAAAACACTGTCGTCTGGCATACAAAGCAGCGGCTTTAAGAGCCTGCTGACTAACTCTTCATGTACATGAGGACACAGCGTGGCTGGAGGAGTGTTGCCACAACAAGCTCTGAATACACAAACACACACCAGAGTAAGGCCAGGCCGGTTGGTGTGGACATACACAGTGTTTGTACTGGGACAGTGTCCTCTCATGGTCTGGTCCTGTCTGCAGCTGGACTGTGCTGAGCTTTAAAAAGTAGGTTTTTTATTTAAATGCAACTTAAACTTGACCATTAAGGCATGTATCAACTAGCTTGCCAGACAGAGGGAAAAGTAGTGATGCCGCAGACTTTTTGTCTTCTGCATAGAAGTACTCTTTCATGCAGAGGAGACATGTTAAACACAATAAAGGGCATACAAAAGCCAGAAAAAGCTAAAAATGGTCTCTTTAAATTAGACCAAGGGACATAGTGTGATTGGATATGTTAGAAGAAATTAATAGCAAGAGGATTTTCATTTTACTCCACTTTTGCTTTGGTTTTATGGAGTAATTGGCACATTTTAGCCAAGATTTTGGTTTCCAGGCTTGCAACCATTACATTTTAAACATGTTCCCCTGCTCAGACTGATGTCAGGGTGCACGATTTATGCAAGATTACAGCCTGACCTGACAGTTGTAGGGTTTCTGCACCCCCCGGCCACAGAAATTTGTCGTCGTGTCTCATGTAGTGTGCCATAATGACCAACAACAGACCAGTATGGGATGCCTCAGAACTCCTGGACAGAAATTCTAGCAGGTTTGATTTTTGTTCTGCCTCCTACGATCTGTTCCTCCATGTCAGAGACACTGACCAATGAGAGCACAGAGAGCTCTGCATGTGCAACAATCACGAATGTCAACAAACCTTGCTGAGAGCATCTTGAAAACTACGAGGCTGATGAAAAGTTTGCAAAGCTCTGAAAACAACATCCCTGCCTAATGATATGAAGTAAGGTAAGATAAGATATTCCTTTATTAGTCCCACAGAGGGAAGTTCCAAATATACAGCAGCAGCAGGATACAAGAGAAATATAAGAAAGAAGCATTCTAAATGAAAAATAAGGTAATTAAAATAAGGTATAAATAAAAATAAAAATAAAATTATAAAAATAAGGTTAAGTGTAACACATTGTCTACTTCTGATATTAATACTCTTTAAATGTGTACTTTTATATTTAAAATCACATACATGAGTACAGAACTGCCAGAAAACTTTAAAATGTTCTTCATTCCAAACTCCCAAGTGGTCTTTTATTCAACAAGACAGAACAATAACCTCTGCCTACCACTGTGTTATACATCTTGAGGTCAGAGTTCAACAAAAATACCACAGCGTTCAATTATGGCACAAGTATTTTTATTCACTAACAGAGTCCATGTCCCTGTCCAGATACAGATTGAGGCTAAAATGTTTTGATGTCAGACCTGTTGTGCGTGATGATCTGTGTAATGATCAAATTTCAATTTGCTTGACAAAACACAGTTTATGTACCACTCTGTTTGTTATACTCTGTTTCTGTGTTGGCACACACTCTGATTTTGGTAAAATGTATGTTATTATTTGATTTTTGTTTGTTACTTTTCTTTAATTACTAGCATTTAATGTTTTTTTTTGTTGACTTTATTTGTATTTACTCTGAAGGTGAGGTTTGCACATGTGACTTCATCTTACTCACTGTTTTCTTTGACTCCTCTTTGAACTACATGCCAATAAATTAATAAATAAACAGGAGGAGCTAACAATGACTGTGAACAGGGAAAATGTTGGAGAGAAACATCAGAGGAACACGGTGACTGCTTACATTCATCAGCAAACTAACACATCATTCAACAGAACATTTGTAGATACAAACTGAACTACTGTGATCTTTGTTTGTGGTCTTCGTTGATGCCCCCCCTCTTTCCACCATCATCACATCAGTTGCTACATGTAGTTGGTTTTAGTCGTGTAGTCTGTCATGCTCATCAGGTAAGTCACCGCGTGAATTCATGGCTCCGTGGTGGCCTAGTCTGACGTACCGACTGTCGTTACAGATGGAAAAGTTGTGTAGTCTGACCTCAGCATAACTGTGGCTAATACTAAACACCAATCACCTGATAATTAATTTTATTTAACCTTTGACTGTTGACTGTCTGTGCAACAAGGAAGAGCAAAAAGCTCTTGAGTAGTAATGCAACAGGTTAATAAATAAGTGTCCTACAGTCAGCACAATCAAACTTCTAAATATCATGATTCAATCATTGTGTTTTTTTTGTGTGAATTAATATAATTATTGAAATGTTTGACTCCAAACAACATTATTTATTCAAGGTTCTCACCAATGTCTAACTTTTTATCTCTTGAAAGTACACATCAAGTACTTTCAGTTATCTAATATTCATTTTACCTTGCCAACATAAAAGCATCATCATGTTACTGACAGGACCTCAGATGCAGTACAAATGCACTTCTTGTGCAGCAATGTTTATTTTGTTTACTGATTTTCTTTTATCCAGTTGGTCTCAGCGTAAAGACTTAAATCAAAGTTTTGGGGGTTCTACCACAGTTTATCTAAGAGGATGACCAAGTGGCAGGAGCATCAGACAGGGGGACAAGTGGGCTGGTGATTGGTTGACATCCCAAAAGTAAGCAAGCAGTTAAACCTCAGGCGAGTTTATCTGCAAATTCACATTAATTATGATCAGGCCATTATGTATTTTCACTAGTTCAGGTCAAATTACTTTCGTTCTTGTTCTGAACGGTCAAAACTACTAAGTTTTCATTGGAAAAGCTCTGATAGGAGGAAATAAAAATCAAAACAAACTAAAGCCTTAAAACAGCTTTAGTAACATGTTGATGACATGACAGCTGATAAGAAGCACCATTCAAATGAAGGGACTCGGCAGAGATTAAGCAGCCAGGTAAGGTACCTGCTGGATTATCCCATCAAGGTAGCTTTCATCTAACCTGGAGTGACTTAGCCTCTAACACCAGCACGGCTCAGCTGTGTGCTGTATGATCTCCTCAAACCACACTGACCTGTGAGGTTTTTCTCAAACAATATTATTATTCTTATTATCAGTTAGCCAGTTGAGGACATTCATCTTCTTGTTGATGAATAATGACAGCAGCAGGAGAAAAAAACTGTCAGATAGTTCTGTCTCCTCACCAGCCGCTCAGAGAGTCTGCAGCGCCGCAGACCGGGCTCAGTTTCTCTGTATGGAGCACACCAAACCTGCAGTCATTTTTTCTCATGTTACGCCATTTCTCACAGTATGTCATTGAAATGAAAATGAGGTATGTGATTTTCATGAGGCGGCTCTGCAAGGAGGAAACACCTCACACTGTTACACTCTCCGTGCACGTCCCACCGCACATCATTTTAGCTCATGCATGCCTTTATGCTAGAGCTGCACAACCAAACCCAACTCCTGTACCTGCATGACTGTTAAGACAATATCCAGAGGAGATAGAAAAGGATTCTCACTTGTTTTTAACATTGTTTTTGACAACAATGACAACAATGAGTATCATCAATTAAACATTCAAAGTAATTTGTAAAAAGGTGTTGATTTAATCAGCTCAAAATGAATGCATCTTGTTGATGAACTAAATGAATTAAAAAAAAATCAACACAAGAATTAAATTATTTCAAGAACCATGGGAAGTATGGTTTAGGTTTACAATTTTTAAGTTCCTCTGATGTTACACTGGATTAATTAATAATTAAGATAATCCAGTACTACATGTTTAAGGTTATGTTTCTTGTTTTTTTATGTATGTGACTGTACAGGGATGTGCACATGAATTTACGATGTACATATACTTGAAATAATATCTCTGTGTTATACATCTTCTCAAATTTGCAGGCAATGTGCATTTAGGAATGGCTCGCAAATGAACAGCTCATTCACAACTGTGAATCGGTTCTCATTGTTCACTTAAAAGAGCTGCCCAAAGAACTCGACTCGTTTGCGAACATCACAACGTTGTTCTGCAAAGCACCGCGGAAGTAGATCAACAAAACAAAGCCTCTGTTTATCAGTAGAAGAAGATAATATGAATATAGTAGAAAACAGTGAAACATCAACAACGTAAGAGTTTATCTGATGACACAGGGAAGGCTAGCTATACCCACTGACTCCCAGTATTTGAGCTAAGCTAATTAAGTGATGGGCAAGCTCTGCCTGTCTCTTTCTTGTTACTGCTTGCACAGTTGAAAGAATGGTGTCTATCGGCTTGTCATGGACCCAGAGTGAGGCAAGACACAGAAACAACAAAATGTTGGCGGAACGCTTTAGGACAAAAAAGCCCAACTGAAGTACATCCTATAAAACAGCTTTACAAAAGTTCATGAAAAGTTGGAAAGTCGCTGTTGATTCAATATGAGACATTATAGTCTAAAACTAGTGTCATGACACAATGACTTTGTCGATATGCACACAACATTCTGGCACTGCCCCTTATTCCCATACATTTTACGTCATGGTAAACTGGCAGATAAAATGAATTAATCCTTTTAATATGAATGTTTACATGTTGATGTATTTTAGTTTAGTCCAGCTCTGCACACTCTGGACTTGTTGGTTTGTTTCCAGCTTAGAGCTGACAGTAAACCACAGGTCAGTTAAAGAGCCCTGATCATGTTTTACTGAGTTTTAAATGCCCTTCAGTGGGCTGACAGCAGTGTTAATTTTGTTGACTAATTATTTCCTTCACAGTTTTTGTCAACAACCTTTGTTTCCCTGATGAAATCTTGACAGTAACTAATAAAAACAAGTGCACATGGACAAAAACTAAACTAAATTAACTGACATTTTGTCAACAAATAAAAACTAGACTGAAATGTTTGACAGAGACTTAATACAATCAGATCTAATTTGGTCATGTAGAAAGTAGAGACAAGTTAGGAATATATCCAATCACAGCTACTTTGGTTGCGTGGAAAGGTTGGATGAGTTAAGAGGGACATCCAATCACAGCTGCCTTAGCTTGGTGGTGGTGGGATAAGTTGTGGAGCGATCCAATCAGAGCTCCTCTCTTTATGAATTGATATATTCACGTAGAGCAGGTTCACTGTTTGTTGTCAATTCTGGTATTGTAACTGAGATGCTCTGCCAGGTAGCCTAAATAAAGGTGACTGCATTTCACACCGAAGTTTAATTTGTTTGTGTTAATTTATACATTCAGACTTTATGTTAAATACAGGATTAATAGATGTTCCATTTTATCCAAGTGTAAAGCATGACTTCAGGAATTCAAGGAAACATAAAAAATGCCTTACACTTTACACTTCATATTTTAGTCGACCAAATTTACAGTAGGTATCGTCAACTAAAATGTTGTGAAATTTTATCAGCTAAAAGTAGACAAAAAACAAAACAATCCAGATTACTAATTATGACTAAAACTAAAAAAATATTTAAGGCAAAATACTATAACTAAAACTAGATTAAAAAGTGCTGTCGAAATTAACACTAGTTGACGCTTGTTAACACAGGCCCCTCCACTTATGTTTGCTACCGTCAGTTACAGGTGCATTCATCTCAGCCCCCACACACACACACACACACAGGCTCCAGTGCCAGAATACTGAGACCAGGTGCAGCTGCACGTGGTGAAATGGCATATGCTTTCTTTATACGCCGTTTGTTGAGTGACGTCACAAAATGTTTGTAAAACAATGAGCAGCTACCAAGCTACGTCAGGCCAGTGTTCCTCTATCCATGTATTACATCTATGTTAGTGAACGTCAGGAGGCCATCGGAAAACATCACACTCCACCAGCACAGTGTTTTTCTCTGCTCTGGCTACGTCACACCTGCACTGAACACAGCAACATTGTCCCTGGGAACATACTTTCACCTACAGGTTGATTTCACAACATTGGACGCTGTCAGCCACTACACACTGGTTTGTGAATGCAGCAGTCCAAGGTCTCTAAATGTGTTTCAAGGGGCCACATGCCTTGTAATGTAATCTGTCCATCTTCATGCTACTCCTCTAATTTTCTGTCTAATAGATTTCTGATAAACATATTCCAAAATGAAACTTCATTGAGCTCTTTAAAAATGATTCCAGTCATTCATTGATATTCATCACATTCACAGCGAACTGTCCGACCACGTTTGAAGTGGTTTCAGTATTCTGAAGGCGCAGACAGCTGGTGCAGCTTAACTGCAGGTCAAACAGGGACAAATGCTGGATATGCTGTAGGCATACTGGCCTCGGTATATTATACCTTTGTCTGTTTGGAGCTCCCAGATAATCAGTCCAATGTCTGCCTTGTTTCCACTGAGTGGTCTGGTCTGGTCTGGGACAGTTCAGAACAGTCTGGATCAGTAAGCCCTGATCTTGTTTGTGTTTCCACTGCCAGCTCTACCTTCACTAGAGGGCCAGGATGTGAGCCAGGAGGAGAGGGTCGCTCCGGCTTGCAATGAGTGATGTCACAGCAGTGTGACAACATGCAGCAGTCTGCAGTGGAGGAAGACTGTGAACTAAGAGCAGCTTTGGAGGACTTCCACGGATACAGTACACCATGGAGCATTGATTTGTGTGGACATCAAAGCAGCCGAAGAGAGATGAATGGGATTGGCCATTATAAACTTCAATGTTTTTTTATGACGTCAATCTGGATGGGATCCAGATGAAATTTACCTTGATGATAGAGGTATATTATATACATTATCCTGTAAATTTTGATTTTCGCAGATTTTGGGAATTTTTTGCATCCAGACAAACATACAGAGCACCAACAAAATGTAATGGCTTCTTCCTTGGATCAAACCACACCTCTGGTAAAATGTTCATGTAAATCCAGCCAGTAGTTTCTGCGTAACCTTGCTAACAGACAAACAAACAAACAAACAAACAAACAAACAGACAGACCCTGACGAAAAACACAACCTCCTTGGCGGAGGCAATAAAATCAACAATAGAAAAATAAAATTAGCAAAACCCAACAGATAATGACAGGTAAGGGGGTGAAGTAGTAGGTTATTGTGTAATGTACAATGCAGTCCTGAACAGGTGAGTGTGGAGTCTGGATTTGAAAAGAGTTCAGATTTCGGAGGTCCAGTGGGAGAGAGTTCCAGAGCAACTAAAGGCCCTGCTCCCCATGGTGCTGAGGCAGGCAGAGGGCACAGTGAGGTGGGTGGAGGGGGAGGATCTGAGGGAGCTGGCTGGGGTGGCGATGTGGAGGAGGTTGGACAGATATGGAGGGGCGAGCTTGGGGATGGCTTTGAAGGTTTACAGGAGGAATTTGAACTCAATTCTATGCTTGACCGGGAGCCAGTGGAGGTGCTGTAGGATGGGGGTGATCTGATGGTGTGAAGGGGGGAGCTGAGTTCTGGACCAGTTGGAGTTTATGGAGGGACCTTTGTTGAAGGCTGAAGAGGAGTGAGCTACAATAATCTAACTGGGAGGTGACCAGGCTGTGGACTAGGGCTGTCACCTTATATTTGATATTCAGATAACTATTCCAACATGGGGATAAATATCCGTAACCGAAAAGTTACTAAGCATTCGAATGTATTGAGTGTAGCAGTACATCAGGGCGCCTGGAGCAGTGGACCGTTTCATCCCGCAGAGGGCGTTCTCAGCACAGCTTGATCGTCAGCCACATGCGCTGCTCTTTTGACCTCAGTAATCAAAGAGGTGCTACTCCCAGCCGACATTAACAGCGCCCAATCATCTGAGGAGTGCTGTGTGGAAGTATTTTGGGTTCTACACCGTTGATGGCAACTTTAAAATCAAAGACTGGGCTGTGTGTCGGTTATGTGCAAAGCAGTTTAGTCACTTGTCCTCCACATCAAATTTGAGGGCTCACCTGTCGGCTTTTCATCCAAGTTGCACAGCCGAGTGCAGCAGTGCCTCGTCAAATGTTCAACCCTGTTTGACTGCATTTTTTTCGTCAGCATCTTTACTGGAGGGGCGGGGGGGCAAAATAACCGAATATCTTTGGTTATTTGGGTGTATGTTCAAACCGTTCGAGTTTGATTCCTAGGAAAAGTGACAGCCTTACTGTGGACAAGAATAGAGGCACTCTGGGGGCTGAGGGAGGGGCAGAGACAGTTGATGTTACGGAGGTGGAAGTAGGCAGACCAGGTGATGTTATTAATGTGTGACTGAAAGGACAGTGTGCTGTCGAGGATGACACCCAGACTCTTAACCTGAGGGGAGGGGGAGACAGAGGAGCTGCCAATGGAGAGGAAGAAGCTGTCAACTTTAGAAAGTGCTGATTCGGTGCAGATGAGGAGTTCAGTTTTATCACTATTGAACCTGAGGAAACTGGAGGTGAACCAGGATTTTACGTCAGACAAGCAAGCATCATGGATGTGCAGCTGACAAATCTGCAGCAACTGTGTGATGCTATCATGTCAATAAGGACCAAAATTGCTAAGAAACATTTCCAGAACTTTGTTGAATCAACCCCACTCAGAATTAAGACAGCTTTGAAGGCCAAAGGGGTACCAACCTAGCACTAGCAAGGTACACCTAATAAAGCAGCAGCTAGTGAGAGTATTTTTGCATTACAGATACAGTCTTACTGTTGTAGACTGGTGTGACTGTTGAGATATTTGTAGAATATGTTCAAGAGAATCCCTTTGTCTTTCCTGCTCTTATTTTATTGACTGATAACATCTCTGATCCAGCTATAACGTGAAAAGGATCCACAAACTAATTTCCTTTAATGAAATTTGTCAGCTAGAGCCCAGTTAACTTTGACAAAACCCATGGAAAAAAAATAAAAGAAATGTCCTTACCGAGCAATGTTCCACCATGACAACCACAGCACAGCCTGTTTTTGTAAGCATATGTGTTTAAGGCCTAGAGAATCTGATCTCAATTTTACGTTTTTCTGACATGGATTACTGTTGTGTTTATTTGCTGCCACGGAGGCAGTTAATAAAAGCACCAATATTTGGCTGATTGCAGAGAACACACATATTCAGTCTACAGGTACATCTGGTCCTTACAGGGTTGGAAATAAACATCTGCCAAGTTAGTTATCAGGGCAGATCTATTCCCGTATGAAGTTAACGTGCAGACCTGCAGCCCAATTTAAGTTCAAATGGTCAAATGTACAAGGTGAATGATGAGTGCTGAAAATGTGATGCTGTTAAACTGAGTTGGGAACACATCAACAGTCTTTTGTTGAGCTGTGCCTTTAAAACCAGGTGACCAAAGAGACTCAAAGTCCACTGGGAGTGTCTTTAAGAAGCAAAGGTCACTCAAACAGCTCTGAGAGTCAACAAGCTGCCAAAGAAGTTCGAGCACACTGGAATAGGGCCGCCTCATAAAAAACCCATCAAAAACACAACAGACCACTAATTCCAGTCCATCAACATGACTAATTTGAGTTGTAGTCGCTTGCAAGAACTGTAATTACTCTGTATTTCATAAATTTGAGGCAATTCATATCAGTGCCTCGATTAAAGAAACTAAAGAGCAGAGTTATAAGTCACAACATCAAAAGCCTTTGCACAATGAGTCTGTTTTATTCATTTAAAATCTGAATATTTCCTTTGTATTCTGAAAGACATCGTATATGGTAAATGACCTTGAGCTTATATAGCACTTCCCTAGTCTTTGACTACTCAAAGCAGCTTTTACACCACAGGTCACATCTACCCATTCACACCCATTCACTCTCACATTCACCCACTGATGGTTCAGAGTTTCTATGGTAGTTATCCATCAGTATCAACTAACACTTTCACGCCGATACACACACCACTGTCGCAGCGTTTGGAGAATCTTGGGGTCAAGTGTCGATTACTGACAAAGCGCACTATCCACCTGAGCCACCGACGCCCCACATTGTGTCCATAATGTTCAAAAACTGCCTCTAAAACCTCTGTTACAAGTTTTCCAACACAGGTTTGATTTTTGCCTTTTTTTGGTTGAAGCCATTATAAAAGGATTTTATAATTATCCAGGTCAGTGACTGCAGTTCTTTTCCTTCTTTCTCTTTTTCTCTCTCTCACAAAAACCTCTCTTAAAAATGAGTGGCAACCTTTGAGGCTGAAAAATGAAGCCAGCGCAGACATGCCAGAAACTGCAGCTTCTTGAGTGTCTGCCTGAGGCCGGCTGCAGGAAACCTGATGTTATATGACTGCGTGCAGGGTATGGCCATTTTTTATGGTCTAAATACACATACTTACAGCGTGGTTCAACAAACAGCTGCAGTCTAAATATCTAGTAACTGTGCAGGGAGTACATTTTTTTTACATCACACCTGCATTGATTCATTGCTTCAAGCCTGTGTGGAGTCACTATTGGTCAGACAGCTTAAAGTCCTGCCTCAGCACAGCGCCTCTGTTTGTCAGTAGGTTGATCTAAAGTCCAGCTGAGAGGGCATGTACGGTATGGCAAAATCCACATTCACATCAACAGCGTCCCAAAGGCATCTTCAATGATCAAACGACTGATCAACGTCAGGTGGCTTCAGCCAATTCTTTCCACAGTCAGTGCCTTAAACATTGTACTGTGCATTTTCTGTGGGATTCAGCTATTCATTTAAAATCTGAATATTTCCTTTGTATTCTGACTTTCAGATATGAAGTCATTCCCGCTCCCCTCCTCCCAGTTCTGATGGAACGCAGCATTAACCACCCTAAGAGCTGACCACACCAAATTTAAACATTTCCTTCGTCTTTCTTCAGCACAGACAAACTATTACTATGACAAGTCCATATCAAATTAAGTTAAATCTTCTTTAAAGACACACTCTCTTTCTCTAACAAGTTTGGACAAGACGGACAACTCAAATGGAAACTTCAACCATCAGTGAGTGAATGTGAGAATGAGAGGGTGTGAATGGGTAGATGTGACCTGTGGAGTTGAAGTGCTTTAAGTGGTCAGAGAGACTAGAAAAGCACTTTATAAACTCAAGTCCAATTACCATTTAACAGCCTGACCCACTGACACAGCTCAGCGAGGAGTGGATGGGCTCAGACATAATTGATGCTTGACAGCTCTATTCTTTATGCCTTATACTGCACATTTTCACAGCATATAGAAAAAAAAAAGAGTATCAGACTACATGTGAGGTTTTGTGTCCGTGATGTTCTTTTTTATCAGATGTTTTTGATCAGATAACGAATCCAAAAAAATCTGTAAAAAAAAGAAGAATAAAAAAACTAATGCTGAGGTCAAAATACACGATTTATGCCCCATTATGGCCCGACCTGCCAGTTATAGTAAAAGATTTTGGTCTTGTGTAATGTGTGATGGTGACCAACAACAAAAAACCTGTCTTTGATGCCTTTTGACTTCACAAAAGAACGTCTTGCATGTTTGGTTTTTGTCATGCCAATTTGTTGCCTTATCCCAGAAACATTATTGAGAGCATGAGGAGTGCAGCATGTGTTACAATCACAGTTGATGCCTTGGGAACCAAGAGACAGGGAAACGCTTTTGTCAAAGTCTGAAAACAACATCCCTGCCTTGATGATGTGATGTAGAGGAGCTACCAACAGACTGAATGTTGGAGGGAAACAGCAGAGGCACCTTACCACCTTGGCAATGACTGTGTGCACCAAGCTAGCATATCTATTATTATTGTTTCCAGTCTTCAGTGTCAGTCCTTGTGTTGTGTCATGCTTGTCGGGCAAGTTACAGCACAATTGACAGCACTATGACTTTCTGGGATCAAAATGTAGCTATTTTTGGCCAGCTGGCCCTCTCAAGCAGAGCAGGCTATTTTATTGATCCTAAAATCCCCGTAAACTACGAGGAAATACTGCAAGACAAGCATGTGATGCAGAAGGAGGTCCACTCCATGGAGACTCCACATTGGTCCTTGAGGTTGCAGAGGTGTGAACTCATGCTTTTGGACTGTGGAGGAGTGGCCTGCTGCAGCTAGTCGCAAGTTTGACCTCATCTTGTGACTGTACTTGGTCCAAACTAGACTTCAGAAAGCTGAGATTTACACCAGGGATGTACAGCACAGGATTATTGCCGGATATGAAGATATTTTCTATCTCATTGCCAATTTGTTGATTTTTTTCCTTATCATTCATAATGTTTCCAGACACAAGAGGTCAAATTAGATATTTTGTGCACTTATGTCGAGGACTATTATTTATCTATTTTAATTATTTCTCAGATCCCTGGCACACTTCCTAGGTGATAACTACTCTTCCTGGTGTCAACACAAACAAACACTAAAAATCAGCACAAAAACATTATAAAGTCTCCTAATATGAACAATGGCTCAACAATCAAAGTAACAAAAACAAAATCAAAATAGCAAAAAAGAGGAAAATAATAAACCAAGTCAATGACTGCTCATCTCGTGCATCACTGGGTTTGAATGTAATAAAATAACACTCCAGGAAGATTACTGGCAAAAAATACCCACCAAAAGGATTTCTGTAAAACAGATTTGAAGTTATAACTAAAATGGTTTTAATCTTAATTGTTTTTGGTTGTTTTCACAACTGGAGAGATACTCTTAAAATCTTTACTTATTAGCTTCTCACATTTTCGGAATTCGATAATATTCAGGGGCTGATATAAAGATTTTAAGAGCCTGATGTGGCCCTTGGGCAGCCGTGAATGATCATTTCTCTATGTGATATTCATAAAAATGCATAAAAATATATGAGATATATGTGAAATTTTGATATATCAGCTATTAATATCAGCAGAAATTTCAATATCTGCCCACTGTGCTTATCCAACTATTAAGATATCTGCCTTTCACTCCCAATTGTTCATCTGATGCAGAAAACTTAAGGAATAAACACACAGTGTGCAAACTAAAAAAACTGTTATCCAGCCTATTACTTCAAAAAGCTCAAACAGGGAGTATAACCAAACTGTGGTAATTATTCCTGGAATATTCCACCACATACTGTACTGTTAAGGCTCATTTATGCTCAATGTAACATATGGATACGGATACGGACAGAGCTCTCCGTCCGTGCTTTGCGTTCTTTTCGTTCGTATTTCGGCACGTATCATTGAAGTGAACAGATACTGGCCAGACGGAGCAGTACCACCAGAAACTGTAGGGGGCAGTGTTGCTGCTGTCACCCGATACGCATCTCTAGAGAGAAACGTAGAAGAAAATGGTGGGGCTCTTTGATGAAAGGTTGTGTGAGCTGATGCGAAATTACAAACATATATATGATGTTACTTCTCCGGGACACCGTGACAAAATTAAAGTCCAAAATAGCTGGGAGGAGATCAGGAGGGAGCTCCTCCACAGTCCCCATGTTTCTCTTTGGTTGTTTGTTGTCAGACACTTTTGACTCCGGCCTGCCCCCTGGTGGATGTAATGGTTAACATCCATTGCCAACGTAAAGGACGCATGGGAGTCTGTGGGCAGTGACGGAACCATCGTTTGAAACGGATGTGTAAATTTTCATGCATATGACGAGCATTAATGAGCCTTTATGATGAAACTAAAAAAATACGGTTTCCCATTTTTTATTTTCTGGACGATTTTGACCAGGATAAATATGGGGGAGCCCCCTGTTATCATGAGTCATGGCAGCAGCCTGAAAGCTCTGACCTGATAATGTGCTTCCTGAAATGAAAACTGAATGAATGCATCCAGTGTGAAACAGCTATGAAGTCTCCATTAGTGTTTTTACAATCATTTCTTTCTTTTATCAATCTGCAAAGCTGCCTTGTGACAGAGATAACCATATTTAAGGACTTTACTTTCAACACTTGAGTATAGTTAAAAACATTAAGGAATCATTTCCCTCCATCTGGAGAACATGATTTTGGGATTTGAAGGTCAGGGTGTGTTACAGAACTTTTTATGATATTCTTTTGCCTCAGACTTTTACCTTATCATATAATTACAGGCTCTGGGATGTTGATATTTCACTTGGCCAGGCTGTGATCGAGATAACATTTTGATTTATTGTGTAGCATTATCTTGCTCCCACAAACACACACACCCACACACACAGTGAGTTAAGGGCCTCATTTTTTTCCATCCATCAGATCGCTCTGTGGAATCAGTTTGCCGCAGGTTGCTCTTAAATCTCTGTTTCTCTCAGGCATTCATACTCCGTAAGCATTTTCAGTGAGCGGGAAATTAACTGCCCATTCAGTTATTCATCAGGTTGACCACTGAAGCTGCTCACTTTCATCAGACTGCTGAGGCTGTTAAATCTGCAGGAGTCTTTAAATAAAGACCGAGCACCTCTGGGTGAGAAAACACCTCACCAGCTGCTAACACAGACTTCAAACACATGGACATACGTGTGTGTGTGTGTGTGAGTGCACTATTGATTTTTACATGCACCTTTACAGAGGTAGGGAGCTTGACGAGTGGAGTTAATTATTAGGTGCCTGTCTGCTGACTCACTCTCCCAATAAAAACCTGTGTACACAACCAGCTAAATGTGTGTGTGTGTGTGTGTGTGTACTGCCCATTTATGTGATTGTTTCAGAAACTCACCTGCTTTAACTCCGACATGAATTACAGAAAGCTGTTTGATTAAAAACTCTTACAAGATGACAGAAAGGTCCAAAGAAAGCACAGGATGGTATTACAGAATCTACATGTTCCTTAGTGCTGAGACAATACAGCTTAATGATACACAACAATAACTCAAAACAGCTATATTTGATATTTCATACATTGTAAAACACGAGGGCTGATTGATAAGTTCTGAGCCTCATATTTAAGGGTTTGACTTTTGGCAGACATATTGCAGTATTTTTCAACATAATCCCCTTCAGTATCTATACACTTTTGCCAGCAATGTTTAAGGGCTTCAGTGCCGCTTTTAAAGAAGTCCTTTTCTTGACCGTTCAGAAAGTCCTCCACTGCATGTATGATGTCATCATCTGACCGAAAGTGGGCCTTTTTCAATTTTGGAAATAGATGAAAGTCTGATGGAGCGAGATCAGGCGAATAAGGAGGATGCTCAATCAATTCAAAGCCACCATCTTTAAGGGCAGCCATGGCAATGACAGACTTGTGAACAGGGGTATTTTTTCCATTTTGCAAAAGTCACTTGCCTTGTTTACTTTAGAGTGCTACCTCTTTGACATAAACTGACCAAATGACACCAGTCTTCAGGTACACAGCCTTAAATAGTCAGGGAATAGTAGTGCTGAAAAAGGACATCCCTGCTTATCTTCTTCAATACAAGGCTCACAACTTATCAATCAGCCCTCGCATATAAATATATATATAAAAATATCAATATCACACAATAACTTGCCCCTTGATTAGGTACACCTATTCCACTGCTGGTTTACTCCAATCCCTCATCAGCCAATCACATGATTGCAATTTTCAATGGATGTGGCAGGTCATGAGTGCCAGAGATGTTACATCAAGTACAAAGTTAAAATAAAAGTGACATTGGTGCACTCATGGAAAACAATCACTTGTAACAAACTCTACACTACAGATTTTACAGATTCATTTTAATCATGTTGAGCTCTATTGCTGCGTTCAATTTACATCTGAACTGGGATGAGGGGAGTGGGAATGACATCATATCCGAGTTATCAGCGTTCCAGCTACAAAGTCGGAAAAAATACTTGTCAATCTATCAGGCTATTGTTAGCCGTTGTTAGCAAGCCCTGCATTGTAGTTCACACATACCACATGAAGAATGTAAATAACACTGTAGCAGCATTTTCATAAACATCGAACAATACTATGTATACGGCTGATTTAGTGCGACAAACACTAGTCAGAAGTGCTAATAAACAGAATATTACGGGAGCTTAATAACCGTTTACACCCGGGGCAGCCATCTTTGATTGTCAGGTCAGGGGTGGTGAGGATCCCCCGACTTCCCAGTAGGAAATTCAGACCTCGGGGGGCGTTCCAGATGAAATTTCCTACTCAGAACTCAGAGACCCCGACTTCCCAGTAAAACTGGAATTCAGCATCATTGATCAGTTTTGCAGCGACTCTTCTGATTACTGAACACTCACTAAATTTAGGTACTCAAGAGCTTAACCAACAACATCAACAAGACGACATGCATGGGCAGCTTCACGCTGTTTATCTTTACACTCTTTGGTCCAGCTCACACGTGTGAGTCATCCTCCTCACATATGAATGTCATTAAAACCAGCAGGAGCTCAGCAGGCAGCGTCTCCTTCAGTGTCTGTGGACGTCAAATTAACAACTGTTTCCTTGCAAGGCAGATCAGTGATGTTTATATGACTGTTAGATATAAAAACAGATTCATCACAAACATTTATATCACACAATATTTTCCTCTTCTTACTGAGAATTTATAAACTAAAGGAGTTGATGCTATGAGACGTGTGTTATCATGTAGTTTGAGAAAGCCACATCCCTTCATTCCTGCACCGCTCTACAGGCTGCACTGCAGAGCACAGGTTAGCACTGCTGCTTAAAGGCAAGAAGGTCCCTGGGTTGCTTTCACACCCAAGATGTTTGGTCCAGACCAAAAAAACTCTGGTTCGCTTTTTTGGGAAGTTAGTTTGATTTGGGGAAATGCGAAAGCTCACACACGCTGGTGTGAACCTAAGAGCCGAACTCTAGACGGTCCTGAGGAGACGCTACATTCAAATTCATGCTAGTTTTCCGTGACCATCAACCCCACCTTTAAAGAAGATATTGAGTCAATTTCTGATAAAACCACAGATATTGCCACATTCATGGAGACCGCTTCAGAAGCCGTTCAAACATGCAGTCACTTCCTGCTGCCGACATGTCTTCAGTTTCCGCCTCTCTTCCCTGATTGGGTCGTTCAGCTTTTAGCCGAGTGAAGTTGTGGAGGACTGGAGCTTGGCAAGATGGGTCTGCATGATTTCAGACAATGAATCAGGCACACCAGGACGAACAAAACGCGCCAACTTGGAACGCAAACTCAAGTTTGCTTGGTGCACACTAAACATGTTCAATGTGGAAGCACGGTCAGTTCACCAGAGTTTGGTTCACTGTGGGTGGTGTTCAAGTTTGATTTTGGGGAAAAGTGACAGCCTTGGTCACGATGCAACTAGAGGTGTGTTATAAAATCATCTTAGATTGTGCAGAACTAGAAAGTATCAGTAATTGTCTCTGGAGCTCATTCTATGCATTTACGTAATGAGCTGTACCTCACATTTATGGAACTGCTCTGGATTTTCTCCTCATCTTAAGGATACAAAACATGTATCTGCACAATCTACACACAAAAGTTTGGATGTATGACAGCAACACAGCAGACATTAGGAAACAGAGAGCACTCTGAACTGACAGAACAAAACACTGCTGTCAGCGGAGGCCGAGGTAATCCTGTTATATTAGTTACAGCTGATGTTATTCTACCACTCTAAGTCCTACCAGATCATTAATGACCCCCTCCTACTCTCCAGAGGAGTTTTTTATTTTCTTTTCAGAGGGAGTCGATGATGCTTGTGAGATCCGGACCGCTGTGCTGTTAAAAATGGTTTAAACCATCTAAATAATTATTCCCATGCATTTGGCTTGAAGTGATTTTAGTCTGCCTGCAGCTCTTTCTCTCCCCATGTTTAGCAGAGTGTGAGCGTGACACATCGTCATCGCTCCAACTGTCATTAACTCCCCGCCACTCAATGAATAAAAATAAAGATTTAAATGATACTGAAATAATATCACTTACTACATTTATTACATGACCCTTTTATGAGTATAAAATATGTGTTTTAAGTTTTATTATCCATTTGATGAAAGAAAATCCAGGATTTTCATATAAACTTACATATATTCTATATTTGGGGCAGCATTAGCTCAGTCCCTAAGGACTTGGGTTGAGGACTGAAGGGTGCCTGGTTCAAGTCCCAACCAAACCATGTGTGGAAGTTGGTTGACTTCCTTGGCACTGCGAAGTGCCCTTGAGCAAGGCACTGAACGCCCCCAAAAAATTGCTCAGTAGCGCTTCTTCAGGAGCAGCTCTGACATCTCTCCATTAATGCATGATTTCAAGACCTGTTTGCATGTGCATGTGTATTTCAGCCTGTGTTTGTGGAGCATGTTCAACAACAGAGTGTAAAGAATTGAATTTCCTCATAGGATGAATAAAGGATGTCTTTCTTTCTTTCTTGTCTTATTTTCTCTGTGCAAAATTACAGGTTTAGACATTGTGTGGGGCTAAACTAGCGCACCACCAGATATTTTCAACTTGATGTGCTTTCAATGTGTAATAATATGAATGATAATCACTTCAAAGCATTTTAAAACAGAAGAGGACACATCATTATTCAAAAATGTGCCAAAAAATGGCTCAATACATTTTGACATTTTTAAGGAAGACCTCTACAAAAAAATTAACCAATGGTTTTAACTGGTAATTATTTAAATGTCAATAACATATAAAGATAAACAGCATTGTTTTTGCTGAGGACAAGCCAGAGTTTTACCTAAATAGCCCCAAACTTTAATCTTAGTTCAATATTTGTGCACTTAAAATAATATTTATGGATTTAAGTTTGGTACTTTGGTTGATAATTTGCAAATAAGCTGGTAAAAGTGAAAAGAAACAGAACTGTGATAGAATATAGATTGTGATACTAACAAAATAATTGACCCTTAACTAAGCCCCTCCCACAAACGGCTACTGTCCAATCCTACCTTAGCGACCGTAACTATGCACAAGATGCCTGTCAAGCTTTCGGCAGAAAACAATATGCCCAAGCAGTGTGCATACTGGACAAGCAAGTCCAACAGTTGATATCTGAGAAGTTTGGAGGGTGGTGTTCATTTTTTTGCCTTCCCCAAGCCCAAGACGGAAGAAGAAAGATGCCGGGAGTGGATAAAGCACAAGAACACCTACGTTTGTTCTAAAGTAAGGTGCTAACTAACGATAGCTAACTGTAGCTCTGCGTGTTAGGTAAGACAACGTTAGCAAACAAAGACTTCTCATTGGTAGATTACTTCTGTAAAAGTTTGAGCCAGTGGGTAATATTTGAGCAAAAGCGATACTAGTAACAGACAAGTTCTGACATACTGATATCTGTTAGCATTTTGAGAACGGATGCCCTAGAAATGGGCAAACACAACGATAATGAAAGCCAAATTAACATTTATTTCAATTTAAACAATATATGTCGACTAACTCTGATGTACGCGAACATTGTTGTTCTTGTGATTGTTTTGAACGTGAAGAGTCAACACATGGGGTGGTTGACGCTTTCATTGAGATCTGTGCGCTTTCCCCTCTATTTTAATGTCCTCCTCATTTGAACTCTGCCAACATTTGATTTGGTGACTGTATCTCTCAAAATCATACTGGAGACCTTTCTGTCTGCTTCCTTGTGATATCTCTGAAGAATCTGTCCAGAAATTTGCAGATATGTCCTCAGGAATATCACTCACCGGTAAAAACTCCATATTTCTCATCCTAGGAGGGAAAGCTTGACAGGCGTAGCAACAGTAACCAAGGGGGGCGGGGTCTTAGGGGGCTTAGCGAAGGGTCAATTGTGATACATTTTTTTTCCTTATCGTCCACCTCCAAGGGCAACAACAGGCCAGATGACAAGAAGAAAGACTGCAGCTAATATGTGGCTATATTACATAAGGTTACAGGTTCTGGTTCATCTGTGAGGAAAAAAAAAACAAATGAAAATTGCAACAATGTGGCAATTTCATTCCCAAACCTAACTGAGTCCAGCAACAATTTACATTTAAGAGTGACAATAACTAATACGATGAGGACAGATTTATGGTCTGGGCGTCCATGAGTTTGTCACTGTCATAAATTCTTATTTTTAGTCCCTCTGTCTCTGCCTGGATGGATACATCTCTGGATGTATGTATGTGTATTATGTCCATACACTACTCACAAAAAGTGAGGGATATTTTGGGTGAAATTTCAGGATGAACCTGAAATGTACAGACCTGATCAAAATCTTAAGACCAGTTGAAAAATTGCAAGAATATGCATTTTGCACATTTGGACCTAATGAGGTTTTAAATAGAGCTACAATATGCAAAAGAAAGAAGGGGGAGTGCGACAAAAAACATTTGGAACTTGTAATTAAAAAAAACAAAAAACAAATTGAAATAGGTTGTTTATCACCTGATCAAAAGTTTAAGACCACAGGCTATTAAAGCCAAAATCTGCTAAAAATTTTCATTTTCTGTCAGGCATTCACACGGTCATGCCCTCCTGATGGCTAAAGCTAAGAAGCTGTCTCTTCTTGAACGTGGTCGGATCGTCGAGCTGCATAAGCAAGGCCTCTCGCAGCGTGCCATTGCTGCTGAGGTTGGACGCAGTAAGACAGTCATTCTAAATGTTTTGAAAGATCCTGAGCATTATGGAACAAAAAAGTCAAGTGGTAGACCCAATAAAATTACACCTGCGCTGAGCCGGAGGATCTGATTGGCTGTCCGTCAAGACACAGGGCGGTCCTCGACCCAAATTAAGGCCCTTACTGGTGCCGACTGCAGTGCAATAACCATAAGACGGCATCTGCGGGAAAAGGGTTTCAAAAACAAAAAACGAATTCAAAGACCTCGTCTCCCTCAATGCCACAAAACTGCCCGTTTAGACTTTGCCAGGGAGCATCAAACATGGGACATTGAAAGGTGGAAAAAAGTTTTATTCTCTGATGAGAAAAAATTTAACCTTGACGGTCCAGATGGCTTCCAATGTTACTGGCATGACAAGGAGATCCCACCTGAGATGTTTTCTACCCGGCACAGCGGAGGGGGGTCCATCATGATCTGGGGTGCTTTTTCATTCAGTGGAACACTGGAGCTTCAGGTGGTGCAGGGTCGTCAAACGGCAGCTGGTTACGTGCAGATGTTGCAGCGGGCATCCCTCATGACTGAGGGCCCTTGTCGGTGTGGTAACAGCTGGGTTTTTCAACAGGACAACACTGCAGTTCACAATGCTCGCTTGACGAAGGACTTCTTCAGGGAGAATAACATCACTCTTTTGGACCATCCCACATGTTCCCCTGATTTAAATCCCATAGAGAACATTTGGGAATAGATGGCAAGGGAAGTTTATAAAAATGGCCATCAGTTCCAGACAGTTGATGCCCTTCGTGAAGCCATCTTCACCACTTGGAGCAATGTTCCCAAAAGCTTCCTGGAAACACTCGCATCAAGCATGCCCAAACAAATTTTTGAAGTGATTAACAAGAATGGTGGAGCTACTCATTACTGAGTCCTACTGAGAAAAATTTTTGTTCTGGTTTGGAGAGTTTTTTGTAATTTTTTGAGCGATGGTCTTAAACTTTTGATCAGCTGATAAACAGCCTATTTCAGTTTACTTGTTGTTTTCAATAAATTACTTTTTCAAAGTGCTTTTTGTCACACTCCCCCTCCTTGCTTTTGCATATTGTAGCTCTACTTAAAACCTCATTAAGATCCAAATGTGCAAAAGGTAAATTCTAGCAATTTTTCAACTGGTCTTAAGATTTTGATCAGGTCTGTACTATAACCTTTGCAGGTGAACTTCTCTAAACTTTTGAATGCACATGTTTCAGTACTTTTTGCCCACCTGCTTTTCTCTAACAAGTTTAAGGGCAAAATTCACAACAGCTGTTTGATCCATGAATCAACCAACACATTTTCTGCTTCAATCAGAATTGGTATTCAAGCAGTCCTGCTCATAATGTCACAAAGGCGACACCTCACAGTTGATCAACAGTACCTCGCCATTGTGAAACAGGATGTTCTCAGGTGGAAGTGGTCCCTGAGCTTGGAGTGTCATCAGCAGGTTGTAACAGAGAAACAGAGAGACTGGAAGAGCCATAAAAAGGCAGAGAAGTGAACGTCCTGTGGCCAAATCCCACACTGATGACTGTTTCATTGTGAACAGTACCCTGAGGAACCGGATGATGAATGCCACTCAGCTGCAGGCACATTTAAGGGAGATGAGAGGCACCCAATTGTCAGCCTGGTCTGAGGGTACCTGACCACACCACCAAGCACACGTGCCTTCATCTTGCATGGGCCAGGGAGCATTTACTAGGGCCCTACAAAACCTGTGTCATTTTTTCCCAAATTCCATTTTAGTTTTCCCTTATTCCAATTTTTGTCAGTTCTGAATTTTTTTGAGAATTCAGTTTTTAGTATTTAATGCAAATTTAACACTGAGACACAGAATAAAGTGATAAAACACAGACACTCACTCTTCAGGTGGTCCTCACTCGTATCTTTATGGGTCCAGTCAACAGTATGTTGGAAAATTTGCAGAACATTTGAAGTCTGACACATAATTATCGTTGGGAATAGAATAGAATAGAATAAACCTTGATTCGTCCCACACGGGGAAACTGCTCTGCCCTGTACTTAAGAGTTAGCCGGGAGTTTCGTAGCTTCTCTGCCAACTTCGCCAGTGTCTCAGGCCCCGTTTACACGAAAATGAAAATGGCCAAAAATGGAGAGTTTTCATTGCGTTTTCACCTCCCGTTTACACAAGAACGGTGCCCAGAGTGCCTGAATCCACATACTTTTGAAACCAGGGTCCAGAGTGGAAAATTTTGAAAATGTATCTGTATCCGTCTCCGTGTAGACAAGATTCAGTGTTTCCCTCTGAAACGCTGACGTCACTGCATGCACAGTACTCTTTCACATGAAGGCTACACGCACATCCCAGGAACAACAACAACAACTTCAGCCGTCAACCAAGCAACATGTGTGCTGCTTGCCATGCTCAGTTTGCTATCCAGACAAAAACATCCAGACAGATTTGTTGTCCAGAAAAGAAACTCCTGCGTCTTTGTGCATCCACTTGCCATTGTTGTTTGTGAAAAGTTTGACTTCACCAGAAAGCATACTCGTGTTGTAACACGGCTGTTTCTCTACAAACCTACATCGCCAACTACTGGCCTGGCATGGACGCTACATAATTTTCAGTCATTCTTGCAGATCCGTGTGAACGCGGATCGTTTTCACAGCATCTCCGTGTGGCATTAGTATCATTCTGGAGTGTTTTCCTTTCGTTCTTTCACCGTATTTTCTCTGTGTTTTGCCGTATTTCTGACATATTTTCCGCGTGTTTTATTGCCTTTTTTTTAACCATTTATCGTCTTTTTGATCATAGTTATTTTTAATGGATTCCATAAATAGTAATTCTAGAAATACTGCAAGAAGAAATGTTGAGATCTGTGTCTTCAGCTGGACAGGAACTGCTTCAGGGACTATCATCAGTAAAAAAACGCCTGGATATGAGCTAATATAACAGGCTGTAACATGGACAATAAATGCTGTAGGCAAACAAAAATGTGTATTTAAAATAGGTGAAGTTTATTTTTGGTCATCTCAGAAAATTTCTACATGTTCATTTATTGTTTATGAAGAGGATCCTGTTGAAAATTCAAAGCCAGTTTTATTCTTTTCCTGTAATTACACACTGTTTTAAGCATTTATGACATAATAATTACAAATCCTTGCAAGAATTACTTTTATTTCTTGTGAAAAAGAGTGAAAAAATGTATTCAATTGACAATTCCTGACACATTTATGGACAAAAAAGACCAGGTGGACATTTATTATTACACTGTTAACTATCATCTTTTTTACTTTTGTACTCCATATGCACAAATAAGTTAATAATGTGCGAATTTTTATTTTAAGATGTTTGCTCAAAAATATCAGGTGACATACCACATATGTTCACATTGGCATCAAAATAAAGAAAAGTCAAAAATTGTCAACAGGTACTCTAATTATTTGTGCATTTCTACTTCTTACTGAATCGAAAGCCACCCAAAGAATCGAAATCGAATCGAATCGTGAGGTTCTTAACAATGCCCAGCCCTACCAACAACCTGTGGATCTCCCTGCCTGCCTGCCATCAAGAGGCTGCAGGAGAAGAACTCCATGGACCTAGAGATCATTGTCAACCGCAAGGTCAGATATGTGGGACACAAGCTCGTTCGAGCTTGTTTCTCCCCGATCCAACACCACCAGACAAATCAAAGTCTTCTGTATTTATCATGAAATAAATATCATCATTGCACTCAGTTCTCATCAGATCAAATCATAGTTAGTTACTTTTTACAAGTCCCTGTTCTAATGAAGTTGGAATGTTGTAAAACGTACATAAAAACAGAATACAGTCATTTGCAAATCTTTATGACTTATATTCAAATTAAACGAAGGATATTTAATTGTCCAGTTGTTTAAATATCCAATTGATTCATTGATTGACGTGAGTAAGGGTCTTTCTGTGTGTGGAGTTTGCATCCTTTCTTGTTCATGGGTGTTTTTTCAGGTGCCTTTTACAGACCAGAAACATCCTTGTCAGGTTAACTGTTGACTCTAAACTGTTCAGGTGTGCTTGTGTATGTTTGTCTCTACATGTCAGCCCTGTAACTGATTGCCAGCCCAGGGTGCATCCTTCCTATCAGCCAGTGACCTTCAACAAGCTACAAGATGTACTGTATGGATGATTGATGGAGGGGTGATTTGTTTATCTGATTTCTTGTTAAAATCAAACTAAATGGTTAACTTTATATTCTGATTTTCATGACCCTGAACCATCTCCCCTTCTGTAAACTAAAATGTCTGTCCCAACCAATCAGAGAGTCAGTGATCTGAGACCACACTGCGGCCATGTTCTTACCTCCAAACAGGTGAGGTGAGAGGTGTGCTGGTAATGATCCTATCACGAGCCTGGGCCCCTCGTGCCTTCCCGCTGAGTGCTCTGTGTCCCTTGCATCCTCTGGGCTGCTGCCGCCTGACTCCGGGGAGCTGTAGGCTCCACTGATGTTGGGAATGTTAATACCAGACTGAGGTCTTGACCCAGAGACTCCCACAGACTGGGTTCTAGCTCCAAGGTGCTGACTGGTGCTGGCCCCCGAGGCTCCAGAAACATTGTGGTACCTCACGCCCCCAGTATTGGTCCTGCTAACATGACTGCCATTGCTGCTGGCCGTGCTGGAGGGAAGGTCTGAGCCGGAGTACGCTCTGGTCCGTCCATTAGCCGCTGGGTTAGCTGTCGGGCTGCTCTGCTTTGCCCCCATGTTCACCTCACTGACTTGGCTCTGAAATATAACAGAGAAGTACGAGCAGTGTCGGGTAATGTCATTTTTAAAGGTCACAAAATTACCAGTCTAAAGAGAGAAGCTCATTACATTATGCCTTATTTACTGAGGAAAGTAGCATATTACACTGGGGTTACTCTTGAGCTACTGAAACTTGAAACCCCCATTGGATCTTAAGATCTTGCTCTTTTTGACACATTAAGTTGCAGGGTTGCTGCTTTCAGAAAAAAAAAGGTTTCATTACTGAGGTAAGAAACATGTTGGGATAAAACCCTCTGACTAACTGATCCTCATGTCACAGTACAGCCCTTTAACATACAGTTTTGAAATTCTCTACCAGTGAAAATAAACATACGGTATTCTCCTCAGATTATGATCTGATGTGCCAGTCCTCACTTGTCCCTTCACAGCAAGAAGTTTCACGACAGTTAATTATGGGTGGCTAAGTTTTGGGTGAAAAGCCTACCTGTTCGCATTCACACATGCAGCTAAGAATACTTTCGAACTATGTTTATTTTTTTGACTAATTATTTTCCTCATAGTTTTCGTCAACAACCTTTTTTCCCCTGACGAAAATGAGATGTTAACTAATAAAATCTGCACATGACTTTTTTGTCAACAAATAAAACTAGACTAAAATGTCTGACAGAGACTTAATCCAATCAGACCAAATTTGGTCATGTAGAAAGTAGGGACAAGTAAGGAATATATCCAATCACAGCTACTTTGGTTGTGTGGAAAAATGAGAGTAGACACATGGACACATTTAATGTTTGACACCAGCGTTAATTTTGACAGCACTTCTTAATTTAGTTTATTATAGTCTTTAGAAAAGTCCGAGTGAACATCTTGGCTGTTTGCGTTCACATGTACAACTCGCCCAGGTGAAGTGCAGATAATTTTTGGGGTTTTCTTGCAAGAGTCAGTGGGGTTTCTGATGCCGCCTCCCCACTGACCAAAAAAATAGTTTAAATCTGGTAGCAATTGGCTCCTGTCAGCAGTGGGAAAGGCTCTAATCGGCATTTTGATCCAGGTCGACAGACCCTGCAAGCGACACAGGTTTTTATTGGCTCGCCTCCAATCAACTCAAGTGGGAATATCAAACCTGGGTGAACCCGCTAGTTCCCAGGATGAAGTTGGTGTAACATGCCTAAAGCATAATATCACTCCCGTCTCCTCCGTCTGTAACTTCTGCGACTCTTTGCCATCTCAGCAACAAATTCCATCCGCTTTGTATCATCAGCACTCGAATGTCGTTCAGTCTGCGCTGACTTTGTACATTTTTAAAGTGGGACAAAAGTACAAAGTACAGAAAACAGTTGACCACCGGTGTCCATGGCCTCCATGCTCCCTTCCATTGTTTACCTGGCCATGTTTCGGTGCGCTGATGATGTCATCAACGTGATGACATCAGCTTGACGCATAAGAGGAAAAAAAACAGCCACGCAGCTCGTCTGCTGGTCTTTACACCAGGGTCTGCTGGCAGAGGGAATGGAGTCACTTGCTGAAAGTTAGCAGGTTTACCCGGGTTGAAAAAACATGCGTTTACACGTTAATTTTAGTGAGAAATCGGTATGAGATGCTGCGTTGGGGCTTCTGTCACTTTTGCCCTGTTTCCACCAAGTGGTCCGGTTTGGTTCAGTTCAGTTCAGTACAGTTTGGAGCAGTAAGGTCTGATCTTGCTTGTGTTTCCACTGCCACCTTCACTTTATGACGAGGATGTGATCCAGGAGGAGAGGGTCTCGCCGAATGTATAATGTGTGACATAAGAGGTGCTAAAACTGAGCGTCGGTCTGCAATAGAGTGCGACTGTAAACAAAAAGCAGCAATGGAGGACCTCCAGCACTCCAGTACTCTGTGGAGTGTTGTTTCTTGACAGAAACAGCAGTGAGCAGTAGCACTGAAAGATTTGCCATTTCGGATCGAAATCACAATTTCAGACAACCCAAACATGTGATCAACAAAGGTGTAATTTTTTGCAGCGCTCCTGACTGACCCAGGATCAGCTGTGTCAAATATTTTACAAATTTGCAGGCAATTTGCATTTACAGAAGTGCTGGTAAGCAGGTCAACAACACAAAGCCTCTGTTTAGGAGTAGAAGTTGGAGTTTCCCTTAAATAATGAAAACAGATTATTTATCATCAATATAAGATGATGAATAGTGTGTTATGTGCTTTTTATCATTGGTTCCCTTACTGTTGTCTATACTGTAAACGTAGTGAATATTGCACTGAAGCTTGATTTAAAGAAAATCATGAATTGAATTGAAATCGCAAAATCAGCTGGAAAAATCACAATTAGATCAGGCCTAGTGAACAGATCACATTTATTATTTATTCTTATTTGAATAGGACGAGGTATGTGTTTTCAGTTTCACTGCTGTCACAAGAGAACTGCCTATGTTTGTGACCAATCAACAGACTGAAGCGCTTTTAGGTCCAGCTTTCAGGCTGGTTTGGTATGCTCTGCACCCCTTCAGATGGGTATCAGAAAGTTGTGGGTTATTTGGGTGCCTTTGCTCCTCATCCATCAGTGGAACACCAGAGCATGCGTGCCGTACCGAGCTGAACTGAACCGGACTGCTTGGTGGAAATGCAGCTTTTAAGTCTGCCGACCGACCGGTGTTCATTTTGACAGCGCTTTTTAATTCAGTTTTAGTTATAGTCTTTTGCCTAAAATATCTTTTAGTTTAGTTTAGTCATAATTTAGTCATCTAAACAACTGCACTTTGTCCACCACTGAATGTATGTATGTGTATATTCAATTATGTATATGTATATGTGTAAAATGAAGAGTATGGCTTCAGCCTGCTCTACTGTAAAGTGCCTTGAGATAACACTTGTTTTGAGCTGGCGCTATACAAATAAAGACTGACTGATTGATTGATTAATTGATCATTTTAATGTTGCCCTCTTGGTAACCAAAGTTGCCTGTCCCATTCTAAGACTTTCTCATTGGTGAGTGTGACAACTTATTGGGCAATTTATTCCAGTAGTGAATTTCTTAAGTAACTAAATCAATGATATATTTAGCAAAGGCTTAGGTGAAGGTGGATCAGTAAAAGATGGTTGCTTTTCACCCAGAGGTCAGGGGTTTGATCTCCAGTGTTTGCAGTCACATGTCAGTTTGTCCCCACTACTGCATGTGCTGGAGTATATTACATGATTTTGATATGATGAGCTGATGGACATGTAACACACTGCTGCAGGCTCAAGCGTCAGTGAGTGAATGAGCTGGACTACATACGTGTTCAAGTCCATGTACAGTTCACTGTTCCTGGTGAGGACACAATAAAGTAATCAGAGCACGTTATCCCACAGTGACACAGACCTCTGCGGGACAGTACACCAGATATCCGCCTGAGGCAGACGCTTCCCCGAACAGACGAGTGAGGGAAAGAAAGCAGAAGTAAACTCTGATACGGAAAATCCACATTACCTAAATGTCAGTTAATGAAAAGTTGAAGCGGCCCCCCGGTAATGCTGCTGAGGGTGAAGGTAAAAGTTTATCAGCCGTTAACATCCTATAACGTCCGCCGGAGTTGAGCTCTTGCTGCAGGTCGTCCTGGCCGCCGCGGAGCCGCCGCTGTTCCCGGTCTCTCGGTCCTCCTCTCTCCGCTCCATCACGGCTCCAGAGCGGCGTGAAGGAGCGAAGAGCCCGGCTCCTCACGCCTTCCTGCCCCGCTACACATTACTCAACCGAAGGAAGTGATGGAGGAGACAGCACGAAACCGTTTAATTAGAGGCAGCAAGGAGACCGCACAGGCTAGCCGACAAGCTAACGGAGCTAACGGCCGTTTCCGGTGCACAGTTTCAGAATAAAGTCGATCCGCTGTCCGACAGAGAAAACCTTCAGCGCAGTGGTTCCACCCAGGGGCGGTTTTATTCAATTAAAGACCTGGGCATAGACCAGTATGAGGCCCTTCTCCAGTGCGAGTGAACCAGATCTTTCAGAGCAATCCTTCTGAACAAAGCCTTAGTACAACAGAACAGAGCTAACCTAAATCTGAAGTATGCAGTCTCCTCACTTTAGGCACAGGAAAGGCTCAACAGTTAGGTCCGGCTCTTTGGATCACTGTTGCTATGCAACAACAAAATGGACAACAGGGGATTAATTGTTCTTCCTTAATTTTTTTTTTTTTAAGAAAATACTACCCTTACATAATTTCTTGTGTTAACACAGTGCAAATGAACAAGAGACAAGATGATGATCAGGGATGAGCAGCTTTGGGGCCACATTACTGTGATTCTCAGAGCCAGGGGGCTGGGCTGTGGCGACTGTAGCAGTGTTCATTTTGACAGCACTTTTAATTTAGTTTTAGTTGTAGTCTTTTGCCTAAAATGTCTTTTAATTTAGTTTTAGTTGTCATAATTTAGTCATCTAAATTGTTTTAATTTAAGTCTAGTTTTAGCTGATGAAATTTCACAACAAAATCTGCTGTAAATTTAGTAAAATCTGAAGTGTAAAGTGTAAGGCATTTTTATGTTTCTTTAAATTTCTGGAGTTATGTTATATTTTTTTATTTTCTTTTTATTTATTTATTTTGAACATAAACAAATAATTAAACATATAACAAAATAAAAACAGCAACCAAAGTGCAAAACATAAAAAATTGTCATTTGCATGTTCAGAAAGGAGTAGGAGGAAGTTGAAACTTATCTGGTCCCACCCCTTCACCTTACACAAGTAGTCAATAATTCACCCACTTCCAAATAGTAATGATAAAAATCATCACACCTAAACAAAATAAACCAAATAGTAATTATATAGTAACACACATAGTAATCAGAGAAAAATGAATAAATAAACATCAGATAAACAAATAAACTGTCTTTATGTTCCTGCCTGTTGTCGAAGCACTTTGTAAACCTCTGTTTTTAAAGGTGCTGTACATATAAAGTTTATTATTATTATTATTATAACAGTGAACCTGCTCTACATGAATATATCAATTCATAAAGAGAGGAGCTCTGATTGGATCACTTCCCAACTTATCCCACCACCACCAAGCTAAGGCAGCTGTGATTGGATGTCCCTCTTAACTCATCCAACCTTTCCATACAACCAAAGTAGCTGTGATTGTATATATTCCTAACTTGTTCCTACTTTCTACATGACCAAATTAGGTGTGATTGGATTAAGTCTCTGTCAAACATTTTCATCTTAGTTTTTGTTTGTTGAACAAAATGTCAGTTATTTAAGTTATAGTTTTTGTCCATGTGCATGTTTTAGTTACTGTCTAGTTTTTGTCAGGGGAAATAGGTTGTTGATGAAAACTACACGAAAACAATTAGTCAACCAACAAAATTAACCCTGCATTGTAGGATCCTCTCATGCAGAATTAGTAACTTATAATTTAACAAGAATACCAATTAGCTCCAACAAGTAGAAAATATCAGAAAGTATACAGTTTAAATCAAATGCAAATGGTGATACCTAATTTAATGAGCTAAACACAGAATACAGATTCAGCTACTTTTTTATATTGAAGTACAGAGTTTTTACAGGTCACTTAAATTGTCCTTTATATGGGCCTTTTGTAACACATACACAAGTGTTACAGAAAGAGGTACAGCCAGTAACAGCTCTGTTTTATTGGAAATTTTGCTATTCTTATTTTTCCCTGCATTTGTACTCACATTTCCTTGTGAATATATATTAAAAAATAACTAATTATTGGTATTGATATTCACTGATGGGCCACACTGGGGGAGTAGGGGGGGCACATGGTTCCCTGTCTCACACTGTTAAAAAATCCTTGAAAAAAATCCTGGATCCACGTTCAGATCGCCACCAAAACCTCATTACTCCTCCTTTGTGCCATAACCAGCTTTCCTAAAAATGTCATCAAAATTCATTTATTACTTTTTGAGTTATCTTGCTAAGATATAAATGGAAAAACTGACAAGTGCAAGAAAAAAGTATAACCTCCTAGGTGGCATTAATACAGGGAACAAAAGAGAAAAAGGTAAAAAAAAACAAAAAACAAAACTGCAATTTCTGTCTCTCTCTCTCTCTCTCTCTCTCTCTCTCTCTCTCTCTCTACATATATATATAATTTTATTTGTAGTTGTACAACATAATCTGGCAATCTTCCGACTTTTGAAGACTGAAATGCACAAAAACAGTTGCAAAGCATGTAATGTTACATTTTTGGATTATGAATACAGTTCAAGCAGCTGCAGCATAACAAATAAGATTTAACAGTTACAACAGTGCGTTACATTGTTGATTGTTGGTCTCCCAAAAATAAAATCCACTGGAAACACAATTTTCACTCTTACTTAGGGTTCACAGAAACATTGACTTAAACCAGTTTTCAACAGAATCAGAGGAAATTTGCAATTGAAGTTAATGTCCTAATTAATATATAGCAATGCGCCACCTTTGTAATGTTTCCCCGTCTGCATAAAGCCAATGTGTGATTTTGAAATCAATCTTTGAGTAATTTCTCTTTTCAGAGACACTTTTATGTAAGGTAATTCATTTTGAAACATGTCAGGAAAGGGTTAGGTTTAAAATTAAATTTTATATCGAAATGCAATAGCCTACATTTTATTTTGTATTGAGGCACAAGTAATTTTTACTGGGCTCCACGCACACGATTCTGTTTCTCAGTGGGTTAGAGCGGAAGTGGTGCTTTTATTTTGAAAGCCAGCTGGATTTATTTTGGTCGCGTGGTATTTATTTATGGAAACTTGATAAGCTTTAGGCCTCCATGTCGTGTGACGTCAGCAGCAGCGGAGGACGTCAACAACAACTGAAGAGTCTCACGCTTCTTGATATTCTCCCCATCAGCTCCACTGTCTCTGTTTATCAAAAACTAATTCAACAACGCGCCAAACTTTGAGGGTGTTCGTCTTATTTTTGGATTTATTCTATTAATATATACGCAAATACATTATTATGTGGATCAAAATTGTTAATCTTAATAGCCTAAATGAAAAAGTCTTTACTAACTGCAGAATGGATTTTTATCAAGGAAGCAGACAAGAGTTACAATTAGGCCTACTGCCTATTTGACTTAAACCTGTTTGTTAAGATGTATAAATACAAAAAAGTCAACCTGTCAGACCTATCATACAGATAAGACTCCTACAGATTTATATCACCTTTGAAAATTTCTAGTATACATAATTTAATGTTAAAAAATTGGACTTTGATAAATTTTGGTTAATATTTGGAGCTCTCATTGCTGTTCTATATGTTTTTTTTTTTTTTAAACCATTAAGATTATGTCAATGTCAATGTCAGCTTAACTTATATAGCACATTTAAATAGCCAGCAAGATTAAGTCTATTGATTCTAATAAATGCTCTATAGTATTCCCAGAACAAAAGAAATAAGTATCATCTGCAAACATCACAGATTTTAATAGATCAGATACTGTACAGATATCATTTAAATAGATTATAAATAATTTAGGCCCTAATGATGAACCTTGTGGGACTCCACAAGTGAAAAGTGTGAATGTAGAACACAGATTTTTACTGAAATCTCCAGGTCTAATTTGTTATATCAAGACCAAGTGTTTTGTGATAAAATCACATGTTTATGTGACTGCAGGTCTGAATGTTGACCTGGACATGTAAATGTGTAAAATAAGACATGGAGTATGTTTCAGTATTTGCTAAAAACGAACACACCTTTAAACTGTATTCATTGTTTCTCTTTTAAGTGAAAACACTTCTTGTGTGGTCAGTTTATCAGTTAAAATCTGCTGTCATTTATTACTGATGCCCGGCCTTTGTTGGTGCATGTATCAACTGTGCAGCTGTGGTGGTGCCACTTTAGGGCATAATATTTACGCCCCTATGAGGTTTACACCTTGACAGCAACTGTCCAGGGGGCCGAATGGGAGAACTGTGCTGTTCTTACAAATGTTCCCTTAAAAGCAGCATACACAAAAATATTAGGTATCATCAAATCACTTTGTTTTGTCTTATTTCTGAATTAGTGGAGCTGTCTTTGTTTAAATGTGTGTGATTTCCGAGACCACATGATCCTTTTTCAAAAAACACATATTTTGCTTTAACTCCTGTTTATTTTTTTTATTTCAGTGACTTTTATAGCGTCCTGGTGTTCCCAATCTAGTTGTATCTCTCTCTGTCTGGATGCTCTGTTTAGAATTTCTGTTACTACAGCTTTTAAAGGTGTGTTCACACCGGACATGACTTAGTGTACGATATCACATCACTCAAGTCAGTCATGTTGCCTGTCCATAAAATAGCTCATTTTTTCACCGTCGTGTTGCTCAGTGACGTCACGCCCACTCAAGTTTTCAAGGTTAAGCTGATATTATTCCAACTGTATCCTTTTCACTTATCTTCTAACCATAAAACACTGCAGCTGATGGCTCTGCTGAAGGTGGAAATGGCTGTTGCCTCAGCATTGTCTGTCAGCTGCACCTTGTGTAGGGAGTTTTCTGCGGTCTGGTCCTCCTGGACCCCCTGAGTCATGTTGCTGCTCGTCTCCCTCGGCGTTATAAACAGGTCGAGGAAGGACAGGACCGCAGGAACTGCGACTTCTTTACTGGTTCTTGCGCTGACCTGCTTCTTCCCCCACCTTCTTTTCTACCTCATACATCTCACATATCCCTCCATTTTTTCTGGAATACATTCACTGAAAAAGAGAGAGACACACACTCTCACACACATGCACACGTTACCTGCAAAAGCTAGACTGGCAAGTGGTGCATGCCATGGCTTCCCTCATAACTACAACGCTGATTGGCTGTCATAGCACAGCCACATATGACCCCGCCTGAAAAGTTTTTCACCTTTATGCTGCGTTCCAGGCAACCTATAACTTGGAAATGTCCCAGTTGAAATCTCCTGACCTGAAAGCGTTCCAGGCAAATTACGACTTCGGTTTGAGGGCAAGGAATTCTGGTATGTAAACAAACCAACATGGCAGACATTATAAGATTTATGTTTAATCATTTCAATCCCCGAAGGAGCCTGCAACTTGCTCATTTGAATGAAACGGGGGGGGGGGGGGGGGGGGGCTGTGCATAAGGTAACAGAAGCTTATACTTTATATTTTATGGTATTTGTCGTTATTTAGAGGTGGCCATATTGTTTAAGCAGTGATGTGACGTCACAAGTCGTAACTCGGAGTAAATGGATCTGATACAAGTTCACGGGTGGGACGTTACGAGTTCAACTGCGGTTCCAGTGCACTTTCACGAGTTACAGGTGAGAAAAACACGAGTCACGGGCTGGCTGGAACACAGCATTAGGCTCCCCTCCCCATGTGGACCCAGTATTCTGATTGGTTGACCAGTCTACCCTGTGGTAATTGGTTTGGTCAGTGCTGCTCAGTGCCTCCAACAACTCCACATTAATTTTACAATCTCTGTCCTGCACCGGCCAGCCTGCCTGAGCCAATGGGCTAAAGCTGCTGATGGGACAGTGGTAGGACTGAACAAGGGCCAGGGAAACAAACCATTTCAGGCGACTAATGGGCTGTAAAGAGGGCGAGCAGGAGAGGAACTGAAACAGCAGACTTTTTCTCCTGTGCAAAGGACTTTCATGAGGACATGTCAAACAGACTCAAGGGCATATAAGATTCAAAAAAAGCATAAAATGGTCTGTTTAACTACAAACCCCAATTCCAATGAGGTTGGGACATTGTGTAAAAGGTAAATGAAAACAGAATACGATTTGCAAATCCTTTTCGACCTTTATTCATTCAATCAAATATAGTACAAAGATGAGATATTCAGTGTTCAAACTGATAGACTTCACATTTGTTTTTGCAAATATTGACTGATTTTGAAGTTGATGCCTGAGACACGTTCCAAAAAAGCTGTGACAGATGACTGTGAAAGCTGAGGGATGCCCAAAAAACACCTGTTCTGAATATTCAGGAGTGAGTGTCATGATTGGTCATAAAATTATCATCCTTAAAGGCTCAGGCTCATTCACAAGCAACGATGGGATGACTTTTACCACTTTGTGATCAACTGTGCTCCAACAGTTTCAGAACAACATTTCTCTAGGTGCAGCTGCAATTAATTGGAGGACTTTATCATCTACAGCTCATAATATCAAAAGATTCAGAGTCCTGCCTCTTTATTTGTTGGAACTCTCTGCCCCGGTGAGTAAAGGCACACCTCACTTTCTGGCCATGGTCACTTTCTTTGGCAGACCATTGCGAGGCCTGTCCTGTCGCGACCCCAAAACACACCTCCAAGATGATCACTGCCTTGTTAAAGAAGCTGAGGGTAAATGTGATGGACTGGCCAAGCATGTCTCCAAGACCTAAAGCCTATTGATCATCTGTGGGGCGTCCTCAAAAGGAAGGTGGAGGAGTGCATGGTCTCTAACATCCACCAGCTTTGTGATGTGGTCATGGGAGGGTGGAAAAGGATTCCAGTGACAACCTGTGAAGCTCTGGTGAACTCCATGTCCAAGAGGGTTAATAGGGGTGTTCTCACTTTTGTTACCTGCAGTTTAGACATTAATGCTGTGTGTTGAGTTATTTTGAGGGGACAGTAAATTTACACTGTTACACAAACTGTACACTCACTACTGTACATTGTATCAAAGTGTGATTTCTTTAGTGTTGTCCCATGAAAAGATATAATAAAATATTTGCAGAAATGTGACGGGTGTACTCACTTTTGTGAGAGACTATATCTATTCTGCTCAACTGGTGGCGCATAGTGACCAGTGTGTGTTTACCTGTAAAGGCTCTGTATCTTAAAATAGATGTTTGTGTGTTTTATCGTGGCCTTTAGTGGCTTTCAGCTCCGCAGTTGTTGTTGTTATTTGGTCCATGAGGATGTAATATTGGATTTCTCTCTTTTTGTCTGTGTATGTGTGCAAGGAAAGCTAGAATTGTTCTTCAAGTGCTAGAATGGCTCTTGTGTGTGCATTAAAATATGATCCTGATCCCCTGTCTGCTTATTTCAGCAAGGCAATGCCAAGCCTTTTTCATGTGAAACAACAGAATGGATTCATAGTAAAAGACTAGAGGTTAGTTCTAGACTGGCCTGCTTGCTGTCCAGACCTGTGTCTCATTATTTCCACCAGGAGGTTATGTTTTTACTGGCAAATATTTGTTTGTTTGTTAGCAAGATTATGCAAAAACCACTGGACAGAATTTGCTGAAATTTTCAGGAGATGTTGGTAATGGCTCAACTTAAAAATGATTCGATTTTGGTGGTGATCCATATGACCACCATTAGCAACGATCGTTTTTGCTCAATAACTGTCTAACTAATAATGATATCAACACGAGTCCGAGTGTTAGGTGTGGGTTTTCAGGGTCAAGGAATCACATCTATTGCTTATAGATGTAACAGCAACATGTGAGCTACCTTGATGGAGGTTTGTGCTCTCTGAATGCATTCTAGTTGAAAAAGTGTGGTGCATTATGAAGCACAAAATACAACAATGGAGACCCTGAACTGTTGAACAACTGAAATCATATGAATGGGGAAAAGTTTGTCAAAGCTTCACCAATTAGTGTTCTCAGTTGCCAAGTGCTGATTGAGTGCTTTTAAAAGGAAAAGTGATGTAACACAGTAGCAAATATGCCCCTGTCCCAGGTTTTTTTGGAATGTGTTTCAAGAATCAAATTCAATAAGTGAATATTTCTAAAAATGCCTTTAAGCTTATCAGATTAAACATTAAATATTTTGTCATTGTATTGTATTAAACTAAATCATTGTATTTTCATTTGTGCTTCCCAACTTCATTGGAATTGGGGTTTATAAGAACTGTGAGTATTTCAGGCCTTTAATAAATTCATGAAAAAGATAAACAATTCTGGCAAATCAGGTTAAAGTCTTTCATGTCAGAATTTGTCATGCTTTTGTTGTTTTTTTAAAATTCATTATTAGGACTGCATGTCTTGGCACACCCCTACAGTCACTCAACTCAGACAAAGGCCGACTATGTTTGCAGGAAACACAACAGGACCAAAGTAAGTGACTGACAGTGCAGAAGGACTTTTTCTGTCACCTGCAGTCATCACATTGTGCAGACAGCAGAGCTCACAAAGCTGCCGTTAGGAGGTGAGTGGTTTTCTCACCCTTCACTGCTGTAATCCTCCTAATCTCCTCTGTCTGGAAATAGCCTGGGTTATCTGTTGATCGATAACCACAACATCCATCAGCAGCTCTCTAATGAAGAGGAGGACATGCAGCCACAAAGCAAAGAAACACAATTACATTATGGCTAATGGCTCAGTGTGAAAGGGCCGTTACTGCGGGGCATTATTTAAACAGGGGGAGGCAGGACTCCTTACAGCAGAGGGGTCTCTGCCCCTGAATTTAAACCATCAACTCCTAACACTCCCTACATAAACATAACATTTTTTAATTGTATTTACAACATATTCAGTATTAATATATACATTTTATGGTAACAGTTTCTCAGTGTGGTCCAGCCTTTATTTAGTCGACTAACTATTTTCGTCATCGTTTTCATCAACAACCTTTTTTCCCCTGACGATTACTAGACAGTAACTAATAAAAACAAGTGCACATGGACAAAAACTAAAACTAAATTAACTGACATTTTTATCAACTGTTGTGGAAATTTCATTCTGATGCATGATCACACTTCACATTTGAGTCACACTTCACATCTCTATCTCGCTACACAAGTACAAGCTCCCATCCTACATGGCCTGAAGACATTCACTCCACATAATCAGCATTTGAATGTTTTAAGTTATTTCATGACGTCTCCCTTACAGGAGCAGATTAATAACATACACATAGATTAGCTGAGCAGAGCACAGATGTCCTTGTCCTTGGTCCACACGCACAGTTCTAAGATATCAGCTGTTTGAGTCAAACAATTTAGAGTCGGCACTGGGACTGTCTTTGGGTCCACACACATACACACACAGGCACCTCTACATGCAAACACACACACACTAATATCTCACAAAGACCCATGCTCACACATCCTTGAGTTTCCATAAATATGTGCATTTCTTCTCATGTATTTAGACTTTCTCCGCAGATGATGGATTGCCCATCTCTGTTCTTTTGATTGTTTCCAGTCTTGCAAGCCTGTATTTTTCCTTTTTGTAATAAAAACTCACAAAGGCGGCACTTGGTTCAAGATCCTTAATTTTTTTCATTTTTTTTCATTCTTGTGGGAAGATATACAAATTTGCCATTACACAACAAATAAAAACTAGACACAAATGTTTGACAGAGACTTAATCAAATCAGATCTAATTTCATCACGTAGAAAGTAGAGACAAGTTAGGAATATATCCAATCACAGCTACTTTGGTTGTGTGGAAAGGTCGGATGAGTTAAGAGGGACATCCAATCACAACTGCCTTAGCTTCATGGTGGTGAGATAAGTTGGGAAGTGATCCAATCAGAGCTCCTCTCTTTATGAATTGATATATTCATGTAGAGCAGGTCCACTGTTGTTTGTTCTGGTATTGTAACTGAGATGCTCTGCCAGGTAGCCTAAATAAAGGTGACTGCATTTCACACAAAAGTTTTATTTGTTTCTGTTCATTTATACATTCAGACTTTACTAGCATTCAATAAAGGGTTATTAGATGTTTCGTTTTATCCAATTGTAAAACATGACTTCAGAAATTCAAGGAAACATAAAAAAATGCCTTACACTTTACACTTCATATTTGAGTCGACTAAATTTGCAGTAGATTTCATTGACTAAAATGTTGTGATAAGATATTGTAGGCAAAAGACTAAAAGTAAAACTAAATTTAAAAGTGCTGTCAATTAACACTGCTGTGGTCTTTCCCATTTCCTGTGTTGTACAATAAGTTAGCACTTCTGGTCCTCTTCTCAAGATCTTGATTTTTCTGTGTCATCATCTCGAGATAACTGTAGTTAGGAAGATAAAAGCCCTATTCATGCTGTGGTATTTACGCCTCTGTGAAAACTTCTCCCTCACAGCTCATCATAGAGACAAAGTGATTGATTAATGCTGCAGTTTCAGTCACAATACTGAACTGGGAAGAACCCAAATAGACAGTCCAAGATCTCAAAAGCCTTTAATCACTCAGGGGTTCGGTTCACAGAAGAGCAGTCAAACTCAGGCAGAGGTATTAGAATCAGCAGGCAAAAAGGGAGGTCAAAAATGTTCTTAACAAGGTCAGAAACACAGAGGGACACACGAGAGTGAAGACACGAGGTACAATGATAATCTGGCAAAGAACCAGAGGGGAAGCGGAGTTTAAATACACACATGAGGTAATCACACACAGGTGATGCAGGAAGGAACGCAGGTGAAGGGAATCAACAATCAGGGAGACGCTAAGAGGGGAGGGCAGGAAGCAAAACCTGAAATGAGACAAGGGTGAGACTTTCAAAATAAAACAAGAATGACAAGACATGACAAACGAAAAAGAAATAAAACAGACACTTAACTGGGGAATGTGACAGTTTCAAGGCATAATCTTCACCTCTCTGTGACGTTTCGCCTCCACTGTGAATGTCCTGAAGGCAGAACTGGGGGAATGAGTTGACCCCCTCTTTGTTTGGTCTCCAGAGGTATAGAGGCGTTACATTGGAGAGGGGGGACGCTGTGAGTCAATGTCAATGTCAATGTCAGCTTTATTTATATAGCACATTTAAACAGCCAGCAGCCTATCAAAGTGCTTTACAGTAGAAGAGGCAGGCACAATAAAAACAGCAAAAAACAATCCAAACATGAAGAACACTTTAATTCCAAATTATTTATTCTGAATAATTAATTCCAAATTAAAAAAACATCATGTAACTGTGGCCACTGTGTCAAGTGGGATGCCAGGGTCCAGGGGGCGCTGTACAGATTTTGAATTTTGATGATTCATTTGCTTGGTGTTTTAATTGTGTTTGTTGTATGTAATAATACCTTATATATTCGTGTGGCTAGGTTTTTCTTGTTTAATTTGAAGAGTAACATGACCACAGTCTTACAGGAACAGTTGACTGCTTTGAGCGGTTGTGTTGAGGAGCTCTGCTCTTGAGCTACAGCGGACCCAAATTTGGGTCCTCTGGGGCCCTCTCTCTTTACTTGATATCCATGGAAAACCACAGACCAGAGAAATTAGCAACTTTAGTTACCAGGAGGGCCATATTACAATTATTATCAATGCCTCAGGGCCAGATTGTTGCAATTTGAAGGATACTCAACCTAAAATTTATGATTACCGTAATTTGTCAAAAGGTACAAATATATATTTTAACTCAACTGCAAGTAGCATTACAAAGTCTAATGAGCTAAACACAAAATTCAAGCCAGTGTCAGCGAGTGTTTTAAAGTTTCAGAGTATTTGCTTTTGTCTTTTTAAAATATATTTTACTCACATTTTTATCAGGGAGTCTTACTGGGATAATTACTGCTCTGTTTTCTGGATATATTGCCAGTTTTATTGTGGCATGGTATACTTGTCATGTTTTCTTTATGTACATACATTTTGTAATGTTTTAGGCTGATGGGGGTTGTTAGTGGCCAGGCCGGTACTGCGCTGTACCATCGATTGGAAGGTCACAGGTTCAAGCCCAGCAAGCCTTTGGGCAAGACACTTAACCCCAAGTTGCTCCCACTTCTGCATCAGTGGCGTGTAAATGGGTATGAAAGGGTGTGGATGTGTTTGAAAATGCTGATGGATAATTTACATAGCAACTCCAGACATCAGTATGAGTCTTAATAGATGTTGGTGGGTAGATGTGACCTGTGATGTAAAAGTGTTTAGAGTGCTTAGAAAGACTAGAGATCTGCTATAAGCTTATGTCCATCAACCATTTGCCTGAGGGCCACATTGAGGGAGTAGGAGAGCTGCATGTGGCCCCTGGTTGCCCATACCTGCTGTAGACTGTACGTAACAACAGACAAAGCATGAGGGAGATCAATCAGACTTAAAGATGGTCTCTTTTGGATTCTCTCCATTACACTGAAGCCTTCAGGGACTGGATTGAACTTTCTGCCCTCTCTCAGACACAGGGGTCCCGACCACTGCCCTGTCTGATGACCCTGGAGCTCCGGCAGTGAGTAACAGGAGACAAATCACACAGAGGCAGTCATCTAACCTGCACACCAGAGGGAAATTCAATATATTTCACCAGTCAATCTGGGAAAAAGCTCATAGAAAGAGAAACATATCCGACAGCTGATTGGATGATTGTTCTGTCAATCACATTTGTAACGGGCCGATCAGATAATGAAGTAGGTGGGAGCTGCTGTATTACAGAGGGTGAGCCAAACAAACTCTCAACACATGTCAGAAGTGGAGCAAAAATCCCTACTATAGAGAGGCTGGTAGTGTGAATACTTGTTTTTCATTTCATAAAGAAATGCACTCACAGTCTGACAAACTGCTACTGAAGCTGTTAGTATCTATGCTAATCCCTGTAAGTGCAGTCACTTCCTGCTGTCCTCTTGCTTGTAGCTGGTTCCTGCTCTAAAGGACTGTGATTGGGCCGTCCTGCTTTGGGCCGCTTACAGTCGTTGTAGATTGGTGCTTGGCAAGATGGATCTGCCTGATTACAGACGTTGATTCAGGCTGATCCAGCTGCTGTGAAAGGTTAGCAGCCATCATGGCTTCCTCTGAACCCCAAATTAACAGATTTTGCTGAAACTTACTGACAAAGATGGATTCTTACAGGGATGTTTAGACACAGTCATAAGACCTCAGCGCTCACAGGCCATAGCATTAACTCTGACTTTATTTGGAGAATTTGCATATTGGTTTACGGGAGCTGTGACTTTGCATTGTGTTTGCATGCAGATATACTGTGCAAAGAATAGCTTTTTATGTTAAAACACACCTTAATATCAAGCCTCTATAAGATGGGTAGTAGCCATGTAGGTCAGAAGTAAATTAAAGCTTTAACAACAGATTAATCATCAAGATCCATCATGATAGTCTACAAATGAATGCTTTTTTTTTCTTAAGAATTAAAAGATTAAAAACAATTGGCCTGACTAAAAAAAAAAAGTCTCAGGCTTTTATGGAGCTACAACGTGGCAGTTCAGTTTAAAAGCCACTGCAGCACTTCTACGTTTTACCCCGCTGCTGCCTCTTGTTAAAGAGATTTTCCTCTGCATATACCCAGTCAATGTGGTCATTAGGGCTGGGCAATCATGTGTGTAACAATGATTTTTAAAAACAATCAAATGGTCATGTTTAAGGTCCCAGTCAATTTTTGTACGTCTTGGTTGCAACCATCATTTTACCCCTTAACTACCAGCACAACTATTTGGCAGAGGTCATCAATAGATTCTGGGATATTTAACAGAACAGAACAAATCAAATCGTTGATTGATTTTGTTAACATGTCAGGGAACAGAGAAAACTACAAACAAACCAAAAAAAATATTTTCTTTGTGTGAGATTTAAAGGTTTAAAAGCCAACAGCTGATTACATGATGACATAAAGATGCAGAAACTTCTGAATCAAAATCCATTAGAAAAGGCAGAAATGTTTGTAAATGAAATAGCAATCAAAAATAACTTGAAATAGATGATTATGTGTTTTACAAACACAAAAACAATTTTTTGATGAATAACTGATATGTATATACAGTATATATGTTTAAATCATCACATTGGTTAATGGTTAAGTTAATTAAATTATATGTATTAATTATAACAATGATAATAAAAATTATAATAATAATAATGATAATAAAAAAGAATTGTTATAACGGAGTGTTTTTCAAACTCATTATAATCTATATTACGTTATTTTTCATTGCTATTTTATTTCCAAACATATCTACCTTTTCTTATTGATTTGTCCTAAATGTTTCTGCATCTTTATTTCATGTTATCAGCTGTTAGCTTTTGAAACCTTTAAATCCTACACAAAGAAAATATCTAGTTTATTTTGTTTGTTTGCAGTTTTTTCTGTACCCTAAAACATTGACAGAAACAAACAATGATGTGTTATGTTTTCTTTTAACACTTAAATATTCCTGAATTAATTGACCTCTGCCAAACACTTGAGCTGGGAGTTAAAGGGTTAAAGATGCAACTAGAAAGCCCTCGGAGAGCGCAAACCTCTGCCAAAGTAGCTCACATATTGCTGTTACATCTATAACCGATAGTTCATAATAAAGTTACCATCATAATATGATTCATGACCCTGAAAATCCACACCCAGCACTCAGAATCATGTTGATATCATTATTAGTTAGACAGTTATTGAGCAAAATGATTGTTCACTTATGGTGGTTATCTGGATCACCACTAAAATCTAATCATTGTTAAGTTGGGCCATTACTAACACCTCCTGAAAATTTCAGCAAAATCTGTCAAGTAGTTTTTGTGTAATCTTGCGAACAAACAAACAAAAAGACAAACATGTGCCAGCAAAAACGTAACCTCCTTGGTGGAGGTAAAAATGCAAGTGAGGCAATTTCAGATGTACTCCATGTAGTACAAAAAAGTTTTAAGCTTGTTTGCATGTGTTCTTCGAAGACCTTTTCTTAGGCATTATAACCCCAACAGAGCAGGGAAGAGCTAATACTGCACGACTTTTAAATCTACTTTAATATCTACTTCTGTATTATCTGTTATGTTGTGATGTTCAGTTCCATATAAATTTTTCATGAATTTTATTTATACATATTTCCTTAGCAAACTAGTTCCTGAAACCTAAACTGTTTTTGAAGCTTAGAAAAGGGGTTTCTCAGCACAGCATAGGTGGAGAAAAAGTTTTAACAGATCACAAAGAGAAGATGAAACTCAATGAATGTAAATATTTCCTAAAAGTCTCCATTTAATTCAGTAAAATGTGTTTTATGAGACACAAAAGCAGCACATCATACATCTTAACAATCCCAAGACCATAAAGTCATGAATGATTCAGTAAATTCAGGCAAGCTAATAGATAAAACATTTAATGATGCAAGAGTACCTGAAACTCATTTACAATAGCTGACATTGGGCGAGAGGTGGGGTACACCCTGAACCAGTCACCAGCCAATCACAGGGCCACATAGAGAGATGGACCACCATTCCCATACCTAAGGCAAATTTTTGAGTCACCAGTTAACCTAATGAGCATGTTTTTGTTCTGTGTGAGGAAGCTGGAGCACCAGGGGAGAACCCACTCATACACAGGGAGAGCAACCTTCTTGCTCTAAGGCATGTGCACTACCTGCTGCGCCACCATGCTCCCCTACATACCATACCTTTTTTTTCTTACAAAATTTATAAAGTAAAAAAAATGTTTTGATGGTTTTGGTCAGTACTTTTCACAGTGATGAGGTTTGCATTTTTTTTACTTTAAAAAGTGGTGCTTTTTTGTCACTCATATGACACTTTTGCTCACATTCACCTATAGTACCTCTTCAAAAGCGATAAGAAGAGTTTGAGAAGCAGTATCAAAGCTTCAGGTACAAAAACAAAACAGCATGAGGACGAAGAATCAGATCTTTGTGAATCCACATCTCATCCTCTCTTTGACTGGTCTTAGCAGTGGTACAAGGTGTAGTCCATAAATCCACACACACACACACACACACACACACACACACACTCACACACCTCATTATCCATAGATCACAGGTTCAGTGTGAAGGAGACTCGGGGTTACATCATGGATGGTCTGCGTGGCTGCAGTCACAGCTCCATGTTTCATCATTCACACATCATAAATCTGTCCCTCTGTGCTGTACTTCTTCCAACGGCTCAAGATGTATTTTCTTGTGTTTGTGTACTGATGACACTTTATGTTTCCATGTTCATCATAGGTAAATACTAACACTATGAGTGAATATAGCATTTGTTTTCCATTAGAGAAATTAAGTGGCCCGCTGAATATTTCAGAGTAAAAGTAGAACGTTTGGCTCCCCCTGCTGGTCAATAAGAAGGACTACAGCTTCTCATAAAGGATAAAAGGTATGAACTGCAACAGCAAACACAAACAGACTTATGTGGTATTGAAATTCAAACAGACTGAAATATTTAAAACCAAAAGCATAAAAGTTTATCTTTTTTATTGTTATTGAAAAAAAGTCATAGGGGCCTTGTTGCATGGAGGAGTGACCTGAAGGAAAACAAAACAACAAAGTTAGTGCAACAAATACCCAGCCCTCTTCTCCCAAAGAAGTAGATAAATAAATAAACAAATAAAATATACAAATGAATAAAATAAAATAAATTCTGTATGCAGCAGCAGCAACGCTGAAGCAGGAGGCTTCCTTTTTAACCCTTTAAAGCCTGAAAACACGAATTATTGCCAGAAAATTCTATTTTTTATGGAGCTGAAATGTTTATTTAACTTTCTACTGACTTCCAAAATAAATCAAAATTTTCATAAAACTTAACATATGTATAATTTTTGTATCTCATTTGAAAAATTAGGAGTTTTGGTAACTGATAATCCACTTGAGGACTTTTTTCAATCATTTATCTTATTGTATTCAGATTTTTTTTTTTAGTAATTTGTTGATCATATTGATAAGATAGAGGTATCATAAAAGTATGTATCAAATATGATACAACAGGCTTTAAGGGGTTAACAGATTTATTTAGGCCATAGGCTTTTTGGTCTGTGTCTATACAGGATAAGGCCGTATAGACAGTAGAGCTGGACAGGAAGAGAGAGTGCAGAATGACATGCAGAAAAGGAGCCAAAGGCTGATTTGAACCACTGACAGTAGAAAGAAAGAACGAGCCATGTGAGGCCAGTTGTTTGATTTTCTAAGGAGCCTTAGGAACACTGTGAAAGACATTAGGTGGATGCCGGCACACAAACATCACAGACAGACAGACAGACAGAGGGGCTGTGTTGACGTGGACTTAAGTCTTGACCAATATGTGTGGATTTGTAGCACTAAATTACAGAATGTCTTTAATTATCTGCTACCTAAAATCCTTAATAATAAAAATAATTATTTTTACTGTTAGATCATTAAAAAAAAACATAAAAAAAGAGCCAAATCTAAACACATCAAGCCTCGCACAAAGAGAGCTTTTGGATAATGATTTTATAGACCAAAGCTGTTCATAAAACCAGACTTTTGTTTAGTCTGTCAGTCACCAATGTTTCAAAGGCCAGAACATAATCAGACGTTAGTAAATGGAGATGATTATTAAAAAATACTACCCTTGTTTTCCTAAAATAAAGAGTTTCATTTGATTTTGCCTCTACAAGCATTAAATAATGTATAAAGGAGAGAGAGTGCTGGGGCGATCAACACTTGGTGTCTCCATTACAAACAGAATAAAAGACAATAAAACATGAATCATACGTCTTTATGCTGTTTGTATTATGATATCTGATAAACTTAGATTATTAGCACTGCACCAACATCTTTAATGGGATTCATCAGGCAGAAGTAACAGTTTCCTGAATGCAGAAAGTCATATGTTTTTATTAATTTACTGCAATATTGAGGAAAATTCATGCTGAGGCGGCTTTTAACAGCTCCCAAAAAAACAGAAAAACAATTCACAGTGAAGGTTCATACAGAGGTGTTCCTGATCTTTTTATGATAAACAGATCACTGATGATCACTGCTGAACATCTCATTCATGCACATTTGTGCACTACATTATGTTTCTATGAGACAGCGTCAGTGGACAGTCTGCTCCTGTCTGATCTGCTCTCAGATAAACTGAGAAACATCAGAACAGATGAGAAAACAAAATTTTTCTCTCTTTTTTCACCTGTTCCTCTGTATGGCTCATTCCAGTGTTACGGCTCTGTGCCGTTTTATTTCTGTTCTGCATCGATCTCCCATCAGCAGGAAAGAACAGCTGCCTTTAAGTTCAGAAGAAATAAAAAATACCCATAATTCCTTGAATAAGGGCTCACTCAAGGTGAGCCGCTGTAGCATCAGGTTCTGGGTTATGGGCTGGGACAGAGGGGGAATCTCAGGAGGCTGTCTGGACCAGAGCAGTGATGAACTGTGTAAGCCTGAGGTCAGAGGTCATCATTGGTGTTTGGTTTAAGTAAAGTCCTGTCTGTTTACAAAGTTCTCCAACATAGAGAAGCATGTTTTTGGTTTATTCATGTTTGTTGCCCCTCATCCCGTCTGCCTTAAGCTCTCTCTCCACAGAAGCACTTTGGTTAATCAGATGATCGGACTCATAACTTAAAACATCGTCTTAATCTGCAGAAATGAAAGTCTCTGTCTCTGTCTGTGTGACGTCACTCTGGTGTGGAGGCTCTGAGCGTCTGCAGCAGGAGGAGGTGTCAGCTGATGCTGTGATGCTGTGTCTGAGGAGTTCACGTTTGTCTGTTACTGATCTTCAAAGTTTTGTTTGTTAGAAAAAGTGAGTGAATACACAAAATTTAAGCAAAATTTAATTGTGTTACATTGTAAGAACACTAAAATTAAAAAAGGGCACAGACAGGTCAGGACATTACAAACTAAGTACAAACAAATGCTATTTTATCACTCAAAACCAAAATCATGACATACTCTGAGCTGATGATATCAGGGTGACTTGACAAGGTTTAAGTTGATTGTTTTGTTACAAGAAATGAAACTGTAAAACTGTAGCTTTGTAAAAAAAAAAGAAAAGAAACAAAATCGTGGCGGAGTTTTCAAGTTGAAATAGTAAATTATCTGACTGTAATAGCAAGTGTATTCATCAGTAAAATAAAAAATAAATATATTGAGAAGTACATGTGCAGGTCATTTTATTAGGTACACCTTGCTAGTACCACAATGGACCCCTTTGCGCTCAGAAGTGTTTTACTTTTTTTGTGGTGCTTGAAACATGCCAGAGATTTTTGCTCCATAGTGACATGATAGCTTCTCTCATGCTGCAGACTACACATCCATTATACCAAAATCTTGTTCCAAACATCCCAAAGATGCTTATTCCACCCTTAATCATACTTGATGAGGGCAACACACCCTCTGATTATTGCTGATAATCAAGGCTTGGCACTCTTGTATAATGATGACTTTGTGTAACAGCCACTAAAACTCTGTCTTAGTTGGAATTAAACTACAAGAGCGTCCTGAACAAAGCTTTACTTGCATTTACTTTTTAGGTAGTTTTTAAGTTTCTTAAGTTTTTTCTTCTTTTCAGAGGTAAGACTGAGTTTAGAACCACTGAATATTTTTATCTTATGAGACGATTTGAGAGGAGCAAAGCCAACAAATATGGTTTTGGGGGCCCAGTAAGAGCCTCATCCTGGATATTCTGACCTAGTTTTTTCCCATTACTCCTCTGGGGATGTGGCTTAGCCCACAAGATCATTGCTGTAACCAAGTCAAGTTAACTATAAGCAGAAAAAAGCATTTAATACGCTTTCAAATTTAGCAGTCTGAGTGTGTTTTCTTCTTATTTTGGTCCTCTGACCCAGGCCAGCTGTCTCCTGAGGGTGAGGTTTGAGACAGAAAACTAACAGCTGAGACGAACATCTATTGAAGTGATCTGTCAATAATCTCACAGGAAACACCACAGACAGATAAAACACACAAATAAAACCCATCAGTGCTCCATCTGTTGTGGTAAAAAGATTTCCACATAGGCTACACTATGAAATTTACATTATAAGGAGTGAGAGAAAAGTGCATGTTTAACCCCAACACACCACCAGGCGGCAGTGTTACATCAATGAAAATCAGCACGAGCAGCTTTTTCTGCCCACATGAGCTCCCACTTCAATGTTTTGAAGAGTGCAACAGATCCAGAAAGGCTCAGAAATCAACACTTGGTTGCAAGGCTTTAACATTTTTATTCACACATACTTTATTCATACATTCAAACAGCGGTGATCAAATGATGGCAGTTCACAAAAAGAAGAAACGTCATCTCAACTTCAGGGTCAGAATAAGAAATACTTTACTGATCCCCAAGTCGAAATTCAGTTGTTTCAGTTGCTCTTATAGAAAGTATAGCAGTAAGAATATCATGTATAGACATTAGTCAAGAACACAAAATAATCAAAATAAAAAAAATTACAACATGCAGATTGAATCTTTAAGACAAATCAACTTCCTTAATGAAGTAAAAAAATAAATTGAATAAGTAAAAGTGAGACTACGAAAAAGCCAAATGAATTATCAGTTTTAAAGGGATAGTTCAGTGTTTTTGAAGTTGGGTTGTATCAGGTATTTTACAACAGTCAGTGAAGTGGCTGAAAGGCCCCCAGCAGTGCTGTATCTTTAAGGAGAATGGGCTGAGACTACCAGAGAGGTACACTGTTGTTAAATTGTGTAATTCTGCGAGTTATAAATAACAACAAGCCAAGAAACTATGTCGGATTGAATATAAAATTGGGTTTAAAATTTTCGAGTGCCTTATTTTTCCTCAATATGAGTCATAAGTGATGATGACGTTCCCTTTCCTGTTGATGTAAAGGCCTACCGTTATCGAGCTTTACCTTTAACCTAGGGGCTTGGCTTTAGTTGGACCTGGTACCTGCAAGCCTTCCTGATGAAGCGCTCTGAAATTTTTCTCCCAATCATACATTGTACTTGTCATAGATCAATTCCTTGTTTTACATTAAACTCACACAATTACACAAAATAACTGTACCCATTGACAGCAGTGTACCTCTCTGGTAGTCTCAGCCCATTCTCCTTAAAGAGGCAGTGCTGCTGGAGCTCTTTCAGCCACTTCACTGACTCTTGTTAAGTACCTGATTCAACCCAACTTCAAAATACTGAACTACCCCTTTAACATTACATATATAATGTTATAATAATAATGTTATTATAATATGACAGCACTGTTTGACAGTAGAGCACAGTTTGACTGAAAGGCAGACATGGGCAGTAAGGATATTGCACTGGATATTACATTTGCTTAAAAACAAATTTCAGAGGTATATGTCAGTATATTGGATGTAATCTGAGCAAATTTGAACATATTGAATTTAAAATTATGAGTGAACTGGTTGAATTCATTATTTGAGTTTTTAACACTCTTAGAGGCTTGTGGTACCAAATTTACAGTAACAGTTTGAAAGCAGGTAACAGGAGAGCTTTGAGGAAATGGGATCACCACTGCTATTTAAAAGAAATTATTAGATTTTGGTGGTGATACAAATTTTTTAAACATTTGTGAAACATTGCACAGTCTGGCAGCTTTTTTTGGTGAATAATTTGGTGAATGACAGAAATGCCTTGGCTTTTTTCTATTATTCACTATTTTCCCTGATGAAAAGTATTTCACTGTTTGATTATACAACCAGCAGCCACTTTATCAGGTACATGGCAGAAACTCAATGCATTTAGACATGTAGACATGGTTAATACGATCTGCTGGGGCTTAAACTGTGGACCAAAAATGGAAAGAGAGGTAAATGGTAAACAGACTTGAGCTTATTAAGCACTTTAGTCTCTTTGCCTACTCAAAGCAACTTTACTCCGCAGGTCACATCCATCATATCCATTCACACCAGTTCACTCTTACATTCGCTGTCTGATGGTTGGAGTTTCTATGTCAGTTGTGCATCAGCATCAACTAACTCATTCATGCCCTTCCATACTTATTTACACAGCACGATGAGACGAAGTATCTTGCCCAAAGACACATAGCCATATGACAGCCGGTACTGGGCTTGAACCTGCAACCATCTTATTGCCGACCAAGCGCACTATCAGACTGCGCCACTGATGCGTGATTTAAACCAACACTAAGTAGTTTTTACACCCTAATATTTCTAGAATCATTGTGATGGTACATCACCTTACAACAGGTTGAATGACACCTCTGTCATGGTCTGAGGGGGTCTGTATCACCTTCACTGACACTATGTAACTTCGATGTGGATGGCAGGAACACTTCCACACTAAAAAGCTACAAATCTTTACTGCTTTGACTGCGGCATACGTCACTTCCCCCTCAAGGTGAAAACTAAACGTTGGGAAAAGGAGAATATAAAGCAGTTTGTGAATTTTTAAAACAGATTTAATGAACAGAATTCAGTTTAAAGTAAATATGCACTTATTGTCCTAATGGAAATAGGGACCTCTGGCTCACACTCCCGCATAGTGGGTGGCGGTAATGCTCCTCTGACGTTGGATGCCACCTGCCATTAAACAAGAAGAAGAAGAAGAAAGCTACATGTAGTGCTGTTATCATGGCGGAAGCAGCAAACAGAGTAACAAGCTAAACGCCTGGACAGGGATAAACACTGGCCCGGCATTCACTCGCTGGTGTGAGCTGAGAGATAAGGAGGGATGCCCGACCAGCGCTGATTTAGCCCTGTTATTGTTGGACTTGTAAGTACATGATGATTTATTCAAATGGAAACATGATCAGACTGTACCTTATCAGTCCACATGGTTTATTTGTATCTCGGGACGTCCTGTTGGCTCGCTTATCCTCCCTCTGTATGTCAACAAATGCACGTTGGTGTGAGGCGGTCTGTTTTACGACCGTGCAGTTACACTCAACGACCATAGAGGCCCCTAGAGAGCTGAAAGCCGGAATCTTACTTAGTGCTGCTTTAAGAGTCTTTGTATGGGCTTAGTTGATAGTCCCAGATGGGCTGGTTTGAGATTTTCATGCAAGACCATAGAGTTTAAGGTGCGTTCACACCGCACCTGACCTGGGCGACCACTCTCCATGCAAAGTCAATGTACAGCTGCAATGAGGCTAGGCCAGCCTCCACGCGATGCAACAGATGCGATCTTGCGACTTGGTCATGCCAGAGGGTTGCTTTGGACCAGGTTGTGTCGGTCAGTTGCCAGAGTTGAAAAATTGGAACTTTTCAGGCAACATCACGTGTGCCGTGCCTTGACAGCCAATCAGCATTGTGTGGGTGTGTGACGACACCCGTGACAGAATTGTTTTTGTTCCAGCTCTCAGTGACAATCTATGTCCACGGGACCGCAGAGAACTCCCTACTTGAGGTGCAGCTGACAGACGATGCTGCTGCAGGGGGCAGCAGGGCCATCAGCCACAGTGTTTTATAGTTGGTAGATGAGTTGAAAGGATGCAGTTGGAATAATGTCAGCTAAACCTATGCATACAAATATATGACATATATGATGTGACATGATCGCAGTGAAACTCGAGCGGCATCACTGAGTGATGCGAAGGTGACAGAATAAGCTATTTATGGACAGACAACACAACTTGGGTCTCGGTCGCTAAGTCGCATTCGGTGTGAACGCACACCTTTAGAGAGAATGGTCTGAAAAAGAAAAATTATCTAATTATTTATGTACATGTCAAATCTTAAAGCAGATGAGCTCCAGCAGATGAAGACCACACCACACCAGAACAGGAAACTGAGACTATAACTGAGGCCTCACCTAATCAGACCGTAGAGGACTGGAAAAATGTCTCCTGATCGGCCCTTTTCACAAATATAACCCTGATATTACCTCAAACATGTGTGAGGATAGGGATTTTTTTTAACAGTTTAAAAGAAAATCTTTGTTGTAAAGCAATGTAGTTTTATAAACACGTGAAAATACTTCCTTTACTGTTTTCTTAAATAGGCTAAATTTGTCCAATGTATGACCTTGTTTAAATAACTATTGTGCTCTTAAGACAGAGACACAGGCAGAAAACACTGTTGAGTCAGTTGGGTGTAGTTACTCACTTTCACCACAAAGAGTAAAGAGTAAAGAGTGATGAATACTCTTTAGAGAGCCCCTTCTTCTAGAGCGGCAGCAGTGACATGTTATTTAGTGTTGCAATATGAAACTGAGCTAAAGTGTGTTCATCACTATGTGCTTATCTTATCTTAACATATCAGAGGTAGTAACATGTCAGAGGAGACAGTTCATCACAGGTAGAGTGAAAAAGCTGCTTAATTTCCATTAATTATGTTTTCACAAAAGTTGAGTTGATGCTATTCGCCGTCTTAACTTAGCAGCTAAGCTAATTTCTGCTAGTAAACGGCCAGGTGACAGCATATGTGTGCAGTTTGTGTCTTAAATACCTGTTAAACTACTAAAATGGGCATTAATTTAAACGTAGGAGTAACAATGATATTTTAGCACGGTATATACCAGATTCATTTTCCATTTTTTGTTGTAATGAGTGATTTCCTGAGAAAAGAAATAATAGATAGCATCGCCACGTTCTTATTCAATGCTGTGATATGCAGCTAAGCAGAGACGTGTTCATCACATTGTGCTTTTATATCTGTGTACATCTACAGCTCTTGAATTATTATTGAAAATACTTAAGACACTGTAAAGCCCTGTCCACATAAGCCACATAGCCCTTTTCACACATTAAACTCTGATATTATCAGAAAAATGTCGGAGTAATTCACTGATGCATGACAGAATTTGATCACATGCAGTGGAAACAACACTTCTGATGTCCAGACAAACATTTGAGTTTGTGTTGCTCTCCTTCCAATCAGATAAACTCCTCCTGCAACAGTTGTATTTCATCCATCCTGTCAAGTCTCTGTTTTCCTGGTTCACCGGGCACACAGGATGTTGTCATCAGCCCTCCTCACTCCCCTCTGTGAATTTTCTGGATAATTCACTGTAGCGTTCAGACATGAGCTATCTGGATAAAATACTAGGAGAGCACAATGAAATTATCTGAGTAATATCTGACTGAAAAACTCGGCTGTTTACGTTCACACACGGCTCATGCAGGTAATGTACGGATAATCTCAGGGAGTGAATGGGGTGCTAGGCAGTGAATGGAGGAGTGGGAGGGGAAAAATGACAAGAAGCTGCAGGTAAACTTCAGGGGGGAAAACCCTGCTGTTTGTGTTTACATATGCTAATCTCTAGCAGGGGTGTATTTAGTCATTTGGGGGCCCAAGGCAAACCCAGTCATTGGGCCCTCCATATCCATGTACTGTGCTGACAAAAGTTTTATTATTATTTTAATCTTGTACTCAGTAACATAACAAAACTAAATGCATTTCCTCATATTCTGTATTTTAGTTCAATTTTGACAAAAGCTGAATGTGTTATTCAGGCCACTTGTCCTACTTTTGAAATCTGTTAGTTATCTGACAGCTCAAGTTTCTAGTTACATAACTATGTGTATATCCCCCTCTGTCCAGTTAATAATATTTATCACCAAAAAAGATTTTGAATATTAATGTTTATCATCAACTAAAAAGTGTTAATTTGAGGAAATTCTCCCATTTCCTGTGCTAGATTTAGTCCTTAAAATCCTTCTCCATTGCATGAGCATGGAGGGGGGAGCAGTCGAAACAATTATGATAGATTAAGCATTTTGATGTATTTTTAAGTGCGTGAATTAAGACTAAAACGATAACAACTGCTTTTAATCAAAGAAAACTTTCTTAATCAGTTTTTATGAGACATTTGGGGGCCCCTGCTGCCTCTGTTTGCCTAATGGTAAGTCGCCCCTTGATCTCAAAATAGTCTTAGGGGTTTCTGCAAGTGTGCATGGGCTTATTCACAGGAAAGGTCAGAATCTGGCGTGAACAACACAAACGCATCGATCCGCCCTGCCTTGTACTGATGGTTCAGGTGTTGCAGTGCCAGGTCAGCATCATTTAAACACCACAGCCTACCTGATTATTGTTGCTGACCATGTACATGCCTGAAACTCTACTCTTCAGCACTCGAGCTGTTGAACCAGCAACCTTTTTGCTGTGAGACACCAGCACAGATGAACCCCCATACAGTGACCTCAAATCTTGTCACAAAACATACAGTATACCCAATCCATAAGAAAAATAGGACTTATACCAAACACAACAATGACGCCAGCCTTGAATCAATTGTCCTTTTGCTGACCAATAGTTGTATAAACTGTGGAAATACAAAACTGCCAGGAATTTTCCAAGTCACTTTTATGTTCACCACCTTCCATGTGAATGCATGTTGAACACCTGAATCCATTTAGGCTGAAATAAGTAGGGCAGTAATAACAGTTTGGTCCTTCAGTCACCCTATAACATTACCCACGGTGCTCCCAAACAGATCTGACTTCATTAAACGCTTCTTTAAAATAAAACAGTACGAAAGTTATGATTTTTGTTTGAGTGCTGCTGGAATTAAAATCTCAGAATATAGATGATCCCTCTTGAGAAGTATACAGACATGAACATTTTCCTTCAGCTCCGTGGCCTTCCATCTCACAGGGTTAATGTGAATTCTGATCATGTGTAGCTCCAGTTTACAGCCGTATATTATCCGATTACACCAGTGACCGTAGTCTGACCTCAGTAATGCGCCAACACAGCCTCTGTGTATTCAGCCTCTGGCAGAGCCAATCTTCATTCCAGACAAAAACATGAAAAGAAGAAAAAAGACCTTAATTAATTGCCTGACATATTCTGCTGTCCTTCTCTCGGCATGTTCGGTGCTTGGTGTCAATCAGGTGGATTAGGCCTGTTTTTCTGTTAGCCCTGTGCTGACAGTGGGAAATGATTAAAAAGGGAGATTATGTGACAGCAAATTTGTGTTGATATCATTAAACTTTCATCACGGCCCGGTTTAAAGCTCTAAATTGCTTATTAGGTCGGCTTTTTGTAGCTGCTCGCCTATCAACACTTCAAATGAGCCAGATATTAGAGCAGCACCCCCCAACCCGCACATTCACTGCTCTTATTGTGTGGGGGAACATCCTTTGTACCACTGGGATAAAACAGGCATGAATAGCTCCCCATTTCTGGTCCCTTTCTGCTGTTTTTCCAGAGTCAGATAAGGACTTACAGATGTCAGAACTTGACCGTTGAAGTTGTTGATACATTTTAAATATAATGTTTTTCTAGCTTCTGTATATTTAAATCCATAGCCTGTGCATTATAAGGATTTTTTTTTCCTGCAAAGAAATGTTGATTCTAGCATTATCAATCGATCAATGTTAATTTGTATATCGCCAATTCATAACAAGTGTTACCTAAAGGGACAATAGAGCAGGCTGAAGCCATACTCTTCATTTTAAAGACACACATATATATTTAGATAAAATACACATATATACATATACTCATCCAGGCAGAGACAAAAGGATTAAAAATAAGATTTTATGACAGCAACAAACTTATGGAAGCCCAGATCATAAACCTGTCCTCATCATATTTGTCTCTGTTGAATATAAACTCATTCGAGGTTAGCCCCTTAAGATGTGGCATCTCATTTTCAAAAGGGTCCTTATGACTATATGGTTGTAAAGGTATTTATTATGGAGGTATACTCAATACAACCATAGATAGAGAGGTCATTCTAATATTAACATTAATATCTATAATGATTAAAAACTGCAGAGGACTGATGATCATTAATATAGCAACCATGGATAGAGAACTGCTATTAAATTGGGTTTAAAAGGTCTAAAAATAAGAATTTATGAATTTATGTCCTTCACAGTGCTGTTACTCTGTGCTGAAGAGAAGGGAGTGTTGAGAAATGCTGTTTAGCTATCTCTGCGGCAAAAAGCTCTTCTGTTGTCAATTCAATGGTATGTTGGTTATTGTCCTGATTATGCTAGTACCTTAACTATTCATTCTGTTTTATTTCAGGTAGTTTTATATTAAAAGACATGGCACGTCATGTGAATAATGTAGCACTGTGGTCTGTTTCTACGTTGTAAGTTCTTGTAATTTTGTGTGTCTATGCGCGGAGGTCTGGTTACTAAGATGAAATCTAAATATTTTATTCTCTTCTGTTTCATTTGAGAAGTGTCTGTATTTCCTTTTTTTGTTCAATTACACAATCACATGTAGTTATTTATTTTGGCCACAGGGTATCACTGTTTGACATTGTTTCTCATAGTTTTTGAGGCTATGTAATGTTAAATCCACTGGAAAATTATTTTTCAAGACATTTTGTGGCAACTCTTGGCTACAAATGTATGCACTGAAGGGAAATATATATTGTAATGTTATATTTCATTTGTGTTTTAAATTTAAAATAAGCTTCACACTGTGCTGCTTGGCTGAGGAGGCAGAGGTGCAGAGGTTCGGTTTCTAGAAAGCAATTTTAAAGTTTTATTGTCTTCTGCAGGACAAAGTAAATACAGCAAAAGAATTTATATGTCACCTTAATCTGTACCAACCACATCCATTACATTGATGAGTGACCCTCATTACATTGGTGCCATTACACAGGCTGATAGGGTCAATCATGTCCCTATTCACCCAAATCAGGAAGTCATAAATTAAAACAGGTGTAGTAAAAAAACTCAACACTCCACACAGTGGGAGACATTAAATATTTTAACTATTTAGACGAAAGCTGTTGGTTGAATCAGGACATAAACATGTTTATTTCAGCAGGTTTTTGGCACCTCTGTGGAAAAAAACGCATCCCTACTAAAACCCTTGACCTGTGACCTTGTAGCTGAATGATATCAGGTAATGGTCGGATTATAGAGGACATTTGTGCAAAGTTTGACAGAGATCAGAGATACTCAAAAAAATTTGAGAAACAGAGTTTACAAATGAGTGATGATCACAGGGTCAAAGGATGCTGGACCTTGACCCTTTAAACCTTACTGGGTCTTTAATTGCATCAAGAGGGGACTTTTTTAAGTTTAATAAACTCTTTAGTGTGTTTTACATGTCTCCTTTGCATGATGTAGTAGTTCTATGCACAAGACAGCAAAGTTTGTAACACCAGAACTTCCCCCCTCCACCTGTAAACACAACACCAGCTGTGTTTCTTTTGTTAGTAGTTCAAGCCCAGGTCAAAGCAAACACTGTTGAAAGAATACAGAGCCATTGAAAACACGTTGATTACACTCTCACTGCCTGTGAAAAAATTAATGGTTTACTACCTCTAGACTGAACTACGCTTACGTTTTATCTTTTCTTTTCTTTTCTTTTTTTATACAGATTTCCGTCCAGGCAAAGAACACAATCAAATCGTTTGGGCACGACCGTTACCATTTCCTTAAAATCTAATGAGGTCTTCCTTAAGTAGGAGAGGACCTTGATCCAGAGTTTGTAAGAAATTCTTTCCAGCAAATAATCATGATTTTTCGAGACTTTGATCATCCTCTTTTGACCTTTTAAATCTACTAATTTAATGCTTGGATTTAAGCTGACCTTGAATATACCTTTGAACATTCCTGAGATATTACACACTGCAATTCTCTCTTCAGTATTTTTCACTTTTAAGGTTTTGTCTTGTTGCAGGTATTCCCAGTATTGCAACTGCCTCACAGCAACAAGGTTGCTGGTTTGATCCCTGTGTTGGTCAGGGCTTTTCTTCTAAGATATAAGTGTGAGCATGAGTGGTTATCCGTCTCTCCATGTGGCCTTGCAGTTGGCTGTCGACTGGTTTGGGGTGTACCCCACCTCGTGCCCAATGTCAGCTGGGATAGGCTCTAGTCCCCTGTGACCCCGAAAGGGATAAGTGGTAAAGATGATGGATGGATGGACGGACTTGGGTTGAGGACTGGAGGGTGGTCGGTTCAAGTCCCAACTGAACCATGTTTGGATTTTGATTTGGTAGCTGGGGAGGTGCCAGCTTACTTCCTGGGTACTGTCAAAGTGCCCTTCAGCAAGGCTCTTGGCCCCAGAACTGCTCGTCAGCACTTCTTCAGGAGCAACAAGCATCACTCTGACACCTGCCTGTATGTGTAGCGTGTTTCAATTTCCCCATGATGGATTAATATCGTCTATTATCTCCTTCTTCTTCTTGAAAAACAAAAATTCATCAAGGTGTATCAGGAAATAAAATATTTTTGGCCACAGCTAAGATTTTTAGATTTTATTTTTTGGGCGTAGCCTTGTTCGGCATTGGCAGCACAGTGCCAAAAGCTAAAGAAATGATTCTGATTTACAGAGGGACCCAACCTCATCTTTCAAATGCTGTTAGTGTTATAAGGACAATGAAGATGTTTAATGAATCCAACATGGTGCTGCAGAGTACTCTGAAAACATTCAAATAATGCACCAATGGCTATTTTTTTTCTCTCAGTGGTATAATCAGGTTGAATCCGTCTTCAACAGAGCAGTAAACAAACAAAGCACAAAATCACTGTAAAATGCATTCTGAACCAACAGGTCAATTGTTGTCATTAAGGGAGAAACACTAACCAAGTATGGGCTTCTTGGTACAGGCATGACGGTCTTCTGCTTGGGAAACTACAACATAAGCGTAGAGCGTTTCACCTCTTCACACAAATTGAAAAAAGGGCAGCATGTCTTTCTTTCTGTTATTTTTAATCTTCTTTTCACGTCATCATTGATTGCTGCTCTGTTGCACCAGAATCTGTCTGAAGGTCAGGGAGCCTCTGTGGATCAAATTACGGAAATCATAGCAGAGAATGGATTTCTTCAGGAATAAGAAGAGAAATGCCAAAAAAGTGTCCCTGAAATAAATCCAACAAATTAGTCATTAAGTCATTTTGATTTTAGTTTGCCATTTGTCATTCATTGTCATTTTGCACATTAGTCTATCTATCATTAAAGAAGACAAAAACATAACCCTGGACATAACAAAAATGTTTTTTTTTTTTAAAAACACAATTTGTATTTAGTCTGTTAGCCCTGGGGAAACATAATGTATTTCTGCCGGCATACAAACCAATTTCAGACATAACATGCATTTGCACACAAACAACAATTAATATGAAAAGACAATTAATATGAAAAATATGAGAGTTCAGAGAGCTGCAGCATAATTAAAGGCTGATTTTGGCAGAATAATTTGAATATCTATTCTAGGGATGCACAATATTGGATTTTTTGCTGATATCTGATATGCAGCAAACATCTGGAAAGGTTTTTTTTGTAGCCAATAGTGATATTGATACTCATATAAAGAAAAAACACACTCCAAAAAATGTGTTTCTAACAGTAGCAGTAAAATCAAGCTTCATCTGCCCCTTTAAGAGCTGCAGTCAATCAATCAGTCAAAATGTATTTGTATAACTCCTTTCATACAAAATAATGGAGCCAAAATTGCTTTAAATATGAATACACAAACAGATAAGTGAAAGGAAATACACTCACACAACACAAAACACAAAAAACAAAAAACAACCCCCACCCCTCCCAATCAACTACAAACAGTGCTTTACCAAACTGTTGACAGAAAATCAGCTCATGGTTTTGAGTCTTCTGCTTTCAAATAATTTTTCACATATCCTTAATGCTTATATGTGTAGTTAAATGTGAATATTTTACTTTTGAAGAAATTTTCTGCCAATACTGCTATACTGATATTATATTGTTCGTCCCTAGTCTAGTCTATTTTTACTTTTGCTAGAACTGAATTGTTTAGGTAAAAAAAACCCAAGAAAAAACAGGGTATACAAAATATGTTCAAGGTGCAGTGTGTAGAATTTGGCAGCATTTTTCCGAACAGAAACAGTGAATATAGGATATAATGTTTATATTTGTATGTAAAGTCCATCAAGATAGGAGTACAATCATCCCCATAAAACGTTTGATTTATTTTTATTTAGTTAGAAAAAGCTTAAAAAATTTACATTACCACAGGTCGCGTTCATGTAGGCCAACATAATGATCCGCCGTGTTGTCTACGGGTGGATTTTAGGGACAAAAAGAACGAAACGCGAATCTGTCCGCCGGTTCTGTAATCTACCTGGAATGCAGGCGAAGAGGAGGAGAGAGGACAACAACTGACCTAAATCTATAAAAATAATGGTTACAATTCTTGTCACATTAGTGTTCTGGATCCCTTTTGGTCTTCACAGGCTCCTGTTGCTCAGCGATGAGATGTTTTGGTTATGGTTGGGCTCATTCTAGAATCTAAACGATAGATGTTGCTCAAATGCCAAATTCTACACACTGCACCTGTAAGGGTCAAAATACTTTTATAAGAGAATACACATGATGACAGAAAGTACTTCCATAAATTCACGTTATTTTAGAACTTCAATAACATTACTGCTAAAAACTTGTGAACATTTGCATCACTACTAGGACTTACAACAGTTCATCTTATTCTGATGGCATGTGAGCTGAGTGTGGACAGACTGACGTGTGTTTTCAGGTTCTCTCCATGACAATGCTGATTCTGGCTTTAGTTTTTTAAAGGTGCGGTCCTCCTCTGAAAGTCTTGTGAAAAGGTCACTCTTCTTGACTCACTGTGACACTTTAAGGACTAAAATATCTAAACATCTAAATCAATAACCACGCACTTGCCCATGAATAAACAGTCAAGTTTGTTTCATAATTTGCAGACACATAGCTACAGATGAACAACATGTATTTATGGGCACAAATTAGAGGTAAGATGAACTTCCACTCAGAGCCAAAGCAAACAGCTTTACTTTCATTATGTAATCCTAACCTGGCTAACTTGCAATTAGCTGTGGCTTGTCAGTATGGGAACACGGTGTGTGTGGTGTGTTCAGCCCTCAGGCCCAGCATCCTACACCATGGGAACGTCTCTGTACCTTTGTTTGCTCTGTCAACACATTGTGTCATAATTTACTTAAGACTAGAGAGCCTCAGACAGCAGCCGGCTCAACCTGCACAGGGCCCTGCTCAGCCTCACTACACTCACAAATATTACTTTACTCATGTCTTTGAATTACTTTGTTCAAAGACTGCTGTTTCATCCTCAGGAGAAACACAGTGAGACATGATCACAGATTTCACGCAGCTTTTAAAGAGTCATTATGTTTCTGTAAAACTTCAGGATGAGAAACAAAGATCTTCTGTAACACAGCACCCCAGAGACTATGAACACTGACCGGCTCCAGGGTTAATGTGCCATATGACCACATGAACAGGACAGACTGAGAAATCTTTGTAGACCCCCCCCCCCCCCCCCCTGTTTTCTATGAAAAAGATGAGTGTAAGGAAGGAAGAGCTTAGACAAGCCTTTCCCAAAGTTCTGGTCATGAGCCTGTTTTAATGTGATCATGGACTGTCAACCTAAAATCACTAAAATGACTATGAGGGGAGCGGTCATTCCTCTCTATTTATGTGTGAGAAAAAAGCAAGTTACACCAAGGACTGTGGTGTCTAAGGGCCTGTTTACATGACAACAAAAACAGCCAAAACCTGAGAGTTTTTGTTGCCTTTGCACCTTTCGTTTGCTCGAGAAAGATGCCTGGAGTGCCCGAATCCGCACATTGAAATCAGGGTTCAGAGGGATAGGTTTTGAAAACATTTTCATTTTCATCTCTGTGTAAACAGGAATTGCCGTTTTCACGGAAAACAGGGATGCGTGGCGCATGCACAGTAGTTTTTTAGGCAAAGGTTGCGCACACACCTAGGAACAACAACAACAGCAACAGCTATGGCTGACTGCCAACAACATGTGTGCTCGGTTTGTTATCACTCCTCCAACAAAATGTGGATTTGCTGCGTCAATACTCTGACCAGCGGAGACATATTTGTTATATTTGCCAAGGACACTTCCAACTTACATTGTCAACTACTGGCCTGGCATGCATTCTACCGCGTTTTCAGTCGTTCTCGCAGATCTGTGTGAATGCACATCGTTATCACACCGTCTCTGTGTGACCGTGGAGCGCTTTTGAGAATGCAAAGAAATACTTTTCTGTTGCTGGTGACAGTTTTGTTGTGTAAATGGGCCCTAAGCTGTTAAAGTGAAATAATAAAGATCAGCTTTTAAACATTACCTTTGCCAAAGCCCTTTGGATGCAGCAGAGAGGCTACGCTTCGTTTTATGAGGGTAGCTGTGCAGAGATGAAGCTCAGCTTTACAGACTGGAAAGATGCCTTGAATCAAAACCTCTGCAGCATCAAGAAAAATCACAGTATGTAGTGCAAAAAAGAAAAGTGCTCAAAAATCAGCTTGTTGACAGTGGAAAAGTACATAACCTTGGGCAGCCATCATGTTTGTTCATGGCATTTAAAATAATTAACTTCAAATAAATAAAACTGTTTCTGTATTTCATCTCATAAGGATGAGACTGTTTAAATCATTTCAATAAATTAAATTAAAGAGCTAAACTGTAACAGCACTTTTGGGCAGTCGTAAACATGAGACATAAAACCTTATGTAGTTAAAAATAAAGAAAACCCTTCTGATTTCTTTTCAATAATGTTATCTGAGATTTCTCTCTGCCTATTTCATAATTTCAAAGCAAAATAGGCTTACAGTTAAAGGTGTTTCAAGGGTAAACATATACTAAAATAATTTAAAATAAGTCAAAAGTAGATTTTTTGGGGGGATATTATTCAGCTTTTATGATCTTAAATATACAACATGGTAAATAATAGAAATATGTAAAGGTAAAAATTATAATGTATTTTTAAAGAATTTGTTGCAATTGAAAATAACAACACCAGCCATTGATGATACTTGATATGTGGCTATTGATTTTAAAAGCGCCTATGATTAAAAACCAAACCAAAACAGAAAAGTCATAAATAAATAATCTATACTTTCTTGTAAAATCTAATTCTTAATATTTTGTTCAAGCCAAAAATGATTTATGAAATAAATAATGACTATCTCAAGGTTCAGATAATATAATGTAGTTTTGTAAGTTTGGGTCCCAAGGAGAATGCAAACTTAGACATAAAAAGGGACTCGCTGGTACTTGACAAGATGAAGTTACAAGTGACTCATCCATTATCTACACCATACATCCCTCATTATGGTCATGGGGGGCTGGATAACCCCCTGGACTGGTCACCAGACATTTTCCAGTCGCCCATTTGTTGTCAGAGTGCCCTGGTATCCACACTAGCTGATGTGGATCCTCACATCTCTCTCTTCTCCTCTGCTCTTCCTCTCTCTCTCCTCTCCTCACATCTCTCTCTCCCCTGTTCCTCTGCTCTTCCTCTCTCTCCTCTCCTCACATCTCTCTCTCCCCTGTTCCTCTGCTCTTCCTCTCTCTCCTCTCCTCACATCTCTTCCTCCCCTGTTCCTCTGCTCTTCCTCTCTCTCTCCTCTCCTCACATCTCTCTCTCCACTGTTCCTCTGCTCTTCCTCTCTCTCTCTCCTCTCCTCACATCTCTTCCTCCCCTGTTCCTCTGCTCTTCCTCTCTCTCTCCTCTCCTCACATCTCTCTCTCCACTGTTCCTCTGCTCTTCCTCTCTCTCTCCTCTCCTCACATCTCTCTCTCCACTGTTCCTCTGCTCTTCCTCTCTCTCTCCTCTCCTCACATCTCTTCCTCCCCTGTTCCTCTGCTCTTCCTCTCTCCTCTTCTCCTCACATCTCTCTCTCCCCTGTTCCTCTGCTCTTCCTCTCTCTCCTCTCCTCACATCTCTTCCTCCCCTGTTCCTCTACTCTTCCTCTCTCTCTCTTCTCCTCACATCTCTCTCCCCTGTTCCTCTGCTCTTCCTCTCTCTCCTCTCCTCACATCTCTTCCTCCCCTGTTCCTCTGCTCTTCCTCTCTCTCTCCTCTCCTCACATCCCTTCCTCCCCCGTTCCTCTGCTCTTCCTCTCTCTCCTCTCCTCTCCTCACATCTCTTCCTCCACTGTTCCTCTGCTCTTCCTCTCTCCTCCTCTCCTCACATCTCTTCCTCCCCTGTTCCTCTGCTCTTCCTCTCTCTCCTCTCCTCACATCTCTTCCTCCACTGTTCCTCTGCTCTTCCTCTCTCTCTCCTCTCCTCACATCTCTTCCTCCCCTGTTCCTCTGCTCTTCCTCTCTCTCCTCTCCTCACATCTCTTCCTCCCCTGTTCCTCTGCTCTTCCTCTCTCTCCTCTCCTCACATCTCTCTCTCCCCTGTTCCTCTGCTCTTCCTCTCTCTCCTCTCCTCACATCTCTCTCTCCCCTGTTCCTCTGCTCTTCCTCTCTCTCCTCTCCTCACATCTCTCTCTCCACTGTTCCTCTGCTCTTCCTCTCTCTCTCATCTCCTCTGCTCTTCCTCTCTCTCTCCTCTCCTCACATCTCTTCCTCCCCCGTTCCTCTGCTCTTCCTCTCTCTCCTCTCCTCACATCTCTTCCTCCCCTGTTCCTCTGCTCTTCCTCTCTCTCTCCTCTCCTCACATCTCTCTCCCCTGTTCCTCTGCTCTTCCTCTCTCTCCTCTCCTCACATCTCTTCCTCCCCTGTTCCTCTGCTCTTCCTCTCTCTCCTCTCCTCACATCTCTTCCTCCCCTGTTCCTCTGCTCTTCCTCTCTCTCTCCTCTCCTCACATCTCTCTCCCCTGTTCCTCTGCTCTTCCTCTCTCTCTCCTCTCCTCACATCTCTTCCTCCCCTGTTCCTCTGCTCTTCCTCTCTCTCCTCTCCTCACATCTCTCTCTCCACTGTTCCTCTGCTCTTCCTCTCTCTCCTCTCCTCACATCTCTTCCTCCCCCGTTCCTCTGCTCTTCCTCTCTCTCCTCTCCTCACATCTCTTCCTCCCCTGTTCCTCTGCTCTTCCTCTCTCTCTCCTCTCCTCACATCTCTCTCCCCTGTTCCTCTGCTCTTCCTCTCTCTCCTCTCCTCACATCTCTTCCTCCCCTGTTCCTCTGCTCTTCCTCTCTCTCTCCTCTCCTCACATCTCTTCCTCCCCTGTTCCTCTGCTCTTCCTCTCTCTCCTCGACTTTGGTCATTTTTGTTGGCCATAATGCAGAATTGCTAAAATTAGGGCCCCCTCCTGCTTCACTGTGACTCTCTCTCTCTCTCCCTCTTCTCTCTTACTGGTATCAAGTCTGTCCCTCTGTTCAGGGGCTGCGGGCCCCTCCCGCATCACCGCCCAGTTCTGGGCCCCCCCCGGCCCAGTACAACAGACCCATTTGTCCCTCCCTGTTGGCGGGCGTGACTGTGCACAACAACAGGACACAGAAAACATGTTTGTTCACATTTTGCAGTGTTTCTGCAGCCAGCCTCAGACAGACTCTTTTTTCTCCGCACCTCCACATTGGCTTTTCTTTAACACCACAGGCTGCCACTTGGTTCGATCACACAACCTTCTGAGTGGTATCATGTCCATAGAATTGAAACGGTAGAATCATTACAAACTGACAGCATGTCTGATGTAATAAATAACATCCATCCATGATCTAAACCGCTTATCACTTTCAGGGTAGTGGGGGGTGGAGTCTATCCCAGCTTGGGCAAGAGGCGGGGTACACTCGTCAGCCGATGACAGGGTAACATAGAGAGAGACCAAAAATAATTCACTCTCTCACTCATACCTAAGGGCAATTTTGGCCACAACTGGAGTCAATAATCAAAGGAATGAGCATGTTTTTGGTCTGTGGGAGGAAGCCAGAGTGCCCGGGGAGAACCCACGCATGCACAGGAGGAACATGCAAACTCCACACAGAAAGGCCCTGCCTGGCCCGAGATCGAACTGGCAACCTTCTTGCTGTGAGGCCACCTAATACATAACATTGTTAAAGTAATTGGTTAGGCTGGAAAAAAGCCTAAAATCTTGTGTTGTGTCACCAGACTATGACAGGTTGACAGCAGCTCTGGCATATGAGCTGTCTAACATTACAAAAAATGTCTGCAGCAGTGAAATGATTCAGTAGCCAAGGCAAGAATGATAAAATGAGCTTTTGTTAAAAATGACTCTGTAGTCTAAAGGAAATTATGTTTCAATAAAATATGAAAATACAGTACAATACAAATAAAAGTGTAACGGTAAATTTTAGCATGGCAACCTATCATCCCGGTATTGGTTATGTTTGATAAGAAAAACAAAAAAAAATCAGGAGAACGACATTGGGTTGGATTCTGGTATGATTAAATTGTGTTGATCAAGTTCATGTTTCTGAGCTGATGAGGTAAGGTTCATTATATGCCCATCTTTGCTCACTCTTATTGGCCCTCATATTGAGGATCATATTAAGAGAACATATTAGGGGATTATTTGCTATTTGCCCCTCCCCCACTGTATATATATATATATATATATATATATATATATATAGATATACACACACATAAAATTAAAGCAGGCCTGATCTCGCGTACAACCAACCGGTGCACAGCCTATGCTAAAGCCGGTACTTTAAGCCTGTTGGTAAGGTCTAACAGTGATGTTTCATTTTCTTACCTTTGGTTCAAGCATAAAAACATAAGAGATGACAGCTGCCTGCCACACTCACACAAAAACATTAATGTAGAGAGAATAATAATTTGCATTTCTGGAAAAAAAAAAAAACAAATCTCTCTGCTGCTGTTGCAGTGAGTGATAAAAGATTGGTAGTGGATTGCATCAATATTTCAAAAATACTCCAAGAGCTCGATGGTTGTACAAATATGTTTCTAAATGAGTAAACACACACCGAGTAAGGTGCCTGTTGAATATGTCGAAGCTCTACACAAAACAGCACAAACATGGATGTTTTCAGGCTTAAAAACATGTGTGAGTGACAGATTGACAACATTTAAGAAACGCTGGAGGAACACCTGCTTAATGTGACGTGTTTTTGTTTGTGCGTTTGTTTGTGTGTTTTTGTGTCAGACAGAGAAAAGTGAGCATTGCATTCCCTGCGACAGAGGCCGGCTGAGGGCAGGAACTCTGCCAAGTGCGCCCTGTCTCATTTGCATGCATGGATGGCATAGCATTAGCATAGTAATAGAGGGGAAAAAAGCACAGAGAACTAACGGGAGATGTTTGGCAACTGATACTCAGGGCCCAATTACAAGCTTTTGCCTGCATTCTCCTTCACTCTGGGGCTTTCTCATCTCACAGCCCTCCGCTCTGCTCTGCTCGGCACAGTGAGCCTATCTTCAAACTGTCAGCCTGTTCAGAGCTGCAGATACTGTATATGTGAATGTGTATGTGTGTGTGTGTGTGTGTGTGTGAAGGAGGGGAAACAGACCAGCTCTTCACTAATGAGGACAAGTGCACAGACAGTCTCTGCAGCTCCTCACTCAGGATGGAGGAATGTAAATACATTTTCTGACTAGGAGGTGAAAGTTAAAGACCTGGAGGGGGTTCTAAAGAAGATGAACTTGTGACAATTATGACTTAAGTTAATGTGGTTAATGCTTAAATAAACAGAATAAAATCAGTACAAAAACAGTCTTTTAATTAACAACAGAAATGACCAAGTCTATGCTAATCACACTCTGTGTTAGCTTTATTAGGCACACCCCTTTTACCTTCAAGACTGCTTTAAGTCATCTTGGCATGATGAATGATGAATGGACTTGAGCTTATATAACACTTTTCTAGTCTCTTTGACGACTCCAAGCAGCTTCACACTGCAGGTCACATCTACACATTCACATACATTTAGTCGCTGATAATTGGAGTTTCTATATCAGTTGACCATCAAAATCAGCTAACACATTCACGTCTTGCCCGAGGACACATCGCCATGTGACAGCCGGAGCTGGAATCTGCAACCTTCTGATTACTGACAAAGCAGACTTTCAGACTGCGCCACCAACGCCCGGCATAGATTCAATAAGGTGCTGGAAACGTTCCTCTGAAATTTGGGTCCATATTGAAACTAGAAAGCACTCGGAGAGCGCAAACCTCCATCAAGGTAGCTCACATATTGCTGTTACATCTATAAGAAATAGTTTCATGATAAAGTTACCATCATAATATGATTCATGACCCTGAAAACCCACACCTAGCACTAAGAATAATGTTGATGTCATTATTAGACAGTTATTGAGCAAAAACAATCGTCGCCTAATGGCGGTTATCTGGATCACCAACAAAATCTAATCATTTCTAATAAAGTTGGGTCATTACCAACATCTTCGGAAAATTTCAGCAAAATCTGTCCAGTAGTTTATGCATACTCTTGCTAACAAACAGACAAACATATGCCGGTGGAGGTTATGACACCATCATACAGTTGCTGCAGATATGTTGGTTGCACATCCATAATGCAAATCTCCTGTTCCACCACATCACTGGTGGAGCATCTGGAGACTGTGGAGGCCACTGGAGTACAGTGAACTCATTCTCATGTTGAAGAAACCAGTCTGAGATGATTTGAGCTTTGTGGTATGACACATTTTCCTGCTGGAAGTAATCATCGGGAGACGGATACACTGTGGTCATAAAGGGATAGATATGGTCAGCAACAATACTCAGGTCTGCTGTGGCATTTAAACAATGCTCAGTTGGTATTCAGAGTCCCAAAGTGTGCCTAAAAATATCCCCCACCCCATCAAATCACCACCAGAGAGAACAGCTGATACAAAGCAGGATGGATCCATGCTTTCATGATGTCTTCACCAGATTCTGACCCTTCCATATGAATGTTGCAACACAAATTGTAAATGGCAAATGGTCTTGAGCTTATAAGTGCTTTTCTCATCTCTCTGACCTCTAAAAGCGGCTTCACACCACGGGTCACATCTACCCACTCACATTCACTCACTGATGGTTTGGAGTTTCTATTATCCATCAGTATCAACTAACATATTCACACCTTTTCATGCCCATTTACACTCCTCTGACGCAGCAGTGGGAGCAACTTGAGGTTAAGTGATGCCTTAGAGCTGGCTACATTTTCCATTCCTCTATTGTCCAATTTTGGTGAGCTTGTGTGAACTGTAGCCTGAGTTTCCTGTTCTTAGTTGACAGGAGTGGCACACGGTGTTGTCACATCTGCTGCTGTAGCCCATCCGCTTCAAGGAACACTCCAACATTGTTGTTTTCATGTCTTGCCTCACTCCTGAGTCCATAGTCCTTTTAATGCAGATAGACACCATTCTTTCAACTGTGCGTCGGGGAACAGGGAAAAGATGGACAAAGCTTGCCCTCCACTAGTTAGCTTAGCTCAAACACTGGTTGCCAATGGGTAGTGTGCTAGCCTGCCTCTGCCTACAGTCATCAGATAAACTCTTCACTTCCCTTCACTTCACTTTATTAGTTGTCCCTAAAAGGGCAGTTGTTGTGCAGCAGATCATCACATACACTCACAGTGAGACAGTAAAACTGCAGCAACTCTAAACGGTCCTGTGTGCTTGTTGTGACTCGTTTTTACCCCTGTATGTTACATTATATTTTATTATCTTCATATTATCTTCTTCTAATCCTGAACAGAGACTTTGTTTTGTTGATCTACTTCTGCGGTGGTTTGTAGGAGAGATGTGATGTTCGAGAACAAGTCGAGTCCTTTAACTGAACTGATTCGCAGTCATGAGTGAGCCGTTTGTTTGCAAGCCATTATTAAATGCAAATTGCCTACAAAAAAGAACGGCTCACTCACAACTTTTTATGCTTACATGAATCCACTCTTTCATTATTTCCAAATCTTCTAAGGCTCTTATTAAATCAATTGTCTCGGCTCAAGTCCAATGCTTGTGTTTTCGCGACAGGACAAGCGAACAAGCATGCACAGAATGACTGGAATTAATTTAAAGCAGAATGAACGTATACATGATCGACTAATTATCCAATTTGGATTTAAAATCAGAATAAATCAGCCACCTACTTTGGAATTCAGTTTAATCCAGAATGGTCTTTTTCTTTCGGAATTTGGTGTTTACAAGGTCATTTTTAATCTTTTTAAAGAGGAATTAAGTTTTATTCTGAATTAAAGGGGAATTAAAGCTCTCATGTAAACGTATGGACTGTGGTCGTAACAGTGACAGTAACAGTAATTTTGTATTAGAGCTAAGAGACTTAAGTCCATTTGCACGATACAAGACTGGATATATTTAACAACGTCAAATTATGATCAAAACAAACAATGGTTGTTCCTAACAGAAAGCTGTGATAGCAATTCCAGAACAGGCAGATTAGACATATATATGTATATATTATTTTCTTTTTTGTTATTTTTTTCGTGTTTTCGGGATCATTTCATGGCCTTCATTTGATAGAGAATAGAAACAGTGGAAAGGCTTGTGAAAGAGAGAACATGCTTGCTTTCCTCTCAGCAAACTAAAAATTCACCATCACAGGAATATTGTTGTAGATTGGAGCCTGGCCAGAAGGATCTGCTTGATTGGAGGCATTGAATCAGGCTGATCCAGCTGCTGTGCAAGGTCAAGTTTGTTTTAAAGGTTGGCAGAATATTATAAAGCCATCTGCGTGATGTGTGGAAAGACTTTCCCTGCAACATGTAATTTCTTGACCATCTGCCCAAGTAACTGACAAACTGAGACACCTGTGGGAGTGGTGACAAGAATATCACATTCATATGCCTGTAAATTTCGTTTACAATTGCAGTTGTCCTTTGTTGATGGGTTTGCAAATATCTAATCTCAAAGAAATATTTTGTAGTGACGTACTGCATTCCCTCTTTTTCTCACCACGTTTCACAACATAATCAAAAAAAGGTCTGGAAATTTCAACCCCTTTGAATTGAGTCGTACTGGTTCAAATTGAATCTGACACAATTGGTGTATTTTTGATAGATCATTAGTCATCAAGAGAATTGAACTGTAGCACGTAAATGGAGATTGGGATGGCCCTAATCCTCCTCTGAGGTGGTCAGGGGGATAAAATCAGTATCAACACACTTAACACTACAGTAAAATACATTTTAGGACCACCTGATTATCAGGCCTTGTCTTGTTCAAAGAAGGGGAAAATCGGGTCCAGAAATCGGGCTGATTATCTTGCAGTGTATGGCTATAAACATTTATTTATTCATTCTCTTTGCTTTAACCCTTGTATTTATTCTTTAATGTATGCATACCATACACTGGACAGACTGTAGTAATACCTGTGTGCATAATTACTGAAAGCACTTTAAATCAAGTATAAAATATCTGTTAAAACTTAGCTCACTGCTGCATTTAAGCCTTTGATTTTGAGTGTGATTATTGCTCGAGGTACAATAAATGTATTTACTATGAAGCAAAATGAGGAATCACATATGAAAACTGAGCTACGTCAAGCCTGTCTGAGCTGATATTTCAGATGAAAAGCAGGATTGACTTGCTCTCATTTTGTTGAAAAGACTCCACCAAGTGGCCTTATTATAAAATCAAAAAGTCTTGTGGCTGTTGCAGAGATGGAGGTGTGGCTACATGAGAAGTAGCACAGCAGCAGGGTGGTCTCTTTTAACATCCAATGATTCTGTGGGCAAAGTCAGAATCAACTGTTCAGGGCCTAGTCACATGCAGCTTCTCCTCTGTCTCCATCAGAAAAACGAGAAGAGGGCCTCCAGCTCCACAGAGGAGAGAGATGATTGAGTCACCTGGGATCTCAGAGAAGAACAGAGAGATGCTCCCACAGGGCTGCAGGTCAATATCAAAACAGACAAGCACTCCTATTTACACACCAGCATCCAGAGGCAACATCAAACTGACCTAGAAACAGAACGCTGGAACAAAAGACTGGTGAAGAAAATAAATTGACTTGTATTCAGACTCACGGCTTAGTTTTAATGAAACTGGGAATGAGGCGAGAGTGAGCTCATGGCACAATTAATGCTCACTATTTTGATGGCCAGAGGCTCCAGACCAGCTGAGGCTTAGACAATGGGGGAGTGGAGCTGCTCAACGATTCTGAATCTCATACTCTGCTGCTATTTAATTCTGCTTGGTGTGAGAATAAGTTGGGACCCCAGTACAATATTAAACAAGGCAGGCTAAATATCATTACATGCTTATGATAAAGTACAAAATAACCATTCTGCTTGTGAAATATGTCTTCATTCCAGAGTATAAAAGGTAGAATGTCTGTATTTTTCAGTGTTCATTTTGACAGCACTTTTTAATTTAGTATTAGTCATAGTCTTCTGCCTAAGATATTTTTTAGTTTTAGTCATAATTTAGTCATCTGGATTGCTTTCTTAGTCTAGTTTTAGTTGATGAAATTTCACAACATTTTAGTCGACTAAAATATGAAGTGTAAAGGGTAAGGCATTTTTTTTGTTTCCTTGAATTTCTGAAGTCATGTTTTACACTTGGATAAAATTAAACATCTAATAACCCTTTATTGAATGCTAGTAAAGTTTGAATGCATAAATTAACAGAAGCAAATTGAACTTTTGTGTGAAATGCAATCACCTTTATTTAGGCTACCTGGCAGAGCATCTCAGTTACAATACCAGAATTGACAACAAACAGTGAACCTGCTCTACATGAATATATCAATTCATAAAGAGAGTAGCTCTGGTTGGATCACTCCCCAACTTATCCCACCACCATGAAGCTAAGGCAGCTGTGATTGGATGTCCCTCTTAACTCATCCAACCTTTCCACACAACCAAAGCAGCTGTGATTGGATATATTCCTAATTTGTCTCTACTTTCTACATGACCAAATTAGCTCTGATTGGATTAAGTCTCTGTCAAACATTTCAGTCTAGTTTTTATTTGCTGCCGAAAATGTCAGTGAATGTAGTTTCAGTTTTTGTTCATGTGCTCTTGTTATTTTTAGTTATAGTGTAATTTTCGTCAGGGGAAAAAAGGTTGACGAAAGCTATGATGAAAATGATTAGTCAACAAAATTAACTCTGGTATTTTTAAACCTTTTTATAAGAATAATGTAATTTCAACACCAATCCACATCTGAACTTATTGTTCATTTGGATTTTTATCCAGTTCACCTTTAAATGCCATGAAAAGTACCTCAGGGGATACATAAAATACATTTCCTGAAGTTCAGCCCATTTTTATTTGAACTAGAATTTTCATCACACTTAAAATGCCTCTGCAAAACTGTTCAACACTAACAGTACAGTGGTGAGAGACTGGTGAAAATTTGTTCTTGTTTGGGCCCTACTCTGATGGCGTGAAGCCTATTGTTAATAGGTGAATGGAGCACAGCATTTAGGGATGTGTCAGCCTACAACTGGCTACTTCCATGACTTTTAATTCTGGTGCAAAACCAAAACAGAATCAAACCAATGCGAGTGTCAGCTCTCATACTCTTCAAAGAAGCATGAATTTGCTAGAAGGCGCTTTGTTATTTTCAGGGATAGTTCAGGTGTTTTGTAGTGGGGTTGTGTGAGGTACATGGCATGAGCCTGAACGTGTGCCACAGTGTCACAGCTCAGTTCTCTCTCTGTTCACAAAAACTCAGGACAGATGCTAATATTATACCATGCAGTGCATTGTGCCAAACTCTCTGCTTAGTTAAAATAATTGTGGGAGAAAACAAGCCACAAAAACAGTGTGGGGGTCATCATATGCTACAAACAGTTTTTTTTTTTTACATTCACTTAATCTTTCACCACATTGTCACTTTGATTAGGCACTATTTTAAGACATGCACTTTAAAAAAAACAGGAACACACTGCTCTCAATACTTCAAAACTTAGACCAGAGTTTCTGTGATTTAAGGGGCAGTTATTTTCTGCATCCCATCCCCTCCATATTTTAGACAGACACATCCCCAGGGCCAAACAAGAACAAATGTTCATTTACTAACATGAACGAAATTGGATCAAAGTGAAAACTCTGTCGATTGAAAAATAGGAAAGACACCTGTGCTGCACGCCAAAATGTTTTGAGACAGATGCACAATCAGGCCCCTTGTCATGTGCATTGTTACCTTCACCAAGGAGGCTTTATTTTTGCGTGTTTGTTAGCAAAATCTACTGGACAGGTTTTGCTGAAATTTTCTGGAGATGTTGGTGTTGGCCCAACTTAAAAATGATTGGATTTTGGTGGTGATCCAGATAACCGCCATTAGCGAACAATCGTTTTTGCTTAGTAACTGTCTAACTAATAATGATACCAGAATGATTCTGAGTGCTAGGTGTGAGTTTTCAGGGTCAAGGAATCATATTATGATGGTAACTTCATCATGGAACTATTGCTTATAGATGTAACAGCAATATTTGAGCTACCTTTGCAGAGGTCTGCGCTCTGTTTGTGCTTTCTTGTTTAAATTGTGATTTGAGGTCACAATGACCTTGACATTTACCCTCAAAATGCAGTTGATTTTATGCGAAGTTTGAAGAATGTTCCTCAAAGCATTCATGAGATATTACATTCACATGCAGCCCAGTGATTTTGATTTAATATACGTCCACTTCAAAACCCAATCACTTCTTCTTTTAGAGTCAAAATGTTAAAAATGTTGAAATTAACCCCATGAAGCCTTCCTAAAATATCTTATTTTCAAACAATGGATGAACATAAGGCTCAGTAACCTTGAATTTTGACCTTTGACCCAAGAAAAACTAACAACTTTATCCTTGAGAGTTGACAATCTGATCCATGTTATGCCCAAAACATGTCTGAGTATAATCAAGGCTCATAATCCACCCTCTATGCACGCTGCATCTGGCTTTTTCTGTCTAGAATTTGCATTTCCAAACAGCTGTGCACCGTGTACTTTTAGACAATGTGCTTCTTGTCATTAAGACAGGGCCCGCTGTGTCTGCTTGTGAAAATGATGTGTCAAAATAATCTGCTGTTAAAAAAGTGGACAAAACAGCAAGTTTGCCTTTTTTAAAAAATCTCTTTGAACAAAATGTCAAATCTACATATTGTTCAGGCATGCTAGTTTTGATCCTGGACTGATATTGTGAAATACGGGTGTAATCAGCACAAATCTGTTTATTATGTCTCTAAATCAATCACTCTCAGTACCATAGCACTACTGTAAGCCCTTGAGATAAAACAGGTAACAGATGCTAAGATCACCATAGCATTAACCAGGATGTAACTGGGTTAAGAGAGTAGGATTAAGACATGTTAGTGATAGTCTAGCAATAACAAGCTTAACAGGTCAGCTGTGTGTGCTGCAGTTTTATTTTGTTCATCCAAAACATTAAAGCAGGAAGACATTTGTAAAATGTTCCCTTTGTCACATTTGGCTTATTTGACTTGATTTTTGAAGTTACGAGACTCCAGCAGTTTGGAAATTCTCCATTTAGTGCACCAGGCAAGTCAGCATTGTGCAAAGGTCAGCATTATGCTTGGGTCAGATTGCAGGATTTTTGCATGATTATAGCCCAACAATCTTAGTTTTGGGACCTGCCGTCTATGAAAATCAATGTTTCCCTCATACGGTGAGTGACTACTTACATTTAGATAGATACAAACCAAAGGAAAGTTCTCTAAAAACAGTCTGTGTTTGCTGTTTTCCATGTTGCCTCTCCTTCCACCGTCAACATAGGGTTACATTTTTGTGTAGTCTGTTATGCTTGTTGGGCAAGTCACAAATTTATAGCTCCATGGTCGCCTAGTCTGACATACTGACCGTCATTACTGATGAAAAAAATCATGTAGTCTTACAAGCTTGGAGACACGGGGTATAGAGACTGTAGATTATACTGCACTACAACAATGAGCAGTGTCCAATTTCTGATTTGACTGTCCAAGGACTCCAAGGTCCAATGTACTGAAATCTTCAGTGTGAAGACCACCACTAAGGGTTAGTCTAACAATCCATGCCACATTAGTTTGATAGATGGACAATGGATGGATGGATAGATTGACAACAATAATCTGAAGTGCTGGATATGTGTCATTAGATTTGTTTAACATAGAGATATTCATTTGATTCTTAACCACATGCTCTAAAAGCACAAGGGACAGCACACATGATATTACACATGGACAGGCATGATCCATTGCTCTGTGTCCGCATCCTCAGTGAAAAAATGCATGAGTAGGTGACAAGCCCAGAACATAAACTGTCTGATAGTACATCACCAAACACCAGTAATAAATGAGAAAACTGTATGTTCAAAAAGCTCTTCTTTTGAAGTACACCCGTATATTTTACCTCTAAATTCTTCTTTCAGCCTGTCAAAGCTACAAACAACAGGATGAGTAGTTCTCCAGGGTGGTGTGAAGCTTGTATTAGATTATAAACACATAACGCTCCATCTTGTGCCGGGCCACGGCCTCTTGCTGTCACATATGTTAATGATTAGCTGTGAGACGAAAGTCCGGCTGTGGTCGGCCTGTGGGGAGGGAAACCATGAGTTCATGATCCTTAAGGAATTAAAGCTGTATTTTAGATGGGAGTGCATGTTTTTGAGAGTATATAAGAGACAAAGGAAGACCCATCTGTTTCTATATACTCCTCTGTTCCTTAGGGGGGCGTGCACACTAAGACTAATTCAAAACTTTGATGATCAGTAACAGATGAACGTAATGGCCTCAGACACTGCACCTCAGTTTAAACCTCCACACCAGAGTGACGTCACAGAGAGGACAGAGGTTTTTATTTCTGCAGATTAAAATTATTTTTTAAGTTATGAGTCTGATCATCTGATGGACCAAGGTGCTTCTGTGGTGAGAGAGTTTGAGGCAGACGTGATGAGGGGCATCAAACATGAATAAACCAAAAACATGTTTCTCTATGTTGGAGAACTTTGTAAACAGACAGGACTTTACTCAAACCAACATCAACGATGACCTCTGACCTTGGGCTTATGCGACTCATCACTGCTCTGGTTCAGTCAGCTTCCTGAGATCCCCCCTCTGTCCCAGCCCCTAACCCAGAACCTAAAGCTACAGCCCTTATGAGTAAGCCCTTATTAAAGGAATTATGGGTAATGTTTTACTTCTTCTGAACATAAAGGCGGCTGCTCTTCCCCGATGATGAAAGATTGAAGAGAAATAAAACAGCACAGAGCTGTAACACATGGAGTGAGCCAAAGAGCAGAACAGGTGAAAAAAGAGAGAAAAACTTTGTTTTTTCATCTGTTCTGATGTTTCTGAGTTTATGTGAGAGCAGATCAGACAGGAGCAGACTGTTCACTGACTGATGCTGTCTCATAGAAACATATGATGTTCATCAGTGGATCATCAGTGATCTGTTAATTATAAAAAGCTCAGGAACACGTCTTCACTGTGAACAGACACTAATTATATCTGCTACAGTTTTAAGCATAGAAATGTGATGAATGTCACTTAATCTTGGATTTTTCGTTGTACATGTACAAATTCATAATATATGAGAATTCCAATGCAACTCATGGTTGGATGTAAAAGTTTCTTGAAGGAACATATCAGATCCAGAGCCCTCCTTGGATCAGTGAATTATTAAAAACCCCCACACGCTGTTGTGCTGACACAATTCTGCTGTATGGATCTATAGATATGAGCAAATAAAGTCAAACCACTTGGGCATGCTGGCAATCACATTTGGAAGGTTACATTTCTGAGGTTTTTCTGATTTTCTCTTTTAGCCGAAATATAAGAACAAACTCAAAAATATTTGTCACACATTAAAAAAAGTATAGACAAACTAAACCCTCATTATATGCAGATTTAATAATTCTATCTTGATTATGTTTGCCATGATGTTGGAAAGCTGAAATCCTGATTTATTCGAATAATTGTTGTCCAGCTCATGGTGCAGTATCATAGTATAATAAAATTTATGGTGCTTTGCTTATTCAGGGCTGCTTTTACTGAGCGAGTACCCGTTGATTTCCTTTTGAGTTCTTCAGCATAATCCTTGTGGGAAACTTAGGGCCTGTCCAAACGAGATGAAAATGTTTTTGTATTGAAAACGTCCTTTGTAAATGCGTCCGTCCACATGAAAACACAGAAAATGCTGTAGTTCATATGCCAGGCCTGTGAGTGGTGCTGTAACTCTGCTGCAAAAACCAGAGAAGAAGACAAGAGCATGAGTATTCATCCTGTTAAATGTGAACAAACACTGGTGTACGCTGTTCTCTGAGTCCTTTATTGTTTCTGTTGCTGTCAGGGTTCCAGCATGTGGTGCAGGGAGAGGTGGGCCTATGATGCCATCATTTCTATATTTTTCTGTATTTGTTGTTCACATGGAAATGCAAGGCCAGCATTTTCAGATTTATCCACTCTTTCAAAAATGTGCATTTCAGGCGCCTGAAATGCTGTGAATGAAATGCTGATTCAATTAAAAACTTGTGCTGAATTTATCTCTGTGTGGGCAGCCCCTTATTTACATAAGGTACTGGATAACCTCTTTAAGTTCTTAGGAACACAAATCAACAAAAACCTTTCTCAGAAGATATTCATGATCATACTACTTACTATCTAAAAATCTGAGGACTGGTCTTTTCGTGGTTTTTAAAGTATCGGGTGTTATAAACTTTTGAAGGTGCTCAGAAACTGGATGTAAAGAGGGTGGGCTTTAAATAATCATAAACTGCGTAATAAATAACTCAGCCAAAGAAAAAAGTCTCAGAGATAGTTTTCCTCTCTCAAAATCTAAAAGATGGTCACTGATACATTCGATTTTGATATTCTATTAAAATGAAAAAATCAAGTCAGGTTCCCAGAGACTGTTTGGAAAAGAGGCTGTAGGAAAACTAAAGTAAAGCCCCACTTCAGACATGTGAAACCTACAAAAGACTGATTTATGAGTGTTTCTTTTAAATGGAGCCAAACATATGTATCCCTGTTCCTGCAGATTGAATTTCATTGTGTCAGGACTTTTGTGAGCAGCACTACACAATCACAAAGAAGAATTGAAGAGAATATCTCTCCTTGTACCTGCTTCTTGTGTTCAAGTGGGCCAAGGAGATATCCGATTTCCCACAACTTACAAAGCAGATGGCTGAAATTCATCTTTCTTACATTTGTGACACTAAGCAACATTGATTTTTACACAGAGGCAGACAAAAAAGCGTTTTTGCCTTCAGTGCTAATGCTGGTTTGTATTGCATCCCTGCAGATTTAGAGTTACACAAAAACCAAAGCAGAAAGTGTTTCTTTGTCAGAGAGAATGGCCAAAAGGGAGGCAGTCTTCTTGAATTACTGGGCGGGAGAGTTTAGAATCATATTCTTTTTCTCTCGTCTGAACTATAAGCTTCTCCAATTTGATACACTGAGCATAGTTGCCAGGCCCACTCATTATAAGCAACTTTAGGCTTCTTTGTTTGAAAAGTTGCTTGCCATTATTGGCAGTTGCAGGTTGTGTTTTTTGGGCTTGTTCCAAAAGTGCAGTTGCCCATTTGAGCTTGTTGCGCCCCAAAACCCAGGAGGGGTTTTATACACACTGTACTACCAATATAAAGTCAATTCAGAAGTTACACAAACTACTTTGTCCTATTACAAATACAAATGTAAATGATGTTTCCACCAATAAGAAATCCTTATAGCCAGAATTAACTTACTTCTAATATAGTTGTTACTGTTTTCACCATAATAAAGCTGAAGAGGATCAACATAAAACTTCGATAAAAGCCTGACTGTGTCTGTTTGGTTACAAAAATCAAGGTTAGACAGACTGTTTAGCGATGACAGAAATAAATATATAACTAAATAAATATAAATAAATAAATAAATAAAATAAATATATATATAAATAAATAACAGTAGCCCCTCCCTTCACCTTTGTTTAAAGGAAAGGATGTTCCACCTCCAAACAAAAGGATGTTGAATATGCTTATTTCAGTGGAAAAATCTAGTAATACTGGCACTGAGGCTTCTATTTCTGCCTCTTTCAACACAAAAATGACCTGGACTACTGTACTTGTGTCAGAATACAAGCCCTGTGGTAAATGAGCTGTTGATAGATGTACTGCACGTCAGACTCCACTACGCTGAGTGGCTTTATGCCCCTTACAGATGAAATAGCACTCAGAGAGTGCAGACCTCCACCAGGCAGCTCAGTTACGGTAGTGATTTTTCCACAACCCCTGTAAAAGATACAATTCTGGATCACCACGCGCTCCGATTGGACGGCTGAGTCTCCGCTCATGTCTGTCCATGTGGAGAACTCCTCCACTGGCACTGCAAGGGAAGTTGGGAAATGTAGTGACATAGGCTTGAAAAACATTGACAGCAGTTTTCAAATAAACTACAACTCCCATAATGACATAAAGGGGGCAAAACCCTCACAGCAGCCGAGGCGAAATGAATGGGATTTGCCGTTATTAACTTCAATGTTTTTTTATGACGTCAATCTGGATCAGGTCCAGATGAAATTTACCTTGATGATAGAGTTGTATTATAAATATTACCCTGTAAATATTGAAGCGAATCCATCAAGTGATGTCAGAGATATGATTTTTTTAAACTACAGCTCAATGTTAAGTTATGGGATTGTCAGAAAATTTGGGGAATTTTTTGCATCCAGACAAATATGCAGATCACTGCCAAACTGTAATGACTTCTTCCTTGGACCAAACCACACCTCTGGTAAAATTTTCATGTAAATCCATCCAGTAGTTTTTGCGTAATCTTGCTAACAGACAAACAAACAAACAAACAGACAATGGTGAAAACATAACCTCCTTGGCAGAGGTAATAAAGCCTGATAGTGGACTTTCTCCCTTTTCACCCATCTGTGTGTTCACATCAAACATGAGTTCGAGTTTGTCATGTGATGGACATGCAGTGAAAGTGGATGGGAAGACGTGAAATTGGCAGCAAAATTGTTGCACCAATGACCCAAATTTCGCTTCTTTCACGAAATCATGGCACGACAGCCAATCAGCATCAAGAGTGAGCAGTGACTAGGATGACATCACAGAGGAGGAAGTAAACAATCCTGCATGCTGGCATTGGAGCTCCTCTACATGGTTATTTTAGTGCTCAGAGACTGAACCACAGAGGGGAGAAACCAGGAAAAAGTCTGTGGAGAGTTTTGAGTATCCTGTAAGTTCAGCTCATATTTATTTAACACTTTTCATGAGCTGCAGTGTGAACAAAGTCCACTGGCACAACGGCAAGCTGGTGTGTTTTCTGGCTTGCTAGCGGTGATTTAATGTGTTTTTCACCAGAGAAAATATGCCATGGAAGAACAACCAAAACTCAAGAGAGAAAGAATACACCGTGGAGAGAGGAGGAATCAGTCTGCAATCGTACCAGGAAATAGACGAGACCCATTGGTGAATCTCTCCATGTGTGGCTCTGAAGGATGCTATGGATCATCAAATGGATGTGTTTCTATTCCAGACATTTAGTTTTTACTTTTGGACAACAGGAGGAAGACAGTGACTGTAGAAACATCCAACATTGTTGCTCATGGATTGAGAAGATGGAAACACACGTGGCTGGGAGACAGACCCACCTCCTTCTCTCGTCCCTTTCAGGTCTGAGGGGAGAAAATTGGCCTCAAAATATATGATTTATTTGAATACATGAACACATTCACCAAATGTAGTCACGCAAAGGCACACTTCAATATTTTTTTTTCTCATTTAGTGTGAACACGGCTTAACAGGTTAGCACACATTAAGCTGGACGTATGTTGAACAGTGAAAATACAGACTACCAAACTTTTTATTTCATACTACGCTAAGTTTAATCTTTGAAACAAAATAGACGTATGTAACTTGTTGCCTATGGCAGTATACTGTATACTGCACAGCTTCTGCTTTGCTGAGCAGTTATACCTCAGGACTTCTCGGTCAAAGCAACTGTGGAGCATGGAGCACTGGCCTGGGCCATTGTGGGGCTGGTTTACAAGAAAGTGTAAATCAATCTCCAACCACATCATTGATGTCTTTCAGGCGAGAAATATAACTTAACACATTAACACACATTTTAAATATTTATCTGAAGGACTGTTTGCCCTCACTGACAGTTCTCAGACATGTGACCACCCCAGAGCCCTTATTGCCTTCTCCATATTGTAAAATGGAGGAAAGTGTTTCTTGCCCCTCATTGGGGCATTCACGAGTGTGAGATGATTTTAGGGTGTTGATTGCTTGTCTAGAAACATGCTCCACCATCATTCAGAAGGTCGAGCTGTGATGTGCCCTTGGGCAGAACACTTTACCCTAAACTGAACCCCACTGCTAAATCAGTGGTGGGTAAATGGGTATGAAAGAACATGTATGTGATAGCAAATACTCATGGATAACATATGTGAAAACTTCAGCTATCAGTGAGTGAATATACAGTTATGTTCATAATAATAGCAGTGTGTTTAAAAAGGTGAGTAAACCTCAAAATTCTTCAAATAAATTTTATTTTAATGCACAAAAATGCATTGGGGACACTGCACATTGTATTTCAAAGCAAGAAAATTGGAAAAAGTAATTGAATTTGATAATATTTTACAGAAAGTCAAAAAATATAATGTTAAAAAAAAATGCAGTGCTGACATCTTTATTTACAAACCCAAAAATGTAGTGTATAAACTAAGAATTGCTTGATGATTCAACTTTCCTGAGAATCATAAACTAATGTTTAGTTGCATAACCACGGTTTCTGATAACTGCTTCACGTCTGCGGTGCATGGAGCCTACCAACTTCTGGCACCGGTCAACAGGTATTGAAGCCCAGGACAATTGTACTACGTCAGTAGTAGCAGCGTCAGTTGCCTTGATCCTTAAATAAGGGCCACCCGCGTAACACCTATTTTTTTTTTCACGCAATCAATTACCTCACTAATTGAACTCAGCACTGCTATTTTTATGACACACTCCTTTCAGTTAATGATTCAGTTTCACAGAATCAGCAGCATGCATGTCATGCCTGTTGGGTCTGTTGGTTTTCTATACCTTTACTAAACCTTCTAGAAACTTACTCGCAGTGTAGAAGTTTAAATTCTAACAAAAACAGTGATGTATCTTGCTAGTGATGTGGGACTGCTATTATTTTGAACACAACTGTATGTATGATGACAAATTTTATGGTTGGGCATTCATAAATTAATCACTATCATGAATTCTAATTTTAATCCCTTTGTCCTGGCCCACCTATTAACCTCAGCCAACTCACCCAAGACCCCTTACCCCCTTCAGTGGATGGCTGTTCAACATGAGGCTGGTGCATTGTACTTTATCACATAAAATAATAATTTAAAAAAACAGCTGCCAATTGTGGCAAAGTGGAAAAAACATTATGAATAAATAAATGAATAGAAAAAATAAATAAATGTAAATGGTTAATGGACTTGATCTTATATTCCGCTTTTTTTCTCTCTTTGTGAAGTGTCTTGAGATAACATTATTTTATGTTTTGGTGCTTTACAAATAGTGTTTGATTGATTGATTGAATGTGAGAGTGAATGGATAGATAGGGGTGAGAGGTATCATAAAAACTAGAAAAGACACACACACTAAACTGTAGGTCCAGTAAATTTATTTTACAGGTGTAAAGCTCTGCACTTGTGCACTGACTTTAAATATATATTTGTCAATCAATGTCTGACAGTGAACTGAAAAAAAATCTCAGATTCTGATACAAGTGAAAGCAGATTCAGCTCTGATAAATGTGACATTTGGGAGAAATCAGGGTAAGAGGGGATAGCATGCAGGAAAGATGTCACAGGATGGATCCAAACTCATATGCATATTACTGCTTCTGTACATGGAGCATTCATTCACTGACATGTTTATATATATTAGACTTTCTCACTACATATACATGCACTGGCTGAATGGCAGTGAGAGTTAAATGGAAATTCATAGGGAAATAACATTTCTTATTTCCTGTCAGCATATTTGTTTATCGGGGATACAAAGTTCTGGGAGATAATGCATCATGTTTTCAGATTGTTGAGACACTCAGCGGTGGTGAAGCAGTCACACTCACTCAGACTGTGAGAAAAAGATCTCCCATTTCAGTTACTTGCTCGACACGTAATTACACACTTCTCTGAACCCTCCAACTTTGTTTATGTGCCGACTGGCTGAAAGAACTTGCAAAGCCTACTAATGAGCAGACATGGGGATACGGTGCTAATACTGACGTATATGGTGTGACAGACACACGCACACACACTCTGAAACCTAACCCTGTTACCTTTAGGAATTCAGCTCTAATGAGCATTTCACTCAGCGAGCACAGGACCTGCCTGACAGCCCACACATCTCTAAAACAATCCACATTGTTTGTCTGTGTTCAACTCTGCCACAGGCTGCCACCAAACCCTTCAGACCACAGGTCAGCCCGGCCTATCCCAAGCATTTATTTACTAACCTTTCTAGATTGCTAATTTAGCACTTGCAATGATGAAATTCATTAAAACCAGAGTTTGCTTTTTCTTGGAGGTGTATTTGGGTCTAAAGACAAGGAGGGGAATAGAAAAGACCTCTTCCAAAACCCCAGCCACTCTGAAGGGTAGTTTGGTTGGGCACTCCAAAAATGTTTGGAAAAGGTCTGCAGGTAAGCCACCAGTGTCTGGAGGTTTGCCTGAGGTCATCTGTGTCACTGCAGAGGTCAGAGCCCAGGATGTCCCACTCTGCTGGACCCAGATGTAGAAGACTATGGTCTTCCTTAAACAGCATGCCTTCTCACCTCAGGCGGGTCAGTGAACCTCCCATCAGGTGGACACAGACACTGTTTGCTTTCTTTGACCTTCGGACTTCTTCAGGTTGATGAAGAAGGTAGTCGAAACCTAATTATTTTCGTCATAGTTTTCGTCAAGAATCTTTTTTCCCCTGCTGAAAACTAGACAGTAACTAATAAAAACAAGAGCACATGGACAAAAACTAAAACTAAATTAACTGACATTTTCATCAACAAATAAAAACTAGACTAAAATGTTTGACAGAGACTTAATCCAATCAGACCTAATTTCATCATGTAGAAAGTAGAGACAAGTTAGGAATATATCCAATCACAGCTACTTTGGTTGTGTGGAAAGGTTGGATGAGTTAAGAGGGACATCCAGTCACAGCTGCCTTAGCTTCATGGTGGTGAGATTAAAAAAAAAAAGATTCTCTAGAAATTCTCCAGAGCTTTTCTAGAAATATTCGAGGAATTCTTTTCTAACTTTAGAGCCTGTCCAGTTCAGATTAGATCTGGTGCAGCCAACAATCGCTCTTGCATCATGCACCTCACAGCCGTCTTTTAGAAAAGCCTCTGAAGTGTCTCTTCTGTAGACCTGTCAGCCTGTCTTTAAAACCTGACGTAAAGTAGTCCTACTCTTGTTCTGGATGTGTTTTCAGAGCTCCAGCTCACAACACTATGACCCGGCTTTTGTGTGTGCTACGTTGGCTGCATCCTCCTGCTGCCACAACCACTTCCCTTCATACTCAATAAAAAAAATCTCAATAGAAAGTTCAGAAAAAATACAATAAATTTTCATTTAATAACAGACCTGTTAATGCTTCAGAATAAAAGCACTCTGAACAAACAAAAGGAGTTTCTCCACAGGTATGGCTAACTGAGTATTTTAATTTGAAAAGCACATACAGGAAGTGTGTCAACATGCGTCTTGTCTGTGACATTTCCACGAGTGTGGATGTACGTATTTGTTGAGACAAGACAAAAAAGGTTCTGTGTTTTCCATGTTTCTGTCTATATTGGTGAAGATATGTGCACAGCTCATGAAACAGGCAGGCCTTTCATTCTCTACATTTCGACTCACACTTGCAGTCTGAAAGCTCCATGGAGGGCCTGAGTGTTATGGAGGGCTACTCGCTTGGTTTAATGTTCTTCAGTAATAAAAATGTTATAATTCCATGAAAAATAATAAATATTACGGATTAAATAGGCAACATACAACATACTTTTTTACTTTTAGTAATACCTAACAATGTTTTTTTTAATTTTTTTTACCACAGATTATACATTATATGATTTATTCTTCTGTCAGCGTCGGTGTAAACTTTGACCTCAAGCAGGTTAAAATTGAAAATGTAATGCATATGTGTTATGTGTTGTTTTGTAATTAATAAGTGTGATTTATGAGCAAAACATACAATTGAAATTTAAAAAATGTCTATTGTAACTTCTGTGGTTGTAGCTTGTGTTGTTTTTAAATTGTCCCTGAGGGCACCTCATTGGCTCCCTGCGGGCTACCAGGGGCTCCCGGGCACCTTGTTGGGTACCCTTGATCTAACCTGATAACACACTTGCAAACTGAAAACAGACACCATAGCCATCAAAATGCATCTTGTGTGAAATTACCATAATGTCCATAACATGTCAATACTAAGGTTGTGGAAAACAGTAAATGAAGAATACAAACTAGAGGAAAACCTGCTCTATCTCAAGTGATTCAGATCTTACACCAAATAAAATGGACTCTAGATTCAAGAAGTGGACAGCCCTATGTAATATTATGAAAGGAGACATAATGCTCAGCTCTGAGATGCTTTAAGAAAATCACTTATTGGAGAAGCAGGATTTCCTCAGATACCCACAGGTACAACATTATGTCAGCATGAAGGCTAACTCCAACCTGCTAGAGCTGTTTAAGAGAGCTTATCGATCAGGCATATGCTTGATGGATTTTCAAACACACTCTACCATAAACAAAAAGAAAAAAAATGAAATGGGAAAAGGAGTCCGGGATAAATATAACTGAGGAAGACTGGACGAAAATATGGCAGCATCAATGGAAGTCTACCATCTCACTGAGCTGGCGACAGTTTGGATGGAAAAACTTGATCAATATTTTGTAACAGCGGCCCAGATATCTCATTATACTGATGACATTCCTTCATCCTGGAGACAGTGTGGGCATCAGTGTGCAAATCATTATCAGAGTTTCTGGGACTGTTTTAGCATTAAAAAATTCTGGAAGGAGACACGATATGCACTTCAGGACAGTCTTCTTAAGGACATTCCCTTGGATTTTAAGACTTTATATCTTGGACATATACCTTAGAACTGGCTGAAAGGGACAAATATCTTATGAATGCATACTGGTGGCTAGAAAGAAAACTGCAAAACTCTAATTTAAGGAAGTTTATTCATTTAATTTTAATTCTAAAAATCTTATTTTTAGAATAAGACTTATTTAGAGCCAAAATTGCCTGATATGCCCAGCTACACATCTTATTTCAGTACTTACAAACAACAAATAAACCCTGAATTGCTTGTCATGAGTTAAAATATCTCTTAATGTGGCAAGACAAATTTGACTTGTACAATATCTTGGAAGTAAGACATGCTATCGTAAGCAGTTTCTATGCTTGATTATAAGACCCTCAAGGAGCAAAATCTTGCTTGTTCCATTTGCAGGTAGTTTCTGATAATTATAAGTTATCCAGTGCTTTATTTTTGTTTTTAATTCTTTGCAATAAGATCTCCATCTGGACTACGCAAATGAGTATGAGGTTTGGTAAGTATTGTTGACGTTTTTGACTTGAAATTAGACAAATAAATCTGAGTTTTTGCAGGGAGAGTGCCCACAGTTGTCTCCTGGATAAACTTTGTGATGGAAATGTACAGAATGGAGCAGCTAACAGCCCATGTCAATAAAAAAAGAAGTTTCTTTCACACTAGCAAAAATGGTGTAACTACATCAGGGCCTGATCGCATTTCTTCTGGTTGGGCAGATTAAGCCATCAGGTTCCCCCTGTGATGCTGTCCCTCCGAGGCTGTTTAAGGAGGTTTTCCCTCGTATATGACTGTCGGTTCTGGCTATTGTAAACAGCAGTCTTTCTGGTATTGTTCCCCAGAACCTTAAACATGCAGTGGTGCAGCCTCTACTCAAGAAACCTGGTCTTGATCTAGTGTTCTGGCCAATTTTAGGCCTATCTCCAAGCTCCCGTTCATCTCTAAAATTTTAGAGAAGGTTGTCCACTCCCAGCTAAAATCATTTCTGGATGAGCAGGGTGTCTTGGAGGTCTTTCAGTCTGGTTTTAAAACTCTTCACAGCACCGAGTCAGCTTTGCTCAGAGTCTTTAATGACATCCTCCGGGCAAATGACTCTGGTGACCATGTGATTCTTGTCTTGTTGGACTTAACTGCAGCTTTCAACACTGTTGACCACAATACCCTGGTGGCTCGGCTATGCCACTTAGTCGGTATACGTGGTACTGCACTGGAGTGGTTTAGATCATATTTGTCTGACAGAAGCATGAGTGTGAGTCTGGGAGACTCAAAATCCAGCTCTGCTCCACTGCTGTATGGTGTCCCACAGGGGTCGATTTTAGGGCCTATGCTCTTTTCTTTGTATTTACTGCCCCTGGGGTCCATCCTGAGAAAGCATGGCATCTCTTTCCACTGTTATGCTGATGACAGCCAGATCTATGTGCCTTTAAATAAGGAAACGCTTTCTCCCTCACACCACTTCTGTCGTGTCTTAAAGACATCAAAGCTTGGATGGCCTTGAATTTTTTAAATTTTAATGAGAAAAAGACAGAGGTCATGGTGTTTGGTCCCAGTGGCCCGTGTGAACTCCCTCCTTTTGATTTGGGTCCTCTTGCAGAGTTTTCAAGGCAAACAGTCTCGAACTTGGGTTTTAAGATGGACAGTGATTTTAAAATGGATCGGCAAATTGGTTTTATTGTGAAGTCCAGTTTTTATCACATTCGGCAGCTGGCAAAAGTTAAGCCATTCCTCACACCCAAACACTTAGAGACAGTAATCCACGCCTTCATTACATCTCGGCTGGATTACTGTAACTCACTGTACTTTGGAGTCAGCCAGTCCTCCCTCTCACGTCTCCAGTTGGTGCAAAATGCAGCCGCTTGTCTCCTAACTGGAGTACGTAAGAGGGAGCACATTACTCCCATCCTGGCCTCCCTCCACTGGCTGCCTGTGCATTTTAGAGTTCATTTTAAGATTCTTTTATTTGTTTCTAAATCTTTAAATGGTCTGGCCCCGCCTTACCTCTCTGAGCTCCTTCAGCCCTACACTCCGGCTCGGTGCCTCAGGTCAGCTGATCTGCTGCTCCTGGAGGTACAGAGGTCAAAACAGAAGCTCAGAGGGGATCGAGCTTTTTCTATGGCTGCTCCTAAATTGTGGAACGAGCTTCCCCTCCACATTAGACAAGCCTCTTCACCGTCCATTTTTAAAACTAATTTTTAATCCTTGGCTTTCAACCCTGCATGAGACTCTGCTTCTGTTTTAGTGTTTTATGGTTTTGTTTTTAGTTATTTGTTTCCATTGTTTTTAAATTGTTTTTAAAAACAATGAAACAATTATTTTAGTGTTTATACCTGCTTCATCCATTGTTTTAAATCCTTTGTTTTAAATTATTTCTGTTTGCATTGTTTGCCTATTTATGTACAGCACTTTGTGTCAGCTGTTGTTGTTTTAAAGTGCTTTATAAATAAAGTTGAGTTGAGTTGAGTTATGCGACTTTACTGGTCTGTTTTACCTTTTTTTTGGTGTTGTCAGTGCTTGAATATGACAATTCAATAATTGTAACAAAGAACCCAAACCTAATAAACTACAAATTTTTAGGCATGTAAATACTTAGGAAGTCCTCTGAAAAGAAAAGATTGAAAATTAAGATGTGTTAAGACACTGAAGTTAAGAATGGAAACTTTTCCCTCTATTTTAAGCAGCTCACAGTTGGTTTTGTTTGCCACTGACTTCTTCATCAAATGTAAAGCAGAGCTGCAGTACTTTTTTTTCAGCGATCATTTTTTAGACTTTTGGCTGTGCTCTCTCAGTGCATCCAGCTTCTAGCTCTCTGAGGCCGAAACAAACAGATCTGGGCTCAGTTCACCTTGACAGGCCGGCCCCAGGGAGGATCGAGGTTCAGAGAGCTGGAGAGGCAAATGCTCGGGGGTGAGGGAGACATGGGGCCAACTGGGTGAGAGAGCTGCAGAGGAGAGCTGAAATAAAGAGGTGGAGAGAAGATTTGGCTCACATTTGACAGCTGGCAAGCTTAAGAGAAACACAATACACCAATGGGAGGACCGCAGAGGGAGAGAGACGTGTGAATGCACATGTATGGTGGGGAAATGCACTTTAATGAGTGTTTGTGGTTGGGGCTGGGTGTGTTTTTAGGACAAACCCTCCGAGCAAAAGTAAGAAATGTTGCAAATGAAGGAACTGGATTGATAAGTAGATAGCTTGGTGGATGGATGTCATGAAATTTACATGGCCACACAGAGCTGGCATCAATGGCAGGCTGCTGAAGCGCTGTGTGCCCTGACACACCTTTGAAGTCTGAGCTCGGCTTTTTTCTCACCACTGGAAAATCTCCCAGTCTCTCGCACACTTTACATCTCATCTGTGCTTGGCAGAACGCAGCAGCAATCATCGCGCCGACTCCCTGTACAGGCCTCACAGAGCTGCACCGGGAAGGGAAACAGTGATGAGTGTTGCTCTGCACTTGTGAGACATCGAAAAACATTAAAATCCTGCAGCAGGGTGCTCCGCCGTGCAACGCTAATCAGTGCATATTATTATCCATTTACATCGCTGCCTTGAGTCCCAGCGTCAGCCATGTAACATTAATCTGGACACTGTAGTCATTATAAAGTCTACTCCAGAATCATGAGCAGGAGGAGGAGGTGATTCAAAGGGTGCTCTGTGCTCACATGAGGAAACTACGATTTATGTCAGGAGAACTCTGAGAAACCAAAGGAGATGAAGGTTAAACATTTAAAAGTTATTAAGTTCTAACGTAGTTAAAAACACTTTCAGAAACATGGAAAAAGAAGCTTATTTCTGAGGCAGTACTGCAGCATTGCTTATAGTTTCTGAAAACATGAATTACTCGCCCACTATCCTTTTCATGTGATCCACGCAGTGTTTTAAAATCATTGACTGAAACACTAAAAAGAAGCTTGAGTGAAGTCAGCCCGTTGGTTACTCAAAGAGACTTTTTAGCAGTGTTGCCAGATTTTTTTGACTGAAATAAGCAGCCAGGTTGATAAAAACAAGCCCCAAAACAAGCAACCTGCAGCTGTTTATTTTTCTAATGCGATATATTACTTTTTTTGTTTGTTTTGTTTGTTTTTTTAAAAGAAAAATCTACATAAAACTTGTTTTAATTTTCATCTACATTACATTTCAATTTCACAGTGACGTTTTTTCTTATTTGGCTCTTAGATACTTATTCAACATCCTTTTATTTGAAGGTGGAACATCCTTTTCTTTATACAGAAACAGTCTGTCTTAACTTGATTTTTGTAACCAAACAGACATAGTCAGGCTTTTATCTAAGTTTTATGTTGATCCTCTTCAGCTCTATCATGGTGAAAACAGTAATGATTACATTAGAAGTAATTTAATTCTGGCTAAAAGTATTTCTTTTGGTGGAAAGATAATTTTTGCCCCTCTTTTTACAGGAAAATTTACATTTGCGTTTGGAGTGGGACAAAATAGTTTGTGTAACTCCTGAATAGAGTTTGTTTTGGTAGTAGATGCGCATCAGATCCCTCCTGGTTTGGGGGTACAACAAGCCCAAATGAGCAACTGCATGTTTGGAACAAGCCCAAAAAAATGTAACCCACAACTGCCAGTATTTACAAGCAACTTTTCAGAAAAAGAAACCCAAATTCGCTTATAACAAGCGGACCTGGCAACCCTGCTTTTGAGCCCAATCTGTGGCACCAGCCATGAGAAAACACTTTCCACAGTCACTGTATCAGACCATTAGCTTCTGGTGTTTAGCCCAATTGTTCCATCTTCAGAGGTGATATTAGAGGTGAAGCAATGATGAGAATGGAGCATGCAGAGTCAGTTGGGGAGAGTAGCGCTGTAGGTATGCGTGTCTGCATTTATGTGAGTGTGGAACACAAGGGGTGTTGGAAATGATCCTTTAATTGATGCATCATGATGCAGACTTAAAGGATTCTGCATGGATGGAGAGACAGCATTCAACCAATAAATCCAACAGAGGCTGCAGCGAGATTTCAGTTTTGATCAGGAGAGGAAAAAAACAAGCATAACTAGACAAGGCCTACAAATGTATGTATTTTGATCTATAATGATTTTTTTTTCTGATGTTAATTTCTTCTTTCTGTTGATAAAAGAGTCACAATAATGTAGAATATAGAGGATGCTACCTGTCGTGATGCATCTCCAGGTGTAATAAGGACGTGTGCTGTTGCAGCACTTACTCATAAATGCACAGTTAGCTACAGTTTCTATCTGAACTTTTAGGCAAACCTTAAACCAGACTGAAAGGTGGATCAGTGGCTCAGTTTGGAGTCGGAGGGGAGAGGGCTTGAGCTGTAAGATAAAGATATGTCCTTAGGTAAAACACTTCCCCCGAAGTTGCTCCCACTGCTGGGTCAGTGGTGTGTACAGGTAAATGAAAGAGTCTGACTGTGTTAGCTGATACTAAAGAACTTCTTACTTTGAAACTTAAACAGTCAGAGAGTGGAGGTGAGCGTGAGAGGATGTGAAAGCACAGGTGAGTAGCTGTATTGACAAGCTCAAGTTCATTTATCATTTACCATTTTGAAACAGAGACAACATGCTGGCTCCATCCATGCTCCTCTTCATGGAGAATCTTTAAACCCTCTTGTGTCATTTGAAGCAGTCATATTTTGCCTGAACTCGATTCATCTTCACAGTTTCAATAATGTTCTAACTTTCACATTCTGAGTTCACCTGAGCCACCTCTGATCCCACAAACAAAATGTGGGCTGTTTTCCATATATCACATGTTTGGAGTCAAGGACGTTTATTCTAATAAAAGAATTGAATTTGTCAAGGCTAAAGACATCATGGCAACATTTCAACACCATGCTCAGGCAGTTTTGCAGGTTCAAACAAAAATGCAGGATGGACGGTGCAGGTCCACCCAAATTTTTTGATTTGGCACACTGAGCTCCTCCCTGTCTCTCTCTAACACTCTCCATCCTCTTTCTATATCTCTTTGCCCCTTTTTGTTTGCTCCTGTACTCGTCTCTGGTACTTGTCTTGTAGGCTGCTTGGGATCCTTGGTGTGGACCACCTGCTGCTGTGGACCCACAAAGCTTCAATTATGACAATTGCAAATATTTGGCCTTTCCTTTAGCCCCATTCCAGCACACATATATTGATATGACCTTGACAAACAATCATGGATGACCTGCTGCTGTGGACCTGCTCGACTCCATCTGCTCTATCCTGCATCAACCATCAACAGAAATGACATCAATTAACATAAATTCATACTTTGAGACCAATTAAACCCAATTTAATGGCAGCTCAGCTACATGTTGCTATATTAACAACATTAGTCCTTTACAGTTTATGATGATTATAGATGTTAATGTTGGTATTAGACTGACCTCTCTATCCATGGTTGTTATTGATTTTACCTCCATAATAAATACCTTTGCAAGCATATAGTCATGAGGACCCTCTTGAAAACTAACATAAATTCTTATTTTGAGTCCCTTTGTCTCTGTTTATATATATATATATATATACATATATATATATATATATATATATGTGTATCTACACTGATCAAAAATATAAATGCCCGTGTCAAATATTGATGCCACATGGAATTAACAACTCTAAGTGAGCATATGCTGACTTTTATTTGTACAATAGGAATATTTCTTTTATTTTTGAGCCATTTTTTAATCTATCTCTGTCAGTGAGCATTTGTTCAGTGATGCAGTTATTTCACTCAGTACATGGGTGTGGCATTTCCAGACGGTGCTCAAACAGAATGAGCAGTACTCAGACACTCCTTATACTGAGGACAATAAACGGCCACCCTAAAATGTCAAGTTTTGTCAAAAGTCATCATGCCTCAGATGTCTCAGGTCATGTGGGAGCGTGCCATTGGCATGCTGGATGCAGGAATGTCCACCAGAGCGGTTGCTGTGCAGCTGAATGCTCACTATCAGACGATAGGCCGGAGATGTCGCCCATAGAGCATCTTTGTGATGTTCTGGATCGACGTGTCTGCGACCGTGTTCCAGTTCCTGATAATGTGCGCCAGCTCCGGGAAGAATGGAATAACATTCCACAGGCCACGACAGACAACCTGATCAACTCCATGCGAAGGAGAAGAAGTGTTGCTCTGAGAAACGCAAACAGTGGACACACAAGATATTGAACATTCAATTTCTTCAACCTGAGTTCAAAGGATTGTCACTCCTTTGCAGATGCCAATATCAAGATGTAGTGGACGGTGATCTGAAGATTAGTCATTGGCAAAAATGAATTTTGATTCGCTTCATATATTGCATAACCCTAATGTTAATAAAAACTCAAAAGTTTGACTTTGGTCGTTTATACTTTTGTTCAGTATATAAAATGAAGAGCTTGTCTTCAGCCTGCTCTGTTGCAAAGTGCCTTGAGATAACACTTGTTGTGAATTGGCCCTATACAAATAAAATTGATTGATTGATTGACCAAATTCCTCCAAACCAAATTCTTCATCATTGTTGCTTCGGTCCAGAAATCCTGCATATGTGAAAGCAGCTTCTTTACTAATCCATGGATCTCTGGTCGTCCCTCTGAGGTTTGACACTTATGATGTTTGTTATTTATTTGGCAACTTCCATACGGTATAGGCTGATGTGATTCTCTACATGGCCTGGAGCATCCAGCTTGATCTTTTTCAAAGCATCAACATCTTCTCAAAGCATTTCTGAACCATAACCGTATTAATAACTAAGACAGTGTCTTGGCATGTCTTCACAGTTGTCAGAATGAAGGCAGGGCTCAGATAATACAGAGCAGCAACAGTCCTTCTGCAAGACACCACATTCTTGTCCAAATTTTGTTGATAGTATTAGTGAGTTCACAAATAAAGTGTTTAAAATTACATTAGTCAGAGTTTAAATACTAAGTAGAATAAAGTATATTCTCCCATTTCACTGCAAGGTGTCAGATTAACCATCAAACAGGTACTCTCTGTTCTTTGCACCTTGTGTTGCTATGCAACTGTTTGCTAACATGAAGTAACAGTCTGACATGGTTAACAGGAGGAACAAATCTGCTGCTTCAGGTGAAGCTTTTATTTTTAGTGTGTATGGCACAGCATGCAAAGATGAGAAACTCTCAGCGTGTGCAGAAACACAAATAATGCAAAGATGAGGCAGAGATGCCATGCAGCTGTTCTGACCAGAAAAGACACTTTATATAAACATGTCATGACCCAGACCTTTGGGGCACCTTTATCTTACAGTTTATTAGCTATAGGTTTAACTGCTATCATCAGTCACATATAAAGATAACACTGTATCATTCTAGGGGTGAATACTATCATATCATATACAGCATATGTAAAATTAAACAGAATATGCTCCAACTTTACACAAGATTATCTCACAAAATCTTAATTTAAATTGGTTATTTCAAGAGCAATCATCCATCTGTCTATCCTTTATCGATCCTTAACGTTCAAACCATCCATCCATCCATCCATCTATCAGTCAATCCATGTATTTATCCATTACCTTCCTCTCATCCCATGGTTTTGTACAGTAACAGAATTTAAAGAGCCCATATGTATATGCCCTCCAGTGTTACAAGCTTCCTTTGTGAGATGAAGTACTTCTTTGCACAAGACAAAAAGTCTGCAGCATCAGAACTCCTCCCTCTTCCCCTTCTGCAGCACCAGTAACTGCTTAAAACAGTTAAAAAACTGTTCCTCCAGCCACCAAAAGCCCAGTGTAAAGCAGAATGAATGTCAGTTCGATACATTAGAGCATGGACTGCTCCCAATATGTACAAATAAAAGGGCAAGTTGCTGAAAATTACTGAAAAGGGCAATGGATCAATAAAAAACTCAATTTTTGTGCAGAAAAACTGACCGATAACAGGCAAGACTTCTTATAGTGAGTGTTTCACATTTTGGGGGGTGAAACACATGTTTAATTACATGTATTTTATTGGATGAAAACACATGAACAACTTTAACCCAGCTGTGAGGTTAGAGTCAGAACACAGAGCTAAAATGATTTCCCAGTCACTTTTTGAGGTATCGCCATGAGTTTGAAGTTGAGCAGCTCTAAACTGTGATCCTGTTCTGGCAGAGGAAATCCTTGTCCCTGACACCTTTAACAGTCTCCTGATCCATTTTCTTAAAAATTCACTGCATGATAAGTGAGCCTCGTACCTTTATCTAAAACTCTAACCTACAAAATACACGCTGTAATTTATCACCTTTCAACACGTACGCCCACCTTTTCACCTTTTCCAGCTTTACCACTGAGAGTCATTGCTCAAGAGGCAATATGCCCCCCCACACCCCCCTCTACTTTAGCCCTAGGGCTGGATATCTATAATTCATCTTTTATCTGGCACTCACAGTCCTGCTCGCTGTTCCACACAGCTGTTGCCCACTTCACAGGGTAAAGCCGCCTGCTGCCGCTTGCTTTAAAACCAGTCTCACAGGGCACCTTCGTATTGATTGTAATCCAAGGTAAACAACCTGGTTTGCATAATCACAAGTGAGCATAGAGGCCGCCGAGGCTGCAGTTCCCCAGCTTTGGTTTCAGGGGGATACGGTTTGCCAAACTGGCACGAGCTCCACTGCTGTATGGGGTCTTAATAGCATCGGGGGGCCTGACCCACACATCATATCAAAGGAGAAAATGTTAAAGGAAGAACTGTGGAAATGTGTGTTTGTGTGTAGAAGTCAGAGCTGGAACAAGAGAAGCACAAAGCTTGACCCCCTGTGTGAAGGAGTTTAGGACTTTTCTCCACCTGAACGTAGGCCAGCCAGGACAAAACCAAGGAAAGTAAATGGATTTGAGCTTAAACAGAGCTTTTCTAGTCTCTTTGACGACTCAAAGCAGCTTCAAACTGCAGGTCTCGTCCACACATTCACACCCATTCACTCTCTGATGGTTGGAGTATCTACGTCCGTTGTCCATCATATCAACTAAACACATTCACGCCCTTTTATGTCCATGCCACTAACGCAGCACAGGGAGCAACTTGGGCTAATTGTTTTGCCCAAGGACACATCACCATGTGACAGCTGGAGCTGGGCTTAAACCTGCAACCTTCTGATTACTGACCAAGTGCACTATCGGACTGATGCCCCTGAAAGTAAGCACTTTGTATGATGTTTTTACACTCCGTAACAATGGAGAGACAGAAAGTAACAAATGTAGAAAAAAATCCTGACCAACAGTTGTTATTGATTATACTTCCATAACAAATATCCGCACAACCATATACCGTAATTTCCAGACTACAAGCTGCTACTTTTTACCTACGCTTTGAACCCTGCGGCTTAAACAACGATTCGGCTAACCCTGAGCGTCCATGGGTTTGTCAATATCATAAATCCTTATTTTTAGTCCCTTTGTCTCTGTCTGGATGGATACATCTCTAGATGTATTTATATTTATATATGTGTACATGCGTATTTATATACAGTATGACGCTCATATGTGTATCAATAAAATGAAGAGTATGGCTTCAGCCTGCTCTATTGTATCTTGAGATAACACTTGTTATGAATTGGTGCTGTACAAGTAAAGACTGATTGATTGATCTTGGGAAAAAAAAAAAAAAACTTAAGTGTGTAAATAAAATAAACTAGAAAAGCACTCCAAGAGCGCAGACCGCCAAGCGGCTCAGTTGTGCTGATCTACCAGGCTATTGTTAGCCATTGTGTTAGCGGAACTCCTCCGCTGTCATTGCAAGGGAAGCTGGGAAATGTAGTGGCAAAGGCTTGAAAAACTTTGACATCAGTTTGCAAATAAACTACAATTCCCATAATGACGTAATGAATGGGATTTGCCATTATAAACTTCAATGTTTTGTTGTGATGTCAATCTGGATTGGATCAGCACCAAAATGTAATGGCTTCTGCCTTGGACCAAACCACACCTCTGGTAGAATTTTCATGTAAATCCATTCAGTAGTTTTTACTTTATCTTGCTAACAGACAGACAAACAAACATAACCTCCTTGGCGGAGGTAAAAATTGTGATTTTTAGCAGCATTTGTGGATGTGAGAAAACGATTAAATGCTGAGTATTGCAGCCGCAGTGAGCTCAGACTGGTTAATATCAAAGAAGAAGAAGTACAGTCTGCTTGGGCTCCATGCACCACTTATGGTGCTGTTTTACAGTTGTGCTTGAGCGCTCGGTTTCTCCTCAGTGAGCAGATTGGTAAAGGCTATTCTTCATTTCACATCCCAGAATCTCCAACAGAGCGAGCTAAACCCTTCCTGTAAACTCAACAGTTGATTTGGAGGTGGAAATGGGACAGAATGCAAAACTCTCCCGTGAATAATATCAGACGATCTCTTTTGGTTGTTTTTGAGCATAAAATAACACCTGAGTAGGCCGGGGAAATACGCCATGGTGAGAGTTTGTAGTGGTTTTCAACTTGGACGTCTCCCTCCTTCACTCATACTACCTCCATGTGTCCTCTTGGTTTTCCTGTTTTTATAGAAATAGCGGAGAATTCCTGTCCATTGTTTTAAGAACACACAGCCAGTGATCTATCCTGGTTGAAAAATTAATCTTAGTTTGAAGTATTTGCTACTCTCCTGATGGAAGAGCACATTTTTGACCTTCAGAAATGGATTGTAGCATCTGGACATGAGTGTTCAACTATTTCCTGTTTGAGCAGAAATGTCACCTGTTTCTTATTTAGGTGTTTGTATATAGCTGAGGGGGTTTACAATGAATAATCTGAGCTCAGATGGTCCTTCCTGTTGGTAACTGTGTACTGTTTTTCAGATTTTTCAGGCCTTTACTCGTATGTCAGTGTGCCTAGAGCCTTTTTGCTTGATTTAACATGTCTGTAAGCAAATAAAAAGGTCACAGAGGTCATACTTGGTTTGTGTCTTGGTTTTGGATCACAGTTCAGTGTAAGTTCGCTTTAACAGGATAAAAGGGAACTAAAGCCCCAGATGAGTGCTTCTAGGTTTGATTGATCTTTTTTGATCCGACAGAAGCACACGTTCAGCTTGTACAGAAGAATCAGTGACTGTCAACACAGACTGTATTGAACTTTAAACCTAAGAGAGAGAAACTAAACAAAATGATCCAAACAAAGAGCAATACAAGAATCAATAACTCCTCATCTGATGAAACCCATTGGAGTAATGTATAATATTAAGGATTTCCAAACACCAGAATATCTTGGAAACAAACACTGAATAATTAATGATAACGAAATCATAAAGTTATGATTTAGAATTTAATAACTTCCCTGTGTGATCAAAAGACCATGAATCTGTGGAGTTACTCAATTTCTACACTTTGGGAATTGAAAGGATCCTATTCATATGCATGCCTCTGATGTGATTCTTTCTGTGATTTTGATTTTTTAATCAGTTCCTTCAGATATTTTGTGTTTCATGTTTCAGGTTGTTGCTGCTGTTTCTGCACATCCCAGAACTGCAACCCTCTCCTGGCTGTTAATGTATACATTCAAACTTTACTAGCATTTAATAAAGGGTTATTACATGTTTCATTTTATCCAAGTGTAAAACATGACTTCAGAAATTCAAGGAAACATTAGAAATACCTTACACTTTACACTTCATATTTTAGTTGACTAAATTTACAGTAGATTTTGTCGACTAAAATGTTGTGAAATTTCATCAACTAAAACTAGACTAAAACGAAACCAACTTAGGTTACTTAATTATGACTAAAACTGAAAGACATTTTAGGCAAAACACTATAGCTAAAACTTAATTAAAAAATGCTGTCAAATGAACACTGCAATCCAAGACGATTTTGAGTGTCCCAAAGTGGGACGGCCCAATCAGAGTTCTTTGGAGCAGGAGCTACCAGCAAGATGACAACAGGAAGTGACTGCACTCACAGCTTCAGTAGTATATATATATTTTTAATCTGGAAAACATTTTTTTTTTAAATGAAAAACAAACAACACTACAAACTTCTCTATAGTAAGGACATTTTTGCTCCACTTCTGACATGTTCAGAGTTTGTTTCACAAGGGGCTCACGTTCTGTACTGCAGTAGCATCCGCCTACTACATTATCTGTTTGGCTTGAAATAAATATGATTTACAGAATGACCATCCAGTCATCTGAGGAATATGCTCCTGAAAGGTTCTGCCATCCCCAAACACTTTCTATGAGCTCTTTTCCAGATGGTCCTTGTGAAATATACTGAATGGACTTTCTGGTGTGCCAGGTTATGAATGGCTGACACAAGTGTACTTGTCATTGTGTTTTAGACATGTAATGATCACCTTGATGCCATAGAGGGAGCCGGCCACGTCTTCTTTCCACAGGAACTTCAAAAGTGCAGGACATTTGGGATGTTTTTAAATCTTTAACAGGATAAAAGGGGACATGTAGAAAAAACATGTATTATTATTATTACTGACCTTTTTGTTCCCCTTTTCTTTCTCACATTGTTGAATTTCCTTGTTCAAAAAACGTTCTGATTTGCACATCCCTACACCTGTCTCATGTCACTTCCTGCTTGTTGTGTTGTTTACCCTGGCTTTATAAAAGCAGATGTAACAAGTTGTATAACCAACTTGCAGATCTCCCTTTGCTCCAGCTGCCTTAAAGCTCTGACCTTAGGTGGGCTAAATTGCTTTCCGCTGGTCTGCTTTGTAGCAGAGATTGAGTCTCTCTGAACTTGTGCCAGATCAGTTTGGCACCCTAAACCCTTCACTGGCTCTGTTTTTGTCCTTCTTCTGCTCTGGAAAGGTCAGATGAATGAGCACATACCTTTCAACCACACAAGGCTACATACCATGGCCTCTGTACTATTTCTGGGATCATGCACTGCTGTCATTGTCACGAGGACACAGAACAGGAGCTCATGTGGTTACAATTTCAAATTGAAAATATGAAAACTGCACAAAGAGCTTTTTTTTTTTAACAAAGCAGTATATGGAATAATGAGGTAGAAACAACGTCAGTCTAACTCTGCAGCAGCATTAATAAAACAGAATTGGCATTTAATAATAGATTCAGAAAGGCACAACTTTTAATCAAGACTGAAGCAGTCCGTGTGAAAGCTGTTAGTCCAGTATTAATTAGATTTTTCTGTTAACAGACGATACACATGCTTAGACTTTTGGAAATTTCTGACAGTAGGACTTATTTTTTCATCTTAAATGTTGTAGTAATTCTATAACACGAGATGAATCATATACTAAAACCTGCTTCTACATAACAGCAGGTACAGTCAACACTATCACTCTCTATGTGCCTCCAACCTGATGCCGTTGAAAACTGAAAACTGTTTATTACTGGTTTCATTTTATTCCTTCAAATAAATCAGAAGATATAATTTTCTATGATTGTCTTGAATGCATTTGGGAAGAAAGTACAGCAAATTAACTTGAATTAACAATAACCATGATTTTTGAAACTGTTAAATTGAGCAGGTTACTTTGTAAAATACTTTTTTAAATTTTAACGGGACTTACTGGTTAAAGAAAGGAAAAAATAGAGTATCTTAAAGAGTAAATCCTAGTTTAATTACTAGTCGTATGCTTCAAAAAAGTTCCTCTGTGGTAAGCTGATAAAATTAATCTTTTCTGTTAGGTTTTTAAAATTAAAAATATAAATACAAATTGTAATAGGTATTTAAAGTTATGTTAAATTACAGGTATTTTTAATTGCCTTTTTTGATGGTATCCTTTTATTTAACAATCTGGCCCTCTGAATTTGAGAATAACAATAATGTAGCCCTCAGAGGAATCAGAGTTGTCAATTAGACTGTCAATGATTTAGGCCCTAATTTAGCTTTTAATCCCTCATTGACAACATGCAGAACTACAGCCATTTTTCACTGAATAAATACCCACTGCTGATCGTGACCTTGATGAAATTCACGCTTAACAACACAAAGATCTAGTCAAATAACTCATTCAGTGTGTAATGCTATATTGTCTGCCTTACATTGCTTTGCTGTCTGCATCTTTATTAGTTCCACATGGTGCTGTAGTCTGGAATAACCTGGAAGATCTGTGCACTTGATGTCCTGTTTTGAATTGATCGGCTTGGGGTATACAGACAATCAAAATACCTTGTTGGATATAGGGATGCAACGAATTGTCGATGTAGTCAACAAAATTCATGACAGATTTCATAGCCGGATAGTCCTTATATAACAACATCCCACATTTTCAGTGTGATATGCGGACAATTAAAATTTTGCTGGAGTGAATTATTCAGTGGAGTGAGTCATCTTACTCCCCCTCCTATCTCTGATGAAGAAGTGTCACCAAACAGCGGCCACAGCCCGTCACGAAAACAATGTGATACAGCAACAGTAGCCACTGTCATGCTATCTTTTCCTAAACCTTCGTTTCTCTGGGCGTATTTCATCCTCTATACTGACAATGAAGATGTTTAACGTCCACACATCAGTCTCCAGGAGATTCAATGGAGACTTTTTTGTCTACTCCAAAGCCAAAGTTGCAGAGCTAATAGGGCTAAAGCTGCTAATTTAAGAGCTAACCCTGTCTCCTTCTACAGCTGCCGTACAGCAGCATGGAGACTGGGCAGATTGCTGAATGAACATTTTTCTTGCTTTTATTTCTGTAAAAGATCAAATTTTTAGGGCTTTGTATGTGACAACGTAACTCAAACTCAGTTTTAATTAACACCACTCTGTTCTCACTCAGGTATAGTTTAACAAACTTGAGTGTAAGGTCTTTTATTTTAATTTATTTAGCAGCCTTTTGGTATTAGAAGTATGTCAGTACTGCATAAGCATCAAAGGAGAAGGGACTGAAAATCACATTTAAAAATCATTAACATAAAGTGACTCTTAAAGCCATATTAAAGCCATGCAGTGTTTTTTATCTCTCTTACAATGTTGTTTGTATACAACCTGTGGTTATCAGGCATCACATTAAAACAAAATCATCCATTTTAATGAAGAAGGGTCGCTGGTTGATCAGGGCTTTTTGAGTGGAGTTTGCATGTTATCCCCGTGCGTGTGTGAATTTTCTCTGGGCACTCCAGTTTCCTCCCACTGACCAAAAACATGCTCATTAGGCCCTTATGTATGAGTGTGGCAGTTGGTTGTCTGTCAGTGTATGTGGCCTGGGATGAACTTCAGGGTGTACCCCTCCCCTCGCCGAATGTCAGCTGGGATAGGCTCCGGCCCTTCGTGACCTCAAAAGGGATAAACGCGATTGAAAAAAGATGGGTGGATGGATATGCTTTGAACATGAGAAATGTTTGGCTGTTATTTAAAACTTCACATTTGTAGTCTGAAAGAGCAGGTCAAATGTAAGAAGTCAATAATTATAATGAATAAAAGAACAAAAATAATTCCTATCATTATATGCTGTGTCATTATTTAATATTATACAATACTAACATCACAAAGCAATAATAAGACATTACGTAAATGTGACTAGTCCACTAATCAATGATAGTCAATGACTGAAATAGCTGAGTTGCATCCCTAGTTGCAAATGCAGTGAACTGACATGAAGCTGCGCTGCTGGCACGTGCCATACACAGGCTAAAGCAGTGGTTCTCAACTGGTCTGGCTTCGGGACCCTCCATCACCCCTTTAATGACAAGCTGTGACCCAAATATAGGAAAGATTTCAACTTCAATTTATACATATACTCAAATTTATACAACAAAAAGATGAACCTGAGGTAGCACAGAATATTAAAGTATGCCACCCCAAATATAAAAATTTAATAAGGAGTGTGTAATATCTCAGTGTGTAAATAATGTAAGCAGATGGCGCTCCACTGCATAATAAAATCCCCTTCAAAATAGAAGCACAGGATTTTTTTCCGAACATTATTTTTGGCCAGGCAAAAGGGCTCACGACCCCCTAAGAAAGGGTTCGCGACCCACCTTTGGGTCATAACCCACCAGTTGAGAACCACTGGGCTAAAGCACAGGATGTGGAAACAAGTATTCCTCCAGTATTTGGGAGGGAGTAAAATTATCTGGTAAGACTCTTTGCATGCACAGGGAGAACATGTAACTTTCCAGAGAGAAAGGCCCCATCTGACCAGGATCCCTGTTGTACTTTTTCACTTCTTTTACTAAAACACAGTTGACTTCAGTGTAGAAGAACATAACTACTGTTTACTGCCAAACTTTTTTTAGGTGATTGTGTCTAAAATGTGTTATCAGTTTTTGTAAAATTGTACGTTTGAGACAATCGTAGGTATAAAGATCAAAAGATATGCAACTTTTAATGGTAAGAAATGTCCATCTGGAAATGTTTTTCAAGTCCAGCCATTCGACTGACAGCTGGTTCTCATGGAAAATTCTCCAGATGGATTCTTAGAACAACAAACAAAACATCCATCACATGAATATTTACTCTCTGTTTTACTTGGATGACAAAGAAATTATACAATGGATTTACTTTCATTTAATAATTGATATGCACAGCAAGCCAACAGAAACACACAGCAGATCATGGTTGTGCTGTGATTTTTGATCAAGCTGTTTTTGTGTTTCTCCTCTCAGAGACTGCACTGTGGACGTTAGTTTGCAGGATCAGACCGGTTACACTGATCTGCTCCAGTTCATCTTCACAGCTCATGAAGCCCTGGCTGACTGTCACAATGAATATCACTAATGAGACCTGAGCTGAGCTAACGTAAATAAATCATGGTGCTCAGGCATGTGGCACAGAATTTTTATGTCCAAGCTGCAGCATAATCTCTTTTTTTCCAATTTCATAAAGACTTCTGTGTGAATTCGCAACGACCTGTGGTTCACACACTCGTGACATCTTGAGCTCTGAATATTGAGTTTGCTCCTGTTTCATAAGAGCAAAGAAAAGAATGTGATTAGCAGGAGGCAGATTCAATTTATAACAACCCCAAATAAAAGGTGCTGGAAACAAATTATTTGAATCCTCACTAAATTTAAGATGTAAAAAGATTACCATCATTATAAATCATATATTACCCTCACTGTGTGCATTTACCGTTACCTGCCTGATACAGCCTCACTAGTATGTGACTCCTCTAAGTCACTGATAAAGAAGAAACTACAAAATGTCTCTTTACTGAATGATTAGAAAGTCATACTGCAGTTCATCACACCAATAGTGCACTGCAGAAAACAGGAAGCTGGCTCCCATTTTCTGTTTATAGAGAGGAGGATGGAAAAGTTTTATGTGAATATGATTTTATCTCTTTATACACTCCCAATCAAAAATTCAAAGGAATACAGCAACATTTTTTCCTTTCGTGTCTTGCCTCACTCCCGAGTCCATAACAAGCAGATAGACTCCATTTTTTTGACTGTGGGCGCAGTAACAAGGAAGAGACGGGCAGAGCTTGCCCACTGTGAATTAGCTTAGCTCAAACACTTTATGTATCATCTGTTTTTTTTTCCTCAGCTGTTTACTAGCGCACATGCACCCTGTGGTTTAGTTTCATCTGTATTTTTTTTGGAAAATTACATAAAGTGCTAATTTTAGTCTAAAAATAGATAATGTAACATAATATAGGAAAAAAAAATGAGTCACAAGCACACAGGACTGTTTAGAGTTGCTGAAGAGTTTATCTGATGACTGTAGGCAGAGACAGGCTAACACTACCCACTGACTCCCAGTGTTTGAGCTATGCTTATTAGCAGTGGGCGAGCTGCACTAGGACACAATTACACAGTGGACATTTATTTAGTTTCATGTGAATCTCTATTCAAATTTTGTCAGATGAACATTTAACAGGCAGATCACAGTGACTCACACACACCAGCAGTGCTATTTTCTAGTTGGCTGATATGTAGCTGTAGGCTATTTTTTGATTGGCTGATGGGTAGTTGATCTTATTCACGGGGTTGCGTCAAGCTCCTGTTGAGCTCAGTGATGCTCAGAGTGTCTTCTACACGTTCCATTGCATATAGAGAGGTGTAGCGTGGTGGGTCCATAAAAAATTTTCATGCATGAGAAATACCAGGTTTGGCGTGTGAGAGTGTCAAAGGTTCAAATGTGTGTGTCACATGCTGAATGTAGGACTTGAGAGCCCTGGGGAGTGCATTGAAACATTGGCTAAATTAGCTGCACAAACTGTTTAAACAACAACATGTAATAAATACTGTTGTTATTACTTGTATTGTTGTTATTACTACAGTTTACAATTTACAATAACCACTTTCTTTTCTTTCCGTTCTTCCTATCTTAAGCTGGACCACTTTGTTTCATTTTTGTTTTGACGGGCATTGGTGGCGCAGTCTGACAGTGCCCTTGGACAGAAATCGAAAGGAGCCCAGCTCTGGCTGTCACATGATGATGTGTCCTTGGGCAAGATATTTAACCCCAAGTTATTCCCACTGCTGCGTCAGTGGCGTGTTAATGCGTATGAAAGGGTGTGAATGTGTTTGTGTTGTAGTCGAGTCACCATAGCTTGAGTCGGAATTGAGTCTGAGTCCTCAGTGTTTGGGTCCGAGTCACCAAAAACAAAAATCAGAGTCGAGTCCGAGTCCAGTCCGAGTCCAGTCCTCTCGCCTAAATCAAGCCCAGGTCTAGTCCTCAGTACCTTAGCTCAAGTACTAGAAAAGTTCCCCGAGCCTAAGTCTGAGTGCTCAATATTGAGTCTGAGCCAAGAGGCTAGATGCTCTTCAGCTCTCCCCTTTGCAAAGCCTGAGAAATGACATGCAAATTAAAAATGTCTTCATTAAAAATAAATAATACAGTTTTCTCCATTTCAACAGAACTTTATTAGCTGTCAGATGACTGCAAATTTAAGCAACAAGTGTTGTGAGTTTGCTGTTCTTTTTCAAGAATGTTTTAAGTTCAAAAGTTTGAAAAATGTTAAATAAACTTAAAATAACATTTCCATACATATACAGATATATATATATATATATATATATATATATATACATGGGTAAGAAGTAAAAAACTGCTATCACTGAAATAAGTTGAAATTGACAAAAGAAATAGTAAATAAAAAATTAATGAAAATCATGACATTGCTTTTGAATTGTGGTTCAACAGAAATATATAATATATTGGGCAAACAGGCATGATGGACCTGTAAACTAATATTTTGTTGAAAAACTCTTTGAGGCAATCACTGCAATCAAGTGTTTTCTGAAACTCTCAGTCAGGCTTCTGCACCTGTTGACAGGTCATTTGGCCCACTGCTCATCATAAAAGTGCCTTAATTTGTCCAGGACAGTGTTATTTGTTTTTGTTTTTTAATTGTTCTTTTCAACCACAATTCAAAAGCAATGTTTGGGCTAAGCCCCGGATCTTCTTCAATCCTAAATCCGACCCAGGAGAAATAATAAACAAAAATATTATAAAAATACAACAAAGGAGAGTTTTCGTTGCGTTTGCGCCTTCCGTTTACACGAGAACGGTGCCCGGAGTGCCTGAATCTACAAAATTTTGAAACCAGGGTCCAGAGTGGAAAATTTTGAAAACGTCTTGGTATCTATCTCTGTGTAAACAGGAATCAGCGTTTTTAGAGAAAACGATGATGTGCGGCGCATGTGCAGTACTCCTTAATGAAGGTTGTGTGCGCACCAAGGAACAACAACAATATCAACAGCAGCTCTGGCCGTCTAACAAGCAACATATGTGCTGCTTACTGTGCTCGGTTTGTTATCCAGATAGAAATATCCAGACAGATTTGTTGTCCAGACAAGGAAATCCTTTGCCTTGTGCGTCCACTCGCCATTGTTGTTTGTGACAAGTTTGTCTTCACTGGAAAGCGTACGTGTGTTGTTACACTGCTGTTTCACTACAAACCTACTTTACCAACTACTGGCCTGGCATGCCCACTACAGCTTTTTTAGTCGTTCTCACGGATCCGTGTGAACTTGGATCGTTTTCACATTGTCTGCGTGTAAACTGCTAAGTAAAAACTTTTCTGTGTCTGGTGACAACGTTGTCATGTAAACGGGGCCTAAAGTTTAGCAAAGTCAAGGTTCAGATAAGTGTGACGTGATGTTTATAATTCATGCCCTAAAAGTCTGGAGAGGTGATCAGTGCATACAAACTACAAAGTTACAGCTGACTGACAGCTCAATTGACGATGATCATTGTTAAAAAATGTAGTTCATTTACTTTCAAACTGTATCATAAATGTGTTGGTTTTTACCTCTTAAAGGTACAGTGTTGATCTTGTTAATGTGACCCTTGTGTCTAAAGTCAGGGTGAAAGACTGACTCACTGATTTAAGACATTCACATTCGAGACACCAGCAGGTCTTTTTTCCAAGACAATCAAGCAGCTGAACCAATAGATCTGCTGCCAGATAGACAGGAAGTCCAGCTCAGTTGTCCAGCAGTCCCTTTACACATGCAGCTGGGGCCAGGAGGATGGAGAAATGTTTGGACGCCACTCAGAGGAGTAAGTCTTTCCTTTGTCCTTCACTTTTATCAAAGGGAGGTCAAAATAAGAATTTGGAGGGGTTCATAAATCAGATTCACCAAACAATATTTCAAACGTTTCTTCATGTGCTCAGACACTTTTCATTTGTCTTCTCCAACATGGAGTCCATAAAAGGTAAACACACATTCAGCTGCTTAGAGATCAAACGCAGAGCCGTGTGGGAAAAATGGAGGAGGTAATAAGGCTTGTTTTGTATAATAACACAGTGATACATGCACAAATGGAAGGGGTCACACTTTATAAAGAAATTGTTTAGAGGGATAATCATGAAGAAAAAAAAATGGTTTGTGTGGATAAAGTTTAAAACAATGTTAAAGGAGAAGTCCAAGCTTAAAAGTGACATGTTATCCCCTGTCCACCTTTTTACACAGTCTGCTGTGGTCTAAATGAAGCATCATCTGGTGTTTGAAAAGAGGATAATAATACTGTTAAAAATACTGCAGTTCCTTGAGTATCCATTTGAGGTTGGACTTTGAATCACAGAAAGTCATTATACCCAATCATGAGATGCCAAGTATACATCCATCCATTATCTATACCGCTTATCCCTTCAGGGTAGCAGGGGGTGCTGGGGAGTCTATCCCAACTGACACTGGGCAGGAGGTGGGGCACACCCTAAACCAGCTGCCAGCCAATCACTGGGCCATAGAGAGAGACAGATAACCATTCACTCTCACTTAAGGCCAATTTGGAGTCACCAATCAATCTAATAAGCATGTTTTGATCTGTGGGAGGAAGCCTGAATGCCCGGAGAGAACCCAGACATGCAAACTCCACACAGAAGGGCCTCGACTGACCTGAGAATCGAACTGGCAACCTTCTTGTTATAAGGCACATGCACTACCTGCTGTACTACAAGGGCTGACTGATAAGTTGTGTGCCTTGTATTAAAGAAGATAAGCAGGGATGTCCTTTTTCATCTCTACTATTCCCTGACTATTTAAGGCTGTGTACCCAAAGACTGGTGTCATTTGGTCAGTTTATGTCGAAGAGGTAGCACTCTAAAGTAAACAAGGCGAGTGACTTTTGCAAAATCGACAAAATTTCTAAAAAAGCAGTGATTCAATATTTGCATAAGAAAGGTCTAGCACCTAAGGGTATCCATACTGATATGGTATGAACACTAGGGAATGATGCCCCTTCATATGCTACAGTGAAAAGGTGGGTGGCGGAATTTAAGTGTGGCAGGCAGAGCCTTGGGGATGACGCCCGTCCTGGAAGGCCTGTCAATAAAGTCCATGATATTGTTATGGCTGACAGGCGAGTTAAATCCTTAGGTGCTAGACCTTTCTTATGCAAATATTGGATTCAATACAGGGCTCACAACTTATCAATCAGCCCTCCTACCATGCAGCCGCCCATTGTTCAGCCCACTTTAAAATGAATAAATAACTAAATAAATGTTTATCTTACGTCTCTTTATATCACTTTCATACATAGAATGTTTATTCTAAACCAAGCCAACTCTGAAAGTTAAGGAAGTCTGTTTAATTTAAGGCAGCCTTTCCCAAACTTTGGGCGAGTTTGTTATTATTAGGTCAAGGACTGTTAGGCTACAAATACTAAAAAGACTGTGAGAGGCTCGGTGATGCTCATCCCCTCCTATATCTTAATGTAACCCCTCTAATACCGCTTTCACACTAAAATTAGCGGGTAAACACGGGTTTTTACAACGAGAGTTAACTCGCTAACAATCGGCAAGTGACTCATTTCCCACTGCCAGCAGACCTGGTCTAATCAGCAGCAGACGAGCTGCGTGGCTGTGTTTGTCCTCTGGCACATCAAGCTGATGTCATCACGTTGATGACATCAACAGCGTGACGAAACACGACCACGTAAGCAATGGAAAGGAGCATGAAAGATGTGGACATGGTTTTCTGTACTTTGTACTTTTTTCCCTCTTTAAAAATAAACAAACTCGGCGCTGATGATATGAAGGCAGACAGAATTTGTTGCTGAGACGGCAAAGAGTCACGTAAGTTACAGACGGAGGGGGTGGGCATGATATTATGCCGTGGGCACGTCATCCGTAAATTAGCGAGTTGAGCAGGGTGTGATGTTCCCAGTGAAGCCGATCGGCGAGCCAATAAAAACCTGTGTTGCTTGCAGGGTCAGTCGACCTGGGGCGAAATGCCGATTAAACCCTTTCAAACTGCCGACAGGAACCGGTTGTTACCAGGTTTAAACAGGTTTTTTGGCCAGTCTGAAAGGGGTATAACGGAAATGTGCATTTGCCCTCTGGCTCGACAGAGCAAGGGAGAGAGTATGAGTGATACTTAAGACTGCAAAGTGAAATTATAAAGGCCAGTTTAGAAATGTTAGCTTTGCCAAGGCCTTCATAAAGCAGAGAGGTCATATGATGTCGTCCCCCCCCCCCCCCCCCCAACAAAACAACGATAAAAAAACAAAAAGAAAACAAAATAGACAATAAACTAAACGATAAAATTTGTTTATCCCTTACTTTTTCTTTTATTTATTTTTTCCATTAGTCATTTAATGTATGTATGCATATAAATATATATGTGTGTGTGTGTGTGTGTGTGTGTATATTGTATATACATATATACATATATATGTGTATATATATATATATATATATATATATATATATATATATATTTGTAGCTTGAACTTTAAACTGCAATTAAATTGTAAATAGTCAATATTATTTCCAGATTTTCTTTTTTTTTAATGAAGGGGTCAATGCATAATTTACAGTATGTCATGATTTAATTTATCAAAATTAAAAACCAACCCTTTAGATGCCAGTTTTGATCATTTTTTTGAAAAATACACTTTAATTCAAAATCATAACGTTTTCAAAATCCATTTTGACTTTGATTATTATTCATGCCACCCGCTGACCCATCTTAATACTAACTGAGAAGATTGATTTGGGTGCATTATTACTCTTTGTTTAATGTCAGATTGAACAAAAAGTTGCATTGGAACTGTTAACTACAAGATTTGTAGTTTGAACTGTAAACTGCAATAAAAATATAAATCAATATTTTTTACCAAATTTTTTCTATATTTTTTTATGAAAAAGAAACAAACATTATTTATGTGTCATTATTGGATGACACATAAACACACACACACCAACACACAATCTTACAAACCCCAATTTCAAAACACAGATAAATCGTGTTAAAACATAAATAAAAACAGAATAAACTGATTTTCAAATCCTTGTTTGCATCAAAGTCATTGTTTTCTATCATCTCATGTGTTGCTGATCCATTAGACATGAGTTTGTTTCCACAGCAACACCTTCACACCTCAAAGACCTCCACATACTGTATGTCAAAATGCCAATGAATTATAGATCAGAAGCTTTAGCCTCCAACAGCGATTGATTGCTTGTCTATAATTAGAGGGAACACTGAAATCATACATCTGCACACAGGCACACACCAATAAAATACAAAATGTACATGAACATGTGAAATTTATGATGCACATGAGTCAGCTTTGTATACTTTAATTTGGATCAATCACAACTAAATTAGAGCAGTATTTGATACACATACAGCCAGAATCTGATGGCTGAAATAAGACCTTTTATTGATCATACCTGTAGACTCAGTTGATAATTTTTTCTGAGCTGTTCTTTTGTTAAACAAATATAAGTATATATATATAGTCATAGAAATAAATCATTAACTCACAATAATCAAGTACTATATCTGTGGTGAAGAAATGTGCAAGACAATCAGAGTATGCAAACAGTGCCCAGAGAAACGATTATTATTTAGTAATATAAACATTTTGCTGTTATTTTGACTAAAAGCTAGATTTAGGGAATTAACTTTAATGTAACAGTAAGTGAAGATGAGGCTGAGAGTCCATACCAGGATGGTGAAAAGCAGATGAAAACAAAACTTTGATATTGTAGGTTTTCAGAAATAATTCCACCCTGGTTTGTTCTGCATGATAGATTTCTATACACAAGACAGTAAAGTCTGTGGCATCATGACTTCTCCCTCTCCTCCTGTGATCAGTGTTCCTAAAAACACAAGTTAACAATCTTGCAAAACTTGAGAATCTCAAAAGGTGTCTTGAACAGGCAGCCGATTTACCACTAGGGAGCTGATACAATCTGCCTGCAGGACAATCAGGAGAGCTTTTAACGCTGCCTGTGATTAGTGACAACGAGCTTCAGCTCCGTCCACAGGAGAAGCCTCAGCCCTGGAGACCACACCTCCAGCCTCTGCACCAGAGAGGATATAAATTTATTAGAACAAACAGACAAACATACGCCTGTAAGAACAAAACCTCCTTGACAGATTTAACAAATTAAAACACAGATGTAGAGATAATCACACAACTCAAGACTCATCTGAAACAGCTAACAAGTCTTAGCTTTGCTTTAAATACCTCCTCCGAACATGCCTGCCTGATGTCTTGAAGAAGACTGCTCCATAATGTTGGCGTATGGGAGAGAAAAGCATGCCCACCAACTGTCTCATTTCTGGCCATGGGAACAAAAAACCAGGTCCTTGGGAGCGAAGAACACAGGAGGGTACACATGGTTCCACAAGGTCTTTCAGATAAGACAGTGCTATACCATTAGCAACCTTTAAAAGTCAGCAGCAGCACCATGACATCAGTCCTAACCTGACAAGGCAGCCAAAGAAGATCATATTTACCCGCTCTGGTCAGAATATGAGCTGCAGCATTCTGCACTAACTGTGGGCCTTGAAAAGTTAAGACGGACCTGACTGGCAGGCTTTACAATAATCCAGACGAGAAGTTTCACAGGACTGGATGAGGACATTGGCATCCTTAAATGACAGTATTGATCTAATCTTAGCAATTTTCCTCTGATGAAAGAAGGCAACCCGTGTTCCCTTTTTAATGTGCAAATCTAATGCAAGGACTGATCAAACATCACACTAAGATGTTTTACTCTGTCTCTGCAATGAATGGCACAACCATCCAGAGAGAAAGTAAAGCCATCAAATGGGTGATGCAGCATTTGAGAGCCAATAACCATCATCTCTGTCTCTGCAGGAAATCTTTTGATAAGCAGCTTCCAGCAGCTGCTAGACAGCTCTCAGGTTGTGACATGTTGGACCTGCTTCCAAGAGCCACTGGCATGTATGACTGCAGATCATCAGCATAACAGTGAAAAGCAACTCCGAAGGAAATGCAAAATTTGATCTTGTGGCACCAGGAAGAGAGAAAACAGCTGTCTGTGTCAGGCCCTGTGATTGGTCCAGGGTGTATTCAGCCTCTCACCCAATGCCAGTTGGCTCCAGCCCCCGCACCCGGACAGGTGTAAGCCATATTAGATAGATGCATTAGTTTAGATTTGTTCAACTAAAAACTACTAAACCCTTCTGAACAATATAAACATTTGGAAAACAAGAAAACAAAGAAAATTTGAAGACAAAGAGCAACATTCACCTGGAACTATAAATCATCGGACATTAACTCACGGTTGGGGTAACACTGAGTGTTGGGAAGAGCTGCACTAACTAGACCAGGGGTGTCCAAACTTTTTCACCAAGGGCCACAAAGATAAAAAGACTGCAGGGCCAATTTGATTAACCTATAGCCAATAGCTATAGCCAATAGCCAATAGCCAATCGATGTTCAGGATTTTGGTTGGGGTGGCCAACCACTTAAAGGGAACCTTTATAAACACTGCCCACCACTAGATCAACCTCTGCTGAGGAATAGGATCAACACTGTGCATTGGAGAAAGGTTGCACTAATGGCTCATATCCATATCCACCCCCCCAAGATAAGAGCAAACTGCATAAAACTGTAAAACTTTGAAAGAGAGTTACACTATAACCTTTGTAAATCAGACCATGAGACGGAGCAGATAGAATCTCAAGTGAGAATGAGTTGTGATGCTATAGATGTCATAATTTATTTGCCTTTATTCATCAGTCAAGGCCAAGCTTCTTTTTTGAATGTGGGCTAAATTTCATTTTAATCGTAGAAGCTGAGGGTCGACCAAAAGAGGGATGAGGGCTGCAGTTGGCCCCCGGCGCCAGAGGTTGATCACCCCTGACCGTTACACAAGCTTTGCTCAGCCAATCCTGCTGACATCTTAATCATGAGAGAAACAACGTTAACAAAAGATTGGTATGTTCTAGTGATTGTCAGATAGTCAGTCTGCCTTGCCCGTTGAATTCATTCAAGAGAAGGGAAAAAACAAGATCAGGTTTTTGTTTCTACACAAAAGAACACTTAGTATGAAAAGGGTTCAAACGAGGGGGGAATTTAAGGGACATTTCTGTAAACTTTCCAGAAACCTTCTGTGGGAAGTTAAGCTTTGGAATTTTGGAATTAATCGAAATTAGAAACTTTCAGTGGGAATTAAAGGAATTGATGGGAATTAACTGGAAACTGGGGGTAGTTTAAATGAACCGTATCATATCCAAACATTAACTTTTTTTTTTTGTCACAGGCAGACATCCATGCAAAATAATACAATTTAAAAAACATCTAAAAATTAGGGTCTGTAATTTTGGAAAACTAAAACTACGCCCCCTGCTTACATGCACGAGCGCTGCTGATTCGCGACTATATGTCTCATGATTATGATTCAACTCAAAACCGGTCCTCAGCAAATTGTGTTCGTTTTGCACAACACCTAGTCATGTCTCACTCAGCATTAAGAAAACACCAAAACATTATCATAGTAAAGTTAAAAAAACAAACAAACATGGCAAGTTAGTTAGTACTCACAACCTGATGTTGGCTCTCGTTCTTGTCCTGGCTTTGTCCAAATTCTTTTTTGTTTCAGCCTTCTCTGCCTCCATCTTTCTTCTCTTCCTCTGTTTATCAGGAGGAGCGGTAATCAGGATATAGGTAGTTTCTCTGCCATTCTCCACATAGCTATCAAGTCTCACATTTTGGCCAGGACAACATTCTTCTGCCTCTCCAAACTGAGCTCCATCATTAGCCAAACTGGGGGGTAATGCACCAAAATGATGGATGCCAACCGCCGTAAGACTGAAGAAGCAGAAAAAGCCTCGCGAGAACTGCCACCTGCAGTAGCCTGGGTGGCAGTTGTCGCGAGATTAGAGCCCACAGCGGCAACAAACCAATAAAAACAAAGTGTTAATTTTAGATTTCTTGTACACTTGTCTTAAATGTAAGGGATACTGGAGCTTGGTTGGGGTTGTGGGATGGCTCGCAGCAGGTTCCCTTATTTTCAAAGCCAAAACTTGACAGGTAAGCATTCTCCAGCATACTTGGATCCCTCTGAGCTCAGCTACGCGCATTCAATCAGGGTCAGTGCATGCCAGCAAAATGTACACGCAGAAGGTGGGCAAAACGGCAGTACAGGATTTGATTCGTTTAATAAACTCGGTACCGGTCGCGGTGATTGGTTGGTGTTTTCCCTGTCTTACTCCTGCTGTAGACAGCGGCTATTTTTCACTCTCTTTTAAAAACACATCATGCATTGATTGCCATCGGGACATAACGATCATTTAACCAGTATAACAAGAAGAGTATCTAAATCAAATAACCAACCCTAGCTTTAATAGATTGATTTGTAAGTAGAACTTAATCAAAAAAATAATAATATTTCCACCAATTTATTTAAAGTTTGCATTTAGACTCTGCTCTTTGTTGACTCTGAGGAGGACACCTGAGGTGTTTAAATGAAAGTCTGTAGGCCCAACATTAAAATTGCTCAATTGATCGAGCGCTCCAGAAGTTTTTCCTTTTGTGAGAACTTTGTCAAGTTTTGATTATTTTATTGGACAATCAAATTCAGCTTCACTTCATGTAGAAGTGTGTGTTTTCTATAGTCTTGTGCTCTGGGTTCAGAAATGTGTCCTCAATAGCCCAGGGTTCTAGAAATCAAGTGTGGATGTGACAGAGGACTGCACAGTGCATACAGGGGGCGTGGCTGGGGGTCCTGAGTATGTCTGTGCAACATGTTTTAGTTCAGGATTAAATAACAGGCCCTCTTATGTAAGTTCACTGTAACACATGACAGACATGTTTCAGCTGTTAAAGCCTCTTACATTACTGATGGCTTGTGGGCAGTCTATACCTTGTGCTGTCTTCAACCCAAAGACAAAATATATCTGTAGTCATACTCGTGTTAGTTAACTGTTCACATGACTCTTCCCTGTGTCTCATTTTTTTTTTTAAAACAAAACTGTAAAGTTTCTCACTTAACTTGGAACCAGCTCAAACCTCTTAGTAACTTTTATGTTGACTACAGTGTCCATACCTAGTTTCTCTGACTTTTCCTAGTACATGAAGGGCTTTGTGCAAATCTTGAGGTGCTGTGTTCTTTTACAATCACTTGTAAAACTAGACCAGTGGTTAGTGTAGTTTAAGAGAAGAAATTATTGTGTTACTGTGCTTGTTTACCTTTTAGCTGTCCTGGTTGGGGAGGGTAGGGGGTTTTGTCGCTGCCAGATTTATAACAGACACCTTTTTAATTCTCACAACATACTACTCCTCGAAGGCCCTGTCCACACGGATATGAAAATGTTTCATATTGAAAACATTCTCTGTAAAGATGGCTTTGTTTTAAAAATGTGTCCATCCACATGAAAACACTGAAAACGCTGTAGTACATATGCCAGGCCTGTAAGTGGCACTGTAACAACTCTGTTACTGCTAAACAGGCTGTCTAACCTTGATTTTTGTAACCAAACAGACACAGTCAGGCTTTTATCTAAGTTTTATGTTGATAATCTACAGCTTTAATATGGTGAAAATAGTAACAGCTACATTAGAAATTAATTTGATTCTGGCTATAAGGATTTTTTTTGGTGGAAACATCATTTTTGCCTCTTTTTACAGTAAAATTTACATGTGTGTTTTGAGTGGGACAAAATATCTTTCTAACTTCTAAACTGAGTTTATATTGGTAGTAGAGTGTGCTTCACATCCCTTCTGGGTTTGGGAGCACAACAAGCCCAAATGAGAAACTGCACTTTTGGACTATGGCTGCAGAGTCTCAGTCTGGATGTCTCTGCAGAGAGTGGTGAGGACAGTGGAAAACCATCATCTGGACGCCACTTCCTACCAGTGTTCATTTTGTTGTGAGTTTGATGAAAACTAGACAGTACAGCACATGGGCAAAAACTAAAACTAAATAAACTGACATTTTCATTTACAGATAAAAACTAGATGAAACTGTTTGACAAAGACTTAATCCAATCAGACCTAATTTAGTCATGAGTAGAGACAAGTTAAGAATATATCCAATCACAGCTACTTTGGTTGTGTGGATTGTGTTGTTGCATTCAATAAAGGGTTATTAGATGTTTCCAAGTGTAAAACATGACTTCAGAAATTCAAGGGAACATAAAAAATGCCTTACACTTTACACTTCATATTTTAGTCGACTAAGTTCACAGCAGATTTCATCAACTAAACTGTTGTGAAATTTCATCAACTAAAACTAGACTAAAATTAATACAATTTAGATGACTAAATTATGACTGAAACTAAAAGATATTTTAGGCAAAAGACTATGACTAAAAATAAATTTAAAAGTGCTGTCAAAATTAGCACTGCTTCCTACCAGAGCTCTGAGCATCCTTCAGGATCCCACAAATCCCCTTCATGGACTGGCTGCCCTCAGGAAAAAGGTTTTGCAGCATCCGTCTCAAAACAACTAGATTCCTCAACAGCTTTCTCCCTCGGACCTTCAGGCTGCTGAATAATCGGTAACTTTGTCCTCCCTCTCTCCCCACATTGCACCTTACTGGGTCTTTTTTTGTGCAATATGCTGTGCAAAAGAAACACTTGCATTTCTGTTATTATGCTCCGCTACTATTTTTGTTCTACTTTTAGCCGTTGATATTTCATTATAATTCCTTGTACTGTTTCTGGAGTCACTTAAACAAAATTTCGTTCTCAATATACACTGTAAAGTGAACAATGTCAGTAAAGGCTAGGCTAATCCAAGACAGAGAGGCTGTCCACATGGCGACGAATTCAGGCGTATCTGCACAAGATTTTTAATCGTATAGGCGTTTCATCCACACGGATACGGTGTTTCAGGTGCCTGAAAACGCATATTTTTGAAAACAGGTCATAATGATAAATCCGGAAATGCCATTTGAGCGTTTCCATGTGGCCAGCAAATACAGATAGTTTTAGAAATAATGACATCAAACCCCCATCTCTCACGTAAATAGCATATGCGAACCCCGACAACAACAGAAACAATGGCGAAATACAGTGTCATGTTTGTGCCGCAGGAGCGTCTGAGCTTCGGCTTAAACAGCAAAATCTTCTGCTCCTCTACGACCATCACGAGTAACAAGAGAACACAGAGAACAGTAGACGCCAGAGTTTTTTTTACATTTCTCATGATCTATGCAATTGCTCCACGTCTTCTTCTCTGGTTTAGGTGTCTGTCTGCAGCAACGTTACAGCACCACTTACAGGCCTGACAGATGCACTACAGCGTTTTCAGTGTTTTCATGTTGACAGACACATTTACTGACACGATGTTCTCTTTCCAGAGAACGTTTTTAATATGAAAACATCTTCAACTCTGTGGCGTAAGTTCTGATACCATCTTGGCTTTCCACTCCTCAGGTGCCAACGATGCATCATCAAACTCATACAAGAAAAAGGCTCTACCAGTTTTATACAGTATGATGCTTGATCTCAGGTGTGCCTCCACTGACAATTTTAAAACAGCATTGGGAAAAGATTTAGGTCTCATTCTATCAGAAGATACTTGGACTGTTATACCTAAAAAGGTCAACTCTGTCTCTTCACGTGGTCGTCATTGTTTAACCCAGCTCAAATTGCTACACAGTGCACACGAGTTAACCACAGATGCATCATGTAAAGACAGAAATGACATGCTGACTGTGTCTTACAGATTGTTGTCCTATACAGACCTCTTCAACTTCCTGTTCCCTACAAAAAGCTTTTTGGACCCCCTGGGTCTCCACCTTGCTTACATCTGTTTCTTCATGAGAAGGCTAATTGAGCTCTTCCTGTTGGATTGCTTAAGACCCAATTAGATGGTTCATTTTTCCCTCTGGGTTGTAAATAATCGTAACGGTATCCTGCAGAGTATAATGCACAATGATTTATATTTCCTGAGCTGTTCAAGATTTTGTGTTAAGGGGAGTTCATACCTTCTCAGGAGGGATGACTTCACTTTATCTCATGGGGAAACAGATGTTAACCAAACAGAGATGGACTACAACCTGCTGGAGTAATGCTCTGCAGTTGGAAAATTAAGGGCTGATGGCTGAATGTGTCTAAATGACAATGTGTTCGTGGAGACCCTACTTCCATGAGAACTGGTGTTTAGATTGAATTTTGAGTTTCTGGTTGAGTGTGCTTTGTCGGTGAACAGCATTAGCTACTCAATTTACTTTTTCTCATACTGACATTGTAATTAAGATAATAAATACTGAACATAATATATTACTATTAATAAAATGACGCCTCTAAAGCCCAGTTTGAACAAAATATTTGCAACAAGATAAGTTGAGGCTTGCACGTGCGATGTTCTTAAAGTCTGTGAGTTTCCATTGCTGTAATGTTCAGAGACAATATCATTTCCACTGAACTGACTCTGCACATTCTTCTAGTTTAAGACATGAGCGTTGACAATGACAGTGATTTACTTGCTGCAACAGCAGTTCTGCCCCTGTCAAAAATATGAAAAACATTTTTTTAAAAAGAGGATCCAGACTTTGTAGCTGTTGTGTGTTTTTTAAGGGACTATCCTAAGACCTTTGGCAATATTATGCTGTGAGTAAGAGGCTGGAGATATCTAATATTTCAGCAACTTGGTATGATTATTCAAGGAGAAGAAATATGTATTGCATGTCAGGGCAAACACAGACCACACTTCTTGGCAACAGGTGAAAAACATATACTGTAGAAGATGTAAAGATTTTTCATTTTACACAGTTCCCCTGATGGCCTCAGAGTGCTGACTCGCTGTTAAATCACATGATGTCCTTTGGTAAAAAAAAAAAAAAAAATCAGCTGCTGGCCACTGGATTGCAAAATACACCATGAGACGCTTGAATCCAGCTGCAACAGCTCAATTTCCACAACTACGATGGACCCCAGCATCAATCTAAAACTTGTTACATAGCAAATCATTGGTCTGAACAAAGCTTTGACCTTCCCAGCTACTTTGTTTGTTTTTGTTCTCAATTTCTGTACATTGTGGCATTTTCCATGCTAAGCAAAATTTTCATTTATGTATATCCTATAAAATATAAGAAGTAAGGCTCACATGTTATCACTTAATTGTGGGGGACCTCATAATGACCATTAGGGTGGGCAGGTCACAGCACTTCCCTGTCATGAATAAGACAAAACTCTGCAAAGGAAACGGGGGAAAATTGAAGTGGTTCAGTCTGTATTTAAAAAGTAGAAGATCGTTTTGGATATTAGTGATGATGACGAACATACCCTTGCGGTTAGGAAAATTTAACATATGACCACCTTAAGGATCCAGTCATCATACAAGAAATGTCTATTAGGGCTGTAGCCTCAGTAATTTTACCATTTAAAGCAGTAATATTAATGCACCTGTGACATTTTACCTACACTGTGAATGTCATGGAGAGGAAACAGGGGAACAGGTTGACCTCCAATTGCTGCGTCTCCAGAGGTTGTTTTAAAGCAGGGGTGGGCAATTGGCAGCCCAGGGGGCCACATGTATAAACGGTAGGCATATACTCTCATTTAAGGACAGAGCTGTGCAGCCAGGTGGTCTCTCCTCTCCCGTGCGCTCTGCTGCTCTCCCTGTTGATGCGGCACATGCAGTTCAGCCTCTCTCCGTCTTAAGTCCTGTAATGTCTCCTCCGTGAGGTCAAAGTGGCATCCATGGTGTAAGGCTATGTTGTGTAGCACGCAACATGCAACAAAGAATGCACTGACACTCTGGATACCTGCCTGTAAGGTTTTGGTGACGTGTGTGCACTGCGTGCCTGTCAGCCAAATTATCACTGCATCGGGTGCGCTTCACCTGCACCGAGAATAGACCAGGTTGGAGCTGGTGAGCTTTCAGCGCACCTTTCGCGCAGTGTTTTGGCACGAAATTGTCACTGCGCCAAGCTGAATCTGTGGACACCTCCCCCTGGTGCGCCATCACACCCATCTTGGTGCAGTCAGTCTACCAAATGTGCCAAATTGGCTGCGCACAGTGGTGCGCCAGACGGAATTACCACTGTGCGGAGTGCGCCACCCTGGCCACCCTGCGCTGCGCCAGGAAATTAGAGCCCATCATGTTGTTTTGCTTACTTTTGTTTTCTGAAGTCAATTCTTGTCACCTAGCAACATTAAGTGCTTGGCTGTTTTTTTTGACTACCTCTGACATTGAGGTGCTATTTTTAAAAAATTAAATAATTTAATTCTGAGGACATTTTTAAAAATTATTTAATCGAACAGCACGAGGTTAGTCAGGGGAAAAGTTAGTTTATTACATGCCAATAAAATGTCTTTATTTACTTTTAGGCAAAAAAAATCAGCAAATATGCTTGATGCAGTTTATTGGTGTGAAATAAAAATAAAATAAATTTAAAAAATAACACTTTCAAGTGCTTTTTACCCCCGAGCTGATATCTCACAATGCTGCAAAACATTTCACCCTTAAGGTTTAGTTACTTATTAAAGTTTTGGGGCAAACAGGACATTTTTTCTCTGAAGTGCATCTGAACAGATCATGAGGACATTTTATCATTTACATTATTATATTGCCATTGCTGTCAGTGTGTTAAAGCCCACTCAAGAGTAGAATTTATTTCCAATGATTATCTTACCAACCTCATCAGGAATTTAAAAATGAATAATACATTTTTTGCCAATTGGACAAATTCTGTGTGCTTTCACAGCCAGTTTGAGCAGCTGAAAAGGATATTTCCCTCTGCAGAAGCCAGTGTGTGATGAGTGACTTTACTAGAGGTGTTTTTCCAAGGCCACAGTAAAAGGTACTGCGCAATGCTTAATTTGATGCACAGTGCTGATGTGATTGGAGTTTGTGTTCCCCTGAAAAAACAGAGAAATATTTGCGCCAGTCATTTCTTAAATGAAGCTGTCGCAGCACCCATGAGGCTTCATAGTCATAATAATAAGCTTAAAGTTTGATTTACAGGTTTGATGAATGCTTAATTATCTTTACCCCTACTCCCATCACAGATTAGAAGAACCAAGGTCCCTCTTTTCTAAAAGCAAAGCAGTGGTGAAATATCTTGGTTAACTTTAGAGTATTGCTACACACAGCAGGGGTGTCCTCACTCCTGTACACCGACTCAAAGGCATGAATACAGGAGAGCAAATAGGGAGAGAAAAAGTCAACAATGAATAACAGATGTATGAACTCAAACCAAAAATACAACAATTCACACTTGTGTGTGTATTACAGACAAAATAAACAGCAAAATTGGGTTCTGTGATAAAAATTATTAAAACATTCAGGCCTTAAAACATTCATTGTGACGTTTTTGACCCGAGTTATTGAGCCAGTTCATCTCCAATGCACAGTGTATCTTTCACAGAAAAGACAAAATAATTTGACAGAGCGGCAGGGTGTCTCAGATCTGATAACAATCTGAGCTGTCTGGAATTCCCAGGAATTCCAGTTTAGGAGACACCAAGGAGCCATGTCTCACTGGGCAAGTTTCTCTGTCTCCCCGTCAGTAACTGGCTGTGCTGACAGCTCCCATCAACGCTCCCAAGGCTGCACGGCTCTCCACATCCTCACCAACACAAACACACCATGTATGTGCGTACATTCTCTCATATTTAATCCATCATCAGGCTCAGACTGCCATTTGGTCTTATCTCATGCAGGTAGTCATTAGAAAATCTGTATGAAGTATGATATAGACTCATGAAAGCACAAACATGTAACAGGCTGTGTTTGTAATGAGAGCAGTTTGTTTGTATTATCTCTGCCTCAGGTGACACTCCCGTGGGTTTTCTTACACCCTGGGCTCGGCCCGCTCAGTGTGCCATATCTTTTTCTTCTTATCAGTGAATTCCTATCAGGTCAGCCAAACATGTCAGAGTACCGTGATCTGAGACATTTCTTTGCTATTCTGCTCCGTGAGGCTCAGCAGGGTCCGAAGAATGCAGCCCTGCCATCTCACTGTCTTCACTGATTACATGCCTCCGTGTAAGTGCGTGAGTGTGATAGTGTGTGTGTACTGATGGTTTGGAGAGCAGAGATGAAAGTTATAATGTAGACTTAAAGCAACATTATGTAGAAGTTTAGCTTGGGAGCTCAGCGTCCACCAAAGGCCTCTGCACTGCCATCAAACACATGGTGCACTACCTCCTTCTTTTAGACAACATGTATTTGTATATGAGTAGTAGGTGGACAAAGACTTCCTGAGACGTCTAACCATCAAATTCCACAAAGACCATCCACAGAGCAGCGTCTGTCTGTCTGTCTAACATCACAGACACATGTGGGCATAATGACAGCAACAGGAAAGCTGCCGTGTTAATTATGACAGCACTTTTTAATTCAGCTATAGTTATAGTCTTTTGCCTAAAATATCTTTTAGTTTTAGTCATAATTTAGTCAACTGAATTGTTTAAGTTTAGTCCAAAAATCTACTGTAAATTTAGTCGACTAAAACATGAAGTGTAAAGTGTAAGGCATTTTTTATGTTTCCTTGAATTTCTGAAGTCATGTTTTACACTTGGATAAAATGAAACATCTAATAACCCTTTATTGAATGCTAGTAAAGTTTGAATGTATAAATGAACAGAAACAAATTGAACTAGAGCCCACAGGCTGTGCTGTGTCTCAAAATAGTGCCTAATCAGAGAGGCTTGGTTGTGGAAAATTAAGTGGATGTAAACAAACTGTTTGTAGTGTGTAAGGATCCCACGCTGTTTTTGTAGCTTGTTTTCTCCCACAATTCTTTTCATTCCACGGAGAGTTTGGCACCATGCACAACAATGTATAGCATAAGCATCTGTCCAAAGATTTCAGAACAGAGAAAGAACTGAGCTGTGACACTGTGGCAAATGTTCAGGCTCATGCCATGCACCTCACACAATGAATATTCCTCTAAGAACCTTAAGAACCCAAAAGATAGCTTGACCTTGGGCTTCCGGCTCATTTGTTGAAGATTCTGCCAACACAGTTTTCACAGATGCTTAAATATACTTCTTGAATCTGCCTGAATTTCTTCAAAATTTGCTTGATTTTTCTGTAAAAGATAAAACATATGCATCTCCATTAGGGGGTTTAAAACCCCACTCCACCCCCATAATCTAAGGCTCTGATTGCTTTAATGTGGCATACCATCCATGAGAGTGTGCAAATGGAGTGAAGAGGACGGAGGAAGTAGTTTGAAAAAGGCTCAGTGTCTTTGCTGAGGTCATTAATCAGACAGCCAAACTACAAAAAAATCAAATCAAATCAAATAAATAATAAGAATGAAATAGTGACAGTCCTAATGCCATGTAAAGGTCACAAAGTGGCAGATCATAAATCAACAAATTATATCCAAGGGGTCAACTTCAGTTTCTATAACTGTCTTAGTTGTTTGTACATGACTTATGGACTACGAAGAAGAGTAAGGACAAGCTGCAGTTCGGACTCAGGGGCATTCAAGTTCAAGACACAACATTTTGATTGTTGATTTCAGTGTTTTAACCCAAATACTGACCCCAGTGGTTCTGATTCAACAGCTCATTACAGCACTGACTGAAGCCCCACACTCAGGCCATTAGATATGTTTACAGTATTGACATGGAGCTGCTCAGCTGGAGCAGAGGTTTAGCACTGTCATACGTCTCAGTTTGTTTTTTTCAGTCTTCCGCCCTGAGACTCATTTAGGCAGAGTAATTAGAGGGTTCTGTCAGCAGCACTTCACCATGGAGTAATACTCTATAATTCTGGTCAGACTTAATTTCTCTCTACTCTCACATGACGTTTGCCACACACAAAGCCATGCATGCATACACAAGCACATCCAACGAGCACACAGACACACACACACACAGACACACACACACACTCTTCGTGGTGAAACCTCCTGCAGTATATCTTCAGTCTGGGTTTGTTTCTGCCCTCATAAGCAGCCAAAGTGTCCAGTGAGAAAATGCAGACATTTTGTTTTTAAGACAGGCTAGCCCGCACAGATTGACACAAACAAAAACAAGAACTTTCATATTTCACTGCAACAACATACACAGCTCTCTAAGTTTCAAGCTTTCTCGAACAGCACATTTTGACTCCAAACGTTTTGTTGTCTTGCTCTGATTGTTAAGCTGTAGCCTAATGGGGCAGCTCCACAATATGTTATTGGCGCGACTTGACTCTTTCTTCCATTAAGGATCGTACCTTGTACCTGGAACATTCATCATCACCTCTAGTGAGGCTCCAGGTGAGCGTAGCTGAGGCCGAAACTTTACATGGAGACACTGCAGACCACTGAAATGTTGACCTTTCCTCCTTTAAAGGCCTGTTGTCAAATTATGCATTGTAATGAAAAATAAATCCAGGTTGAGCCGAATGCAGTAATGGGGTCTGGACTAAACAACTCTAGTTCATGGTCTGCCTGAAAACAGGGGCTCTCACAAGAACAGTTTCTTTCCCTCTGCTGCATCAGTGATAAACACTGCCCATGACACACCCCGACTCCCCACACCACCTGATACGAACTCCATGCAAATATTCCACTAAACCAGCTCTAGTTGGGTTACATTAACCCCCCCCCCCCGCTCGGTGACGTATTTATTTATATATATTTTAGTCTATTTTATTTCATTTTATTTTATTTTATTTTATTTATTCTATATTTCTATATCTGATTATATTTTATTACAATGCATGCACCTTTATTTTTATTATTTTTATTATTATCTTTTCACTTACTGTCTGTTTGTACTTTGCACCAAGATCACCAGCGCAAATTCCTTGTAAAAGTGTAAAAACCTACTTGGCAATAAATCTGAATCTGATTCTAATTCTGATTCTGATATGGAATATAGTTACACATGGCTCTGGTCAACATGCAAGTTCCACCTGATACAACCTAAATGTTTTTATTATATGACTCAGAATACTTTCAAAGTACTTCAAACTAAACAATGGGACCCAAAGCCAGTTGTGTAGCTCTTGGTCAAAGTGCAGCCACAGCCCCAACTAGTGACTGTTCTAAGCTACAGCAACACAGCAAACACAGATGGCTACCTGGACGCTATATTAGTTTATTATGATGATTCAGCGAGAAGTTTAATTCTTCTCATTATTATTTTAATATTATTAATTATTTATTCAAATTAAATTTGACACAGTCTGTGTTTTATTGTATGTGTATATTTGGTTGGGCTGCTGTTCCTTTTATGAAAAATACAATTATCTTGAAAAAAAAACAAAAAACAAAAAACTGTCCAGCACTCTCTGATGTCTGCTTCTGGATACAACCATTTCAACGGGCTCCACTCTTCTTCAGTTACTTTATTGCATATCTTTAAATAAAATCACTGTAGTCAGCTGCTGAAAATTAACACATTTGCATAAAGTATGAAGTTTTAATGTTTTAAATTTTGTCTTTGATATCAAAAGTCATGCTTATTTGAGAACAGAATTATTAGAGTTCCTGTCATCAGGCAACAAACAAAAACATAACCAAAGCCTGATGACAGGAGATTGATCATCTCAGCGGCTCACGTTTCACTGTCTTCTGTAGTCTGATCTGATATCTAGCTCCTTCACTGTCGCAGGTGATTGTGAACATTAAATGCATTTAAGTTACATAATTTAGGAAACATCTGTGCATGTTTCTTCAGTGTTGGTTCATGGCACAGACGAGTGCTTGAGGATCAGACTGTATCACCGTCATGAATAAACACTCAGTCACTGTCTGCTAAAGACACTTTTCAAACCTTCGCTCTCCTCTTCGACTTATTTAGGCTGTGAAAAGAGCATTTGTTGAAAATTTGGATTAAGTTAAAAACAAAATCAAGGTAATGACAGCAGTCATGTTTACATGTGCACTTTTTCTTTAATCTGATTGAAATCGTTCAGATTTGAATGTTCTGATTCTGTTTACATGAACACGTTCTGAACACGTGTGTCCATGCATCCAACATGTTATCAGACTAAAATCATCTGGGCATGCTCAGAAAGTCTAAACTCAGAGACAGCAGGAGGAGCGTCTGTTCTTTACTCCTAATATAATGAAAAACAATGTGCTTTAACTTGTGAAAATGATTTCTGCTCTCTAATATTTTGTTGTAAAACGGTAAAGTGGCAGCTGCCAACTTTATGACAAAGAAATGTACATGATCATCTTGATGAGAGCATGTGGACCAAGATTTTCTCTGTTATGATGACAAATTAATTAGAAATGTGGTAGGGCAGCATGGTGGCACAGCATGTAGTCCATGTGCCTAACAGTAAGAAGTTTTTTAGTTCAAATCCCAGCCAGGGCCTTTCTGTGTGGAGTTTGCATGTTCTCCCTTTGCGAGAGTAGGTTCTCTCTCGGCATTCCAGCTTCCTCCCACAGACCACAACATGCTCATTAGGTTGACTGGTGACTCCAAACTGACCTTAAGTATGACAGTGAGCGTGAATGGTTGTCTGTCTCTATATGTGGCCCAGCAATTGGCTGGCACCTGGTTCAGGGTGTACCCCGCCTCTTGCCCAATGTCAGCTGGGATAGGCTCCAGATCCCCACAACCCCAAAAGGGATAAGCGGAAAAGACAATGGATGGTTAGAAATGTGGTTTCAACGGTGTGATTAACAGTAATTATACCATGGTTTGGGTGAATACTTGATTCTGATTGGCTGCAGGGTGTTGGTTAAAAAGTGTTATAGAACACCTAAAAAAAAGTTCCGGTCAGATAGCCTGTGTGTTCTAAATTATTGCGGTATATATTACGCGGTATATAATTATTACGGTAGTTGGTAATTGTGGCAACAGAAACTCAGAACATACGTTAACGTGTGATTTCACAATTTATTTATCACAACGGCAAGACAGTAGACAAAACATGGGTGATTTTATAGTTTCCTTTAACCAATTTCGTGAATTTGATAATTTTGAAGACTGGGATGCAGCAGAAGAGAAAGAGAGCAGAGAATAAAAGAAGAAGGAGACGCAACACAAGGAGGTGACACTGGAGGAATTGAACAATTTCGAGGATGACAAGGAAACTATCTGTAGACTTTGATTCTTTGAAACAAAATTTTGCATCATCGTCAGGACACACACAAGTGGTACGAGGTGTACTTGCCCTCTGAGACGATACTTTGTATCATGTAACATAAAGTTAAGCAATCATCTCACTTCCCTCCACTGATTAGGCCCAATATAACACCTGTGGCCGACTGAGCTGCAGGTTCTGTGGCCAGAGCCGGTTACCTTGGCAACGCGTCACAACGACAGATATTAAATAGTCCACTCAGCCGCTTCTTGTGAAAAACTTACGATTTTAAAGGTAACAAACAACATAAACATATTAATATTTGATTTGATATTTATTTCTTTCGTCAGTGACCATAAGCGGGATAATGCCCTTTGAGGTGTCCATTATCAGAAATTAATGCACTTTTCGGAAGCAACTGGCCTCCGTCACGCCTCCGCATCGTCCATTAATTTCTGATAATGGACATCTTGTTGGGTATTATCCCTTAGTAATATTAGCAAGGGTTAGTATTCACTGTTTGTCTTCAAATGAGGACACTACAGTCGACAGCACGACTCCTCCTCTCTTATAAACAAAACACTGTCCATCACTCATCGTTCCTCATGGAGGAACAGAGACTTTATCCCCCTGCTGCTGTCAGTGACTCTGGACGTCTTTTTCGTTCTGAAATGAACCCAAACCCAGCATTTTCCTCTTGCTCTGTTTAGAGAAACTAAGCAGAGAAAAGGCTCAGTATAGCTGCTGAAGCACTGGGACCAGACTGGGATCAACTGTAGAGTGGGACTGGTTTGATTGAGGTGGGCATGCCCCTCTCCTCAACTGATCATGTCCAAGCAGCTCTAGACGTGCAGCTGAATAAAGAGGAGAGGAGAGAGTGAACCAGGAAGACTCATTCAGAATAAGTGTTTACATGAACTTCCTTTGGAATAACGATCAGCATAAACCACCTCCTCTCAGTCAGGATGAGCTCTTTCAGATCAGAATCTTCTGATTGACATGTTTACATGACATGTTTGATTCTGATCAAGTTGTTATTCTGATTACTTATGTCCATGTAAACATGGCCAGTGAATCATAAGTGAGTCTCCTAACTGCCAGAGAGCGATGCAGCACGAAGATGAGCAATGCCATGTCTCAGCCTCCACACCCATCTTTATTTTTCTTTTCTCTTTCTCTTCTCTTTCTTTTGCTCACATGGATGCAGGCAAGCAACAAGGAAAGAGGGAGATTGACAAGCTGCCGGAGGGATTTTCTTGGCTTTCTTTGGCTCTTTCCCTCAGCAGAACTCATTCACTTGTTTACAAAGTGCAGATGGAGGAGAATTCGTCCATTTGTGTGAGACGGATGTTTAACTTTCATTTTTAACACTGAGGGAGCAACTTCATGTGGTTCACAGCCAGAAGCACTGATGAAACTCTGAGTTGTCCACTCGTCATCTGTACAGTAAAAGGACTTGATGTGTAATTTACAAGGGGAAACAGGACATGGACTTAATTATTTGATTGATGCAGAATGGACAGCAAGCTGGACTATGCAATGGGACATATGACACTTTAGTTAGGACAGGATGTGAGATGAAAGTCTGAAGTCGGGCTTGAGGGATGGGTTGGACTTTAGTAACAGAGAATGGAAAAACAACCTATTGCAACAAGTGGATATGTGAGTCACTGTTGTCTTTTTATCCTATCAAACCATTCTGGACATTCTGTTCTGACCTCTGGCAAAATACAAAGTAATTTCACCCAGAGAACTGTCACTCACATGATATTTCTTCTTTTTCAGGTAATTCTCTGCAAACCTTAGTGATTGTTGTGCGTGACATCCAACACCAACATCCACGTCATGTTCATAGTCACTTAAATCAACTTTCTCCCCCAGTCTGATGCTGTTTTAACTTCTCAAGGTCCTCTTGATCATGTCTACATGACTAAATACATCGAGCTGTTGGAATGCAAATGATTGAGTTGCTATTTGCATAAATGAGCAGACGAATGCTTTAGTGAGCTGAGGTGTAGGCTAGCAGTTAAAATTAATTTAGGATTTAGGATGTTGTGAGCAATAAAACAAAAGGGAAACACATGAAGGCATGAGGCAAATCAAGACAAGATACTCAAGAGACCAAATTTACAAAATTAACAGGAAATACAAAACTAACTTTGAGACAGATACTAAAAGGTCACGACATGTTGGTAGTATACTGAAATCAAAATGGTAATATGATCAAAAATATAATAAAGACAATAACTAATAGGGTGTGTGACATCTAGAAAATTGAATTTTTAGCCAAAAAGATTACTGATTATTTATGTATTGTTTGAAAAGTTTCTTAAGTGCATAATTGCAGATCATGAAATGAGAATAAAATCTCGACTTTATACAGAAACAGAAACAAAGGATGTAAATGGAAAGAGCAAACTCTGATTTTGACTATATGTAGTCTCTTGATTAGCTCTTTTTAGTAGCGTGAACTTTGTTTTATTTGGTTTGAGTCATGCTCTCTGTCTCTTTTAGAGTAGCACTGTCATACTTTGTACTCAGTCAGTGCCTCATGAGAGAAGAAAAGCAAACAAACATATCAAAAACACTTCTGCACTTTCACTTTTGCCATTACTCATGTGTACAGTGTTCAGCTGAGGTTTGATCTTGAATGCCTGTCTTTGGGCTGTAAAGCGTCAGGTATTCTCTAAGCATGTATTTGTGAAGCAAAATCACCAAATACATCAGGTGTGCCCTGGGTGAGAAATACTGGAGATCCAAAAACCAGCATGTTGAGCCTGGAGAGCTCACAGCATAAGTTATTCGACACTGTTCACACAACACTTTTCCATTTTACTTTCAAACATGTCACAATGAGACGTTCCTCTTTTTTGCAGTGCTTCTGGGTTCTGGGTTTTCTTACTTTGACCGTCTGGAGATCTGCACAGACCTGAAAGAGAAAAAGTTGGACTTACCATCAGTAATCATTGATAGATAACAGACTTTCATTCCAAGTTTGTTTGACCTTCGACATCTTGACTGTAGAAAGAATCGGACAAAACTTTGTGACATCAAATGGTAAATGAACTTGAGCTCATATAGCGCTTTCCTAGTCTTTGACTACTCAAAGCTGCTTTACACCGCAGGTCACACCTACCCATTCACACTCATTCACTTTTACATGAAAATTTATAATAAAATGCCCACCGAGCTACACCGCTATATATGCATTGAATTGTTTAGAAGATGCTCTGAGTATCATAGAGTTCAACGGGAGCATGACACAACAGAGTCGATAAGATCAACTACCAATCAGCCAATTAAAAAATAACATACAGCTACATATCAGCCAATCAGAAATTAGCACTGCTGTATCTCAGTAAGATACGATTGATCTGGATGCATACTGCAGGCACACAGCGGGAATGCCTTATCACGAGTACAGTATGTTATCTCATCATTTGATTTTGTAGTCCACTGAATCATGAAATTACTTATTGTACAAAAGGAAAACAATGACAGCTTAGTCTTATTCTTCCTCCACACCCACCATTAAACAACAGAGCAAAGTCTAATCACATTGATATGCAAACTGTGGTTACCAGGCATCACATTAAAACAAAATCATCAATGTTGAGTTAGTTAAGTTAATATTTATACTTAGAACATGAGAAATGTTTGGCTATAATTAAAATAAAAACTGCACCATTATAAGTTGGAAAAAACAGGTGAAAGAAAAAAAAAAAAATAATAAGAACAATAATTTTTGTCATTTTGTTACATAATCCCTCAGCATATTTGATATAATACAGACATGGCGAAGCAAAATAACCCACATTAGGTTGTAGTTGGGGCAAAAAAAAAGCAGTCGACTAATAGACTTGACAGTCAATGACTAGTCAACGATAAAAAATAGTTGTTAGTTGCATCCCTACTTAGCTGTCATGTTTTTTATTCACTTTCAGTAAAAAGATGGTTGTACACTGAAATACACATATTCTGAAGCACACCCACTCTTGAGTGCTGACCTTAAGTTTGAGAGCTGTATCTGTACATGATGCTGAGGCTGGTCCACTGTGAATTCAGTGAGGACATAAACAACATCAAGTGAAACAAAATGCCGGGCTAAATCTGGGACGAGGCTTTCCCACAGGAGCCTACTGTGAATGAAATCATTCAACAAAGTACAGAAAAAAAACACTCAACTACACACGGCTTCTTCCTCACGGTAGCTCAGTAAACCACTTCTGAGGGCTGCCGATACACGCTGCATCAAGCAAAAAACTGAAGATATGCAGCACAGCCTGGCACACTGTAATTGAAAGCCTTATACAACATTGTCCCCTTAGCTTCAATTTGTGATATGTACATTTTACTGCACTCAGTTAAAGGTAAACACACAACTTCACCTCTTCTTGTCATGCCTACTGAGGAGTGTTGGAGAAAACCTGACTGGAGCCATGTGAGGTCTCATGGCAGGGGTTCACAAACATCTCATTATTCCTCTGCTGGAACCTGAACCTCACTGCTCTGGTTTAAATGGCACAAGAGGAAGGAAGAGGAAATCAGAGAGCGGGTAAAACTGGAGACAAAAGGAAACAGTGTGGTCGGGATTTTGGACCTATAAGCCCTTTTTCAACATACTCTGCTGTCATTATTCCTGCTGTAAATGGGCACAGTTATTTTGCACAATTGTGAGTTTTACGTAAAAACTGGCCAAGAAACTATGTTGGATCAAATGTGAGACTGGGTGAAACACTTTGGGCCAGATCCACAAAGACTGGATTGCTCCTGCTAATAGCGCCATCATTTGCGCAGAATTAGCTCACACAATCTGCCCTGTTTTAGCGCCTTATCCTCAAAAGAATTTGCCCTAATCATATGCCGGTGCTGACACGCCCACACAGTTTGGCATCTGAGCGCACTTTGCGCGTCTGATTGCAATAAGCCGCCTGGTATATAGGTGGCTTGACCGTCTTCTTTACACTGAGCAGCAAAAACAAGAACAATATGCAGTAAACAGCGAGGCACAAGATGAGAATTTTCAGCTATAGCGAGTAGTTCGCGACAGCTGAAGTGCTCTAGAAGGTCTAAAGCAAAACATTTCGGGCTTGAGAGCACAAATGCAGGCGAGTCATGCAGAGATGATGGGGGCCATGAGTAGGATTGCTGCTGCTCTTGAGGCCAGAAATGCTTCAGTTGCAAGAGGGGGAGTCAGCCTGAGCCGCATGATGGCAATTAAGAGGCAGGAAAGAAAAATAAATGAAATTTATATATGACCTGAGGATGAGAAGTTGAGTTGCATTTATTTCTCGGGTTTGTTTGGGTATTACTGACTTATCCCCTTATTTAGTGAAGCATTATGCATTTAGTGGACGACCCTTACCTCCTGAGACACAGCCGCCGAGTGTATAAATGTCAAAGTATTAATTGTGCCCCTTAAGAAAAAAACCTTCAAATTATTTATAATGAACACAAAGTGGTTCAAAGTGGTCAAAGGACCATATGTCAATAGGTGTCTTTTTTTTGTCTTTTTTGTTGTTGTTCATCCCTGTTTTTTTTATTTTTATTTTTTTTGGCCTTCGTTATTGAACCAGCCAAAACAAATGCAGAAAATACAACTCAAATGACCGAAAAGTGGTCAAGGGGGTCATAGGGGTTTTTAACAGACTGTATTTAGACAAATTATTCATGTTTACTTAAAAGTGGTGGAATGGTCGCAGAGACGAACACAGTAGGTTATATTACTGCCTGGCAACTGCTATCTGCAATTGATTTCACTGTCACTTAAATGAAAAAGTGATACTCTCCTCCGATTAATCCTTTCTTGAAATTAGAAACTGCGTGGATTCAATGTCTCAATGGCGTTAAATAGCACCGCTTTACTGCCTGTGGCAATTAGCGCCGGTCTTAGGTGGTATTTGCAATGAGGCTTATTTGCACAGGAAGGGGGCAATTTTGCGCTGAATTAATGAATATTCCCTAATTTACATGCATGCAAATTGGACCGGCACCGCTAGGAGTGGCAGTGCAGTTTGAGTTCAGTTTGCGTGCATTTCACCCTTTGCGTATGCTTTGTGTATTACACGCTATTTTTTTTTGTCATTTGCACATGTTTAGCGGTCGCAAAAAAAGTGCAATCCTTTTGAGGATCTGGCCCTTTATTTTTCCTCAACATGAATCAATATGAGTGGTAGTGACGACAAAATTCCTTTTACTGTTGATGCATGGGCTTCCCACTATCAGGCTTTAACTTTCACCCACAAGTCTTTACTCCTGCTCTAAATTTTCACCCAATAATACATTCTACTCAATATAGATCTGTCGCTTGTATTCATGTTAAACTCACAATTACGCAACATAACTGTACCCATGAACAACAGTGTACCTTACCACTGACTGTTGTCCCTGATACAACAAAACTTCAAAAATATCCCTTAAAGACATCTTTGCTGATGCTGTAACTGTGTATTATTAGTTCATGGATCTTGTAACGTTCTGATAATGTCCACAGTGATGTGAAGGTTAATGGAATAAAAGTGAAAATAGCAAAAACGATTGCTATGTTACACAAAGTAAAGGATTACTTAGGTGATAAAGATTTGCACCTTTTGTATAATTCATTGATTGTTCCATATCTGACCTACTATACTGGAGTATGGGGAAGTGCATGTAAAACTCCCATCCAGCCAATTTTCATTTTTCAAAAAAGAGAAATAAGAATTATCAGTAGAAGTCAATAGGGAGATCCTTCAAACTCATTATTTGTTTAACTGAAGTTGATGAAATTAAGTGAGTTCGTAGATCTCAGCATGTTGCAGATTATGTATAAAGCTCATAAGAAATTTTTTCCAATCAACATCCAGAATCGATCTGAAAAGAGAGAAAGTTGTTATAATTTAAAAGGATTGGAAATATTTTAAAAAACAAGATTCAGAACTAAACTGAAGGAGCGCTGCATTACAATGGGGAGAATCAGTTTATGGAGCAATCTGAACAAAGAAACCAAAGAAGCTCGATCAAATTTTATCTTTAAAGAAGTATTAAAGCCAGTATGTTGAGTAAATACGGGGAAATGTGTTAATCTAAGTCCTGCTATGTCTGTTTTCTGGCAAAATGTGAATTAACGTGGTCTTTTTTTGTTTGTTTGTTATGTTGGTTGTTTTTGAAAATAATAAATGTTGGCCTGCAGCTCTTGTTTACTTTCATTATGTGTTAAGTTAAATAATTTCTTGTGAGAAAGGGGCAGACTCTATAAGATTTTTCTTCATTCTGCTCCTTTTCATTCACATGTTTGAGATTTTTGTTTGTATTGAATGCTTTGTTTGGTGACAGAATGAAATAAAGTCCTAAACTAAACTAAACTAAACTAAACTAAAGGTTCAACTAAAGGTTCAAGCAGGAAGAGCCTTGTATGCATCAGTCACCTCTTATTCGTGTCCTCACTCCTGCTCAGGTGAATCAAATCATCAGCTGATGAGGGGCGACACTCTCTGAAGCTCTGAGCCAACATGATTCTGCCACAAACTGTCTGTCAATCATCCTGCTGCTGTCATATTGAAATGGTGTCTTTGCTAATGCGGTGTCGTGATGTGTAATCGCAGCACTCTTTCACTTCATCAGCATGAGTATACTTGATCAATCCACAAAGAAGAAACTTCCTCCAGCTCATTCATTCCTATTCCATCGTCAACATCATCCGATGTCACAGATGAAGTTTCTGATAACCATAAAAGTAAAACCTGCATCTGCACAAACATTTAAATATAATGTTTCTTTGCATCTAGTCGTTTATCTCAGTATAGTTCACTTCCTTTGAAACTATAATCAGCAATCAGAGCAACAAATACATCCAATATTTCCTGTAGGTCTGAGTATTGGTTTGATGGCTGATCAAAATGGCAGTTCCAACCCAAATAACCCATTGTGCACTGTGCGGTGACATCGGTTTCCAGTCTATATAGTCTAAATCTGAATGATGCAAACAGTTATCCTCTAACTTTCTATCTTAAAGGGATAGTTTAGGGTTTTGAAGAGGAGTTGTGTGAGGCACAAGGTGCCACAGTGTCACAGCTGAGATCGGTGGTGGTTTTTTAGTCGTGCCAAAAATCCAAACAAAGACTCACGGTGAGGCAGCTTCTGGTTATTACAGCTCATTTCTGTGGAACAGCAAACCTGCAGACCTTGCACTTTAATCTCCAGTGTTTTCTTATTTTGTTTTCTTTTTTTTGCTCTGATGACTGCTCACTTTTTGGGGGGTTTGTTTGTTCTTATATTTGTTGTCTTAGTTTGTTTTGCACATACTTTCTCCTGTTTGTTCTCTGTTTCTGTAAAGCATGTGCTACATTTTTGCATTAAAAGTGCTATAAGAATAAGGTTTGATTGGTTGGACTAACATCGAATGAATTTTAAATCCTACATTGAAAACAGGTATAACAACACGAGTACCAGATAGTTCAAATAGTGCATGTTTTGGTTAAACGTAATAAACCTGAAGAGTTGGTCATAGTAGATGTAGGATATAGACTTTGGCTTAGTGTTTGGCTTGACAGGATGATGGATTGTTCTGTTGTAACACGGAGAGTTGAGCCCCGAGGGTAAAGCAGCACAACAGAGTGGGATAAATCACTGACAGCGAAAGATCACAGTTACCTCAGATCTAAGTCTATGCAGGGAGGAAAACTTCCTCTCTTCACTTTTCTTTCACTTTACTGTTTCTGCTCTCCTCAGGGTCAGCTGCAGAGGCTCCCACATAAACAAATGATGTGTAATGACACGTGTTAACATACACATGCAGAGCAGTGTAATTAGAGTGCAATTACAGAGCTGGAAGTCAGTTATCATCAGCCTACATCTATAAGCTCTTAACACAGCATCCTGCCCGCGGTCTCATCTCCGGAGCACCCCGGGTGTTGAGGGACATTCATGCCTTTACACACACACACTGGGCCCTCCCCTCCCGTACACTGAAACATCCGGGCTGTGCTATGTGATAGGGATACTTGTCATTGCAGCCAGCCCGGAGCGGCAGGATGAAAGATAAGAACATAACCAGAAGTCCCGGAGGAACTGCCAGAGGCCTGATCAGAGGAAGGAGAGGACAGAGAGGGTGAGAGAGGGGTGCGGGACGGGGAGAGGTGTGGGAATATGCGGGGCACGGTACTGCAGAGTGCACGGTGCAGTCGCAGTGTAACAGCTGTGAGCAGACACACCGACCTCTCTAAACACAACTGGAAGGATTTAACCCTGACATGCCACTGACGGTCAGTGCCCACCTGTTCACCCTCTTACACAAACATGCCTTTTGATCCACTGCTCTCGAGGAGGACAGATGGGTCACGCGATGGACCTGGGAGTGGGCTTAGGCTGTTGTTTTGTAAGTTCAGAGAAGAGTCCAACTATGGGCTGCAGAGGAGAAAAAGGTTTTACTTGGTATAAGGTAGAGCTGGGCACTGAACATCATATCATATAAGCATTTCTCAGCTGATTAACAAATCACATCATCTAGGCCTGTGCTGACAAACATGTTTTTTTGTGCTGACACAGCTTGTTTCTAAGGTCGCGTTCACACCAGCCTTGTTTAGTCCAGTTGAACTGAACCCTGGAGCATTTACCACCTTGGTGTGGTTCGTTTTGGTTGGTGTGAACGCTAGCCTCAAACTCTGGTGCCAACCAGTCAACCGCTCTCGGGTCCACCTGGTAGGGGTGGTCTCGGACCGCGATCAAGTGAACCCTAGAGCGTTATACTTCTGGTGTGAACCCCATCTGCACCAATCACAGGAAGCGCCGTTAGATGAATAGATTAAATATTTAAAAAAATAAAATGCTAATACTCAGCATCTGGTTAAACATCTAGGCCCGCCTGATCAGCTTTAGCTTTACAGCAAAATATTATTTAACGTGGTCTTTATTTATTGTCAATATGTTGTTTTTAATAATATGTATAGGCTAATATTTATTCTTGATGAAGGGAGAGCAGCTTAATACATTTTTTCTGTTTGTAGCCTATAGGCATAGGCCTATTCATTCATTCAGGGAAATGAATGAATTAAATCTTCTGCTCCTCTATGACCAGCTTGAGCAACAAGAGGAAACAGAGAACAACAGACACTGGTGTTTGTTGACTCTTCTCATGATGTATGTACATGCTCCATGTCTTCTTCTTTGGTTTAGGTGTCTGCAGCAGTGTTGCAGTGCCACAGGTCTTTGAAGCATCACAGAGGAAAGTCTATACTTGTGTCTGAGGATTTTTCCTGGTGCCATCAGCCTCACTGGTCTTTTTGTTGGAGCAAGATGACCAGGATGAAGAGGATAATAGAGAGGAACAGACAAGAGACGCAAAACAATCCATATTTTCAAAGCAACATCAACATAAACCATGTTTGTATAAACTGCATTGTCTTCTTGCTTGAAAAAATATATATGATACATTCCCCAGCCCTTGCTCCGGGTGTTACATCATGTGTTGTTGATTCTAAACAGGTTTGGTTTACACTTCGAACACCCAAGACACCGCCCATGGGAACGTGCTCATGGTTTGAACTCTAACTGGCTGATAACAGTACAAAAAATAAGGCGATCAGTTCTCAGATATCGTCTAGCTCTGCACAATAAGGTGCCAAGTTTGTGTTAAGGACAGTGGGTGGGGACGTGTGAGGTCAACTATAAATATGAGGCTGAATAATGGAACCACCTACTGCATGTTAAAGTATCAGACTGACCACAACAATATTGATTAAGCAAACAGTTTCAGTTTATCATCAAGTAACGTGAACAATATCATAACTTTGGGAACAGTGATGTGTGACAGCAAATTTTTTTCATTGAGAAAATGTGTTTACTTTAAATAATTTTGAAACTAATGACATTATTTAAAAAAAAATTTTTTTTTTACTTGTTTAGTTCTTCCCAGTAAGGATGTTTAGGCAGTGAGTTTCATTGTGTTGTTTTGTGTTGTACTGAGGTCCAGTCAGTAATAATATGACTTTTTGTTGTCTCTGTAAAATGACTATTTGAAATGTGCATTAAGGAATTTGTTCAAAAGTAAATTCAACAGATGGAAATTTGGATTTTGGTAAAAACCTTCAATAAATAATGTTGAATAAAAGTTTAAATTGTTTAGTTTCTTTCTATATATGTAATAATGACATCTGTTAGATGATGCAACTGGGTTTATGTTCTTAGATGTCTTATCTTCCATTCATTATCGCACTGTTTAGCCAATAGGATAGAATTATTTTTTTCAGTATGTCAGTAATTTTGTTAATTCACATAAATAATCAAGTAATAAATGGCTCATCACATTGTTTAGTTCAGTTTTATCTGGTAAGAGATAACAGGAAGCTGTGAATATTACAGAAGGCTATTAGGTTGACCTGATGTTTCTGAGTTACATTAATCTGTGACCATGAAACTGTTCATGCTCTGCATTTAAAAAGCTCATGCTTGACTCATCATTTCTGATGACTGGCACTGTATTTTCACAATCACTGGTTTCATAAAGAGCTGCAGGTAGTGCTGTACTCTCTGTGTCTGAGACTCTGTTAGCGCTCCTGTGGTAATTGATCAGTTCAGCACTGATCTGCAGCACATTGTCAACAGCTCTGCATACATTCAGTATTGATGCTCCACAGTGGGCTTGCCATCATGAACCCATGGGCTTAAACTTACGAAGGGACAACAGTAAGATCCAACACTGGTAGGTCTTTTTGAGGGGGATGGGGTTTGGCAGGAGAGGTCTTAAGGCTCCAGACTTTTTATCTTTTTCATAGAGGTGCTGTCATGCAGATGAGACAGGTAAACACCAAAGGGCATGTAAAACTAAAAAATAAGCCACATATGACACTGTATGTTCACTTTTTACTTTTAATGATTCCTCACAATAATTCTCACCAATGACTCATAACAGATAAAATAAAAACAGTAGACCTACATCTTTTTTTTTTATCATGTATTTATCTGTTTAACTTCTCTGATGATATTTTACTTTTGTACACTAAAACTGAGATAATATTCTTGTACAAGTGATCCTGTAAAGGCTCTGGCTGGGACCAGTGGTGAAAGAGGTTTAGCGTCAGCACATCACTTAAGCCCTGATCTCTTGCAGGTGGAGGTTGAAAGAAAATGGAGCATACATGTTACATTTGTTGTTAGTACTGATGCATGGTTTATTTGCAAAACAGAAGAATTACAATATATTTATTTCATGTTTTGTGGTGATAACTTATGCTGTTATCAGAATGTCCTTGCAGCCATCGCAGAGGCTCCCTGCAAGCTGCCAAGCCACTGCAACATAATTTATCCTTAGTCCTTGTACTGTAGCCTTGATTTACCATTATTTCCATCTTTATTCTGTGTTCTATGATGTGTTATTGCTTCCATGATTTTTCTTTTAACTCTTTAAAGCAGATGTACCACATTAATAATAACATAAAAAACCTAAACAATTCAGACTTAAAATCAAAGTAGTGAGGTTGCGTAATAACTTAACAGTTTCTGTTAATTTGTTAAGCTCGGACAATCAATCAACATAACAAAACACTAACGCAACAACTAACACTGTACAGTCTGATTAGACTTTTTCAAACAAAGTCTTACTAAACTGTTGGCATACAAAGTTGAGCTATTTCATAAGTTTTATAACCTCTCTCTGACTGTAATGTTAAAAAGTTCAGACAACAGGGCAGTGAATGTCTGGTGTCTGATCTCTCCCATTATCCCCCCCCGCCCTGTGCTGTATGTCCTCAGTGAACAGGGACGGCTCTAAACACTGAGCTGTAACCCGAGTCTGGGCAGCTGCGCTGTAATTGTGATATGTTGATTTTTTTATAACAACATATCACCGCTTCAGTCTGGTAAAGAGGGAATGAAAGTACAGTACTCTGATCACAGTGGTACAGGAAGAATAATTTTAAGTTCTGAATTTAAGATTTCTTTGTTTAAAAATGTAAACCTTTTCCTGATCTCATTGGTTTTGTATGTCAATCAAATATCCTCATTCCAGTACAGCCTGGACCATTGGGACCACGCAAGGCATGATGGATCCATGCATTTATTATTCATCAGGCCAGGCAACATTTCCCCAACCTTCCTTTGTCCAATATTTGAGCTTGTGTGAATGCTGTCCTGATTTCCCTGATCATAGCTGACAGGGGTGGCACCTGGGTGGCCTGGTCCTTGGTTGTGTGAGAGGTCCTTGAGTTACTGTTGCCTCTCCACAATCTCGAACCACTCTGACCATTCTCCTCAAACCTCCGGCATCAACAAGGTATTTTGGCCCCTAGAGCTGCCCCTCACTGGATTGATTCTCTTTTTTCCCTCAATTCTTCATTCCCTGTGAGGCCTACATGGTTGTAGGTGAAAATCTCAGTCAGTCAGATCAGCCCATCTGATATCAACAACCATACCACGTTCAAAGTTGCTTAAATCACCTTTCTACCCCATTCTGCTGCTCGGCTTGAACCTCAGCAGGTTGTCTAGACCACGTCTACATCCCTGTATGCATGTAGATGATGAACTGGAGTTTGGAGGTCAAACCTGTCGAGTGTGGATTTCAGTCAGTTTAAAGACCCTGGATGTCAGCAGCAGATGTCAACCTCAGCTTATGATGCCACGGTCAACCGACCAGGTGCTGCAGCTCTGTTACCTGAATCAAGGCAAAGCTTCATTTGACCAAGTGGGAAGCTGTTTCAGAAAAAACATGGGGGAGAAATTTCATTGTGGTTTTAAGGGAATCTTTTTGTTATCAAATCCCAACGCAGCCCTCCAAAACTTTTGCTATTAAAAAAATATTATCAGGCATGACCTTGTGTTTGAACTCTCAAGCTGCGTTCACACGAAACGCGACTTTGCAACTGAAATCGCGTCGCCCACTGAAGTTGCGTGTCCATAAATACCTCATTTTGGTCGCCTTCGCTCAGTGACGTCACATCCGCTCGAGTTTCACCATGATCATATCATATCATATAATAGGATGTATGAGCTGATATTATTCCAACTGTATCCTTTTCACTCATCTACCAACCACAAAACACTGCAGCTGCTGGCCCTGCAGCAGCATCGTCTGTGAGTTCTCTGCAGTCCCATCTAGGTGGATTGTTACTCTGTGAACCGGAATGAAACGGGTACCGTCACACACCCACACAACACTGATTGGCCGGTGCTGCACAGCCACACGCAACATCACCTGGAGAGTTCAAACTTTCAACTTGATGCTGACAGCGCTGCGCAGAGGAATACGTGACGTGAGTCGGTTAGTTCCAGATAAACTTTAAATTTCCGAAAAGTTCATGCACTTAAAAACATTTATAGGTAGCGTACTCTTAAACTGTGGTAATATTTTTTGATGGGAGTTCTTGTAGGCGGGGAAAATACCCTTTGTTCTTGGTACATTACTTCCCTGTTTGCGGCTGGTTCTGCGTAACAGACTCTTACAGACTGAGGCTTACTGAGGGAGAGGAGAGAACTTTCTACTGCATCTAATGTACTTAGTGGCCAAATGGAGCTCATACAACCCCACTTCAAAAAAAAGTGAACTAACCCTTTAAATGTGTGGGGTAATGAGGCTGAAGAAGAAATGCTGACTGATGTTTGATGTCTTTTACCTACAGGGTGACATGTCTCAGTGAACTGGTGTCCGTCCTGCAGTCATTTGGTCAGAGTGCTCTGTGCAATGGCAGGTGAAGCTTCTTTGTAGTAAGAAGAGAAAGGTGGGAGGGTTCAGGATAAGGAGGAGGTTTCTGAAGTATTGGGAACACAGAGTGGATATAGGGGAGGCTGGATAAAGGACTTTAGGAGAGGCTGGGACAGATCGTATCAGATGACAGGCCTTCCTCCAGCAGGAGATGACCTGTCTAAGAAACCCCTCATTTCTGCTCAGCCAGCTGGTGTGAGCGAGCGACTCCAACACCTGTTCATTCAGAGGGAGACAGACATCGACCGACAAGCAGAGACTAGCCGAGGCTGCTGCTGGGCCTCTCTGTCTAATGTGAGGGTGGTCACATTCTGTTTAAGTGTGCTCTCCTTCCTCCCCGTAATAATGATTATTTTCAGTCTGCACACACAATAATGATTGTGGAAACACTGTCTGTATCTCCGCTGGGAAACAAAAATTATACAAATCAGCTCCAAACTGTGTAGGAAAAAACACATCACACCAACAAGACGTGAGATACGTCTTGTGTATTTCTGAAAAATGAAATGGGACAGAAGTGAAACATTTAAACTGCAGTGAAGTCTGTGCTGTGTTTTAAAGGAAAAAGAAGTTGAAAGTTGTTTTAAGTAAGGTCTAGATGTACATATAAGACCTAATGTCAACCATTTCTTTCAACAGGTTATGGTAGGGATGGGCAACTTTGCTTATCAAAAGTGCCACATTAAAATGATCTTTGCCATAGGGCCAAACTTTTGCAAAGTATAATATATGTGTGTGTTTGTGTAAACTCAAAGCAATCAGCAACCCTTGATTTATTGAGCTAAACACAGAGTTCAAGCCAGTTTCTGTTACTTTTTTGATGCAAGTGACAGAACATTTATTAGTTATCAAAGTATACTTTACTTACATTTTTATTTTACTTCAAAATAGTCGACAATATTTGATGACTTAAATGGTCAATGACAAATTTTATCGTTAAATTATGTCATCCCATGTTTTTAGTGTAATGTGCTGACAGTAAAATGTTTCAGGAGCAGATTATGCAGTGGAATGAGTCATCTTAATCCTCTTCCTATCTTTGAAGGAGCAGTGCCATCAAACAGTGGCCACATAGCATCAGGAAAACAACGTAGCATAGCAGCAGTTGCCTCGTCCTTAACCTTTGTTTCTCTCTGGGTATTTCATCCACTACACAAACAGTAAATGAGTTAAACATCTTCATATCAGTCTCCATCGTGTCAGGAGGCACAATGGAGACTTATTTGTCTGCTCCAAAGCCGAAGTTGGAGAGCTAACAGTGCTAAAGTTGTGGCTAATTTAAGAGCTAACCCATCAACAGCAGACACGAGCGCTTCCCCCACATAAAGCAGGTGGAAACTTGGCATATTTCTGCTCACAGATAAAACTAAACATTTTTCTAGCTATTTATTACGGTTGAAGATCAGGTTTTAGTGCTCCGTATGTGACAAAGCAACTCAAACTCAGTCTCATTCATCTCCACTCTGTCCTCACTCAGCTGCAGTTTAACAAACCTGTGTTAAAAGATCTTTTTATTTTATTTATTTATTTATTTAGCGGCCTTTTGGTATTAGAGAATGTCAGTACTGCACAAGCATTAAAGGAAAAGGGATCTGAAAAATTACATTTACAAATCAAAAACGATGTCTCCTAAAAAGTCAAAATTAAACCCATGCAGTGGTGTTTTTCTCTCTTACATTGTAGTCCCCCTCCTCTTATCTTTATCCTCCTCTACTCCTACCACTAAACAGAGCAAAGTCTAATCAAACTGATATAAAACTGTGGTTACCAGGCATCACATTAAAATAAAGTCATCCATGTGAATTTAGCAATAGTTATGCTTAGAACCTGAGAAATTTTTGGCTACAATTAAAATCAAACTAATATAATATAATAACATCACAAAGCATTAATAAGACCCATTAGGTGATTGTGGAGGCAACAAAAAAGCACCTGACTATTCAACTAATCGACCCAACAGTCGACAATTATTGGATATTATATCCTGAAACTGGTGTGACCACTACAGGGGTTAGAGGACACAGAGTCATCAGATGGATTCAACCTTTTACTGAAGTGATGGACGGTAAATTGGTGCTTTGCTTTAGTGACTGAAATAAACATAAAACATAAAGAAACATGTCTGATCAGTTTCTTCACTTACAGCATTTTTAACCTAAGCATTAAATGCTTTCTAAAGAAATACTAAGACATAACAGTTCTATCTTGTCAATGGACTCACATCTGTGTGAACTCACATGGCTAATGATTAGCACAGACCACTTCGTAAGCTACTTAGCTAGCTTAGCATTTAGACGTTACTTACTAAACATATTCATCAAACAACATAAAAACAGAAATCTGAAACAGTCAATATAGTGTCATGCAGCAGAGTATGATCTTGTGTTTCCTGTGTTAATCTTGTAGTACAACAAAACTCACATCATCATTGACTTCTGCACCGATGGAGACCGCATGTAGAATAGTGAACAGCGCAAAAATACAATAAAACAGGAAGTGGAAATAGAAGTCTTCCTTAACATGAAGATTTCTAACAATGATAGAGTCATTAGTTGCATCAGTAATGCAAAGTTGAGTCCCACCGACTTGGATGGCTCAGGCTTGGACCAGTCCATAGATAAGCTGCAACAGGCTTTTGCTTTGAGGCTTTGCACATGAAGCTCTCTCCTCTCCCCCTCTCTCTCCAACACTCTCTCTTCCTGCTCTCTTTGTCCATCTCATTTTGCTCTTGTTTGCGTCTCTGGTTTCTGTCTTGTAAGCAGTTCTGGATCATTGGTGTGGATGGCCTGCTTCTGTGGACCTGCATAGCTTCAACTTTGACAGTTGCTGATGTTTGGCCTTTTTTAGTCCCATTCCTTTGTGATTACAGTTCACAATATTAACCCCAGAGTGATCAGTTCATTAAAATGCACAGTGGCTCCTTCAAATAACACACATACAGATGCAGCTGCTTCAATTTTACCCACCCAGCCAAATGCAAGCTGAGTTACATCCAGTTACCAGCCAACTTCAAGCCACTGGGAGTGTAAACAAAGGTTATGTTTTAGTTGGTATTTGTTCTAAATTTCTCCATCTTATAAAATATGGGGGGTAAGGGTTACATCTTTACCACGTAATTGTGTGGAATATCACTACAACCATTAGGGTGGGCAGGTCTGAGCTCTTCCTGTCATGGACCAGCCAAGACTCTGCCAAGAAGATTATAGAAGATATTGCTGTAGCCATGACTACCAACATGGATGACCTGCTGCTGTGGACCCGCTTGATCCTGTCTGCTTTATCCTTCAACCATCAACAGAAACAACATCATTTAACATAAATTCTCTTTAATAAATTGATCAAACCCAGTTTGATTGCAGATCAGCTAAATGCTGCTATTTCAGTATCAGTCTCTCCACTTCATAGTATTTAACGCTGCTGGAATCAATACTAGAACAATGTTTATATCAATGATTGTTATTGCCAATACCACCGTAATGACTACTTTACAAGCAAGAAAACATGCACAGCCCACATAGAATGTCATGTTAGGTTTGAAATTAAAATTAAATATAAATAATGGATAAAAACAAAATAAAATTTAATGAAAACACCTAAATTAAAGAGAGTATGGCATTGACCTACTCTTCTATGAAGTAACTTGAGATAACATTTGCTATGAACTGGCACAATACAAACTTTAACACTTACAAAATATTAATGAATGGTAAATGATCTGTATTAATTCATAATTATAAGTAATTATTGTAATTGTATTTAATATTATTTATATTTCACAAGGTTAGAAGTTTCAGGGCTAGAGTTTGGCTCTGGATCTGGGTGAAAATTAATGACAGACGGGGGAGAGAGCTCTGCTGGTGATGTGTCCGTACTGTTTTCTATGCTAACTGCCCTCAAGCCTGATTCCCACCGATGCTGTAGGCTCATATTAAGCCAGTGTTTCCAAATAAACCAAACTAACCGTGGAACTTAGTTTCACAATTTGAAAGCAAATGTATTCAATTATTATGTTCCATCATATTTGGAATAGCTTTGAGCTGTTTTATTTTGACCTTTGCTGTGAAATGTTGCGGATGAAATCTGGAAAATTGATTGGTATATGCATTTTTAATGTGATTTGATCAATTAAGTTGTTTTGGTGTTTGGTTTTTTTGATTTCTATTAAGTGCTTTTTTTGGTTTTTTGTAATATTTCAATAAAGCTGGTGTTGTTTCTACGCTAACTGGTTTCCGAGGTCCAGCTGTGGCGAGGGTTGATTTTTGTTTCTGTAAGAAGATTTTACAGATTTTCACAAACAAATCAATGGCGATCTAGTGCTTGCTTGTAAACTCTCTTGCAGGCAAAAAAAAGTATAAATGGGCAGTGCAGCAGAGTACACTGAGAAAAAAAATGTAAAAAAAAAAGTGAAATAGCTGAAAAAGATGGATGAAGGCAGGTTCGATCTCACAGGAGCAGAACGGGTAAATTACAAACTCAACACATTATCTGCATCCATCGGGGTTTGGGTGATAAATATCTGTCATCAGTGCTCGCACCCGAGTAACATTTTGTTTTGTGTGAAATAAGACAACTGGTTACTTCAAGCTGAAACTTGGGATCCCAAGTTTCTAATAAATTATCGCAATATGAACCACTATACTGCAGCCCCAATTTCACTCCACATTGTGATCAATACATTACTTTGAACAGAGACCCACAGGACATGCCAAAACTACTTTAATCTGGGATTTGTTTTGGAGAAGCAGGAACACTGCAGATGACAGAAAATGTTGCCAGATTTTGTCTACTGAAATAAGCAACCAGGTGATGAGAACAAGCCCAAAACAAGCAACCTCCAGTTATTTTTTTTTCTAATGGGATATATTACTTTTTTTTTTTTTAAGAGAAGTCTACCTAAAGTGTGTTTTAGTGTTCATCTCCATTACATTTCAGTTTCACAGTGACATTTTTTCTTATTTACCTCTTAATTTACTTATTCAACATCCTTTTGTTTGGAGGTGGAGCAACCTTTTCTTTACACAGAGGTGAAGGGAGGTGCTGCTGTTATTCATAACTCTGTTATCACTAAACAGTCTGTCTAACCTTGATTTTTGTAACCAAACAGACATAGTCAGACTTTTCATCTGGGTTTTATGTTGATCCTCTACAGGTTTATTATGGAGAAAACAATAATATCTTCATTAGAAATAAATTTAATTCTGGCTATAAGGATTCTTTTAGGTGGAAACATCATTTTTGCTCTTCTTTTTACAGTAAATTTACATTTGTGTTTGGAGTGGAAGAAAAGTTTGTGTAACTTCTGAATCGAGTTTATTTTGGTAGTAGAGTGTGCATCAGATCCCTCTTTGGGGGCACAACAAGCCCAAATGAACTACTGCATTTCTGGGACAAGCCCAAAAAAAACACGCAACCCGCAACTGCCAATATTTACAAGCAACTTTTCAAAAAAGAAGCCCAAAGTCGCTTAAGCAGCAAAAGCTTTTTCAAAAAGTAACACAAATTTACTTTCCCTGGAAACTAATTACATTATCAAGGGGTAATTCCATCGGTAATTCAATTACTTTTTTTGGGAAAGTAATTTGTAACTATAACTAATTACTTTTTTAAAGTAATTTGCCCAACATAATAACTGAGGCATCAAGTTGTTTCAGGAAATGAAGTGGTAAACACACATTCAGAGAACTCACGTCAAACTGTCAAAGTCGGGTGGGTTGATGGGGTGATTCTCTAAGTCAGTGCTTGACAATCTAAATGACAGACATAAAGACAATATGATGATGCCAGTCACATTTTCATATTAACAGAATAATTGAGTTATTTGGGTAGTTTTAGTCCCCACATATGCTGAATATTTATCTGCCCATATATTTATCACCAAGGCATTAACAGACAGATCTAATGATGCGTTTCCTTCATTAAAGCCCCAACACATGACCATGAATGAATTTGTTATTAACGCGGTGTGGTGTCACGGCTGTTAGCTCTGATTTCTCCACAGGGAAATCATCAGGATCAAAGGAGGTGAGAAAATATTCCTGTTAGCCTGGATCTGGAATTTAATGAAATGAAATTGAAATAACCTGTTTACCCTCCAATCTGGAACATTTTCATAGGTAAACACTGATAACGTTGATTCTGA